>JAUTDX010001757.1:0-64794 GCA_030844895.1 Ambrosia x helenae | reverse complement strand
ATCACTTATTGCATTTTCCTACGCTAGATCCTTACGTTTTATTCACTATCTGCAAATTTTCTACCATTTGACTTTTCAAAGTAATTGCGCCATATTCTACTACTTTATAAATATTTCTACATTGCATTCTTGCAATTCATAATATCATTCATTCGTTTCCACAGGCCTCTGAAAATAAACTCACATCAATATCGTCTTACTATCTCCCATTACATATATATATATATATATATATATATATATGCATTTTTATATGCCACGCAACATGCATATTTAACTAACGTTGTGTCTTACCTTGGTTGGAGAAAAAAATGTATTATCTTCTCCATTCCTATCCAAATGACCTGTTTCATGTGTCATTCAATATTTCTACAACACATCCTACTCAATTTGACCCATTACTTGGATTATTCTATATTCTTACATCTCCACCATTTGACTGACTCGTTCAAGGACATTTCCACAATTTCAATAATCTCACGTTGTCAAGGACGAGCCGACTAATGAGTAAGTGAAGGGGCCTACATATGGATTCATACATTTAATTCCTACCTTTAGTTTTATATTGGATCCGTATTTACCTACGGGTTCAAATCTTTTATTTCTACTTTTCATTCATGTAAGTTTGATCCGTACTTACCTAAGGACTCCAACCTTTCATTCCAACCTTTCATTCATATAGATTTGATCCGTACTTACCTACGGACTCAAATATTTCATTCCAACCTTTCATTCATATAGGTTTGATCCGTACTTACCTACGGACTCAAACCTTTCATTCATATAGGTTTGATTCGTAGCTTACTTACGGACTCCAACCTTTCATTCCAACCTTTCATTCATATAAGTTTGATCCGTACTTACCTACGGACTCAAACCTTTCATTCCAACCTTTCATTCATATAGGTTTGATTCGTACTTACTTACGGACTCAAACCTTTCATTCATATAGACTGCTCTCTATCACTTGAGAGTCGTCTACTTTACCCACAACTGATGTCTAGTTACTTATTCATTCGTTGCCATAATTAATTTATAGGCATAATATACATACATTTAGTTTGATATTTTCTAAGGGAATCTCCCTTCACATTCACACTTTTATAGAAGTTTCATTCCACCTATTCACCCACACGACCACTTACTTTCCAATTTTACCAGGCATACATGTGATGATTCTCATGGTCTCACGTGCATCGTATTGCTTCTTGTGCACTGGCCAGGCGCACATTCCACATGCTATCCACGTGCCTTCATGTAATCATTACCTTATGCATGGGGACTGGTTTTCAGCTTCGTGCTACATTTTCAATCTCCTTTACTAACAACAGGGTTGTTTTTCCATCTACCTATTACCATCCCTAGGAGTTTCTCTCCCACCGGTACCAAAGTATTAATACTACGTACCGGCGTGCATTCTATCCTTTCCAAAACTTTCGAGATTGTATTTTGGATCGTGTCCTTGAGACCTCTTCATTATCCACAAAAATGCACCCTAACATAAACACCACAATTAGTTTCTATCATGTCATGCGAGTTAATACTAAATTCTACCCTTGGGCCTCGATCGAGTCTCGGATTGTACGGGTCACTGATTTCATGAGCACGCAAGTTTGAGTTCAAGTACTTACTTCCTTGTACGAGATTTCACTCAAACCAGGGCTCTGATACCAACTTGTAACACCCTAAAACCGTAATACAGACAATACGCAGCGGAAAATACCAACCGAAAAATTCATTTCTTTAATAACAACCTTGAATGTTTAGAAACCAAATCTACTAAGTATTTTAGGTGTTACATCTTCTATTGTTTCTTATTGCATTCAACAAAACTCATCTTTATTTGGTTAAATGACCGTGACCGCGTACAATCCGCATCCTCGCTCGATCGCCTTCCTTCCCTTGCCTTGAGAGGTAACAAAACAACCTAAATCACCACATAACCATATCATTAGTTCGGTAAGTGACTTTAGTTAATGTTTTACAACATAGTGACATCATCCCAAGGAAGCTAGATAATCTCTTCGACTTGTCTCCCCAAGCTCGAACTAGTTCAAAGTTACAAGCTCGAGCCCGATCTTTGGATCTAGCCTTGACATTTCATACATTCATCCTCATCTAACTTGCATCTTCTTTACCGTTCACACAACAATGTGGTTAGTACCCAATAACAATACATACGTATACAGAGTTCCATGATTTCATTTCAATGTCCCACCATCCTATGATCTTAAACATTCTTACTAAGGTCAATCATGGAGCTTAGAATAAGCTTAAGAATCCTTACATTCCCACATAATGACACATAATAAACCATGTTAGAAAGAAGAAACAAAACAAAAGTTTCAGGGGTCCACCGTAACTTACTCTGGCCACCGTAAGTTTACGGTAGCCCTTGTTTCAGTTTCTGCCGTAAGGCAGTAGAGGTCCACCGTCAACTTTCTGATGTCCCACCGTACCTTACTCTGGCCACCGTAAGGTACGGTAGCTTCTGCACATTTGGCTTATTTTCTTCATTTTCCTTGCCTGCTTTTCCCCCAATCTTTGAACGCCTTTAAACTCATGTTCAAGGCCATTCCTAAAGGCACTTGGGGACTTGTTTAACACCATTCAATCATGCTTATAAGACTCCATTTCATACGATTAAGTCCCCCTTTCGGTTGATTAAATGCTTATGATATTATTACCCAACTCGACCCGTTAGGGGTCATAGGTTACACAAATCATTACTTGACCAATTCAAGGATTGTAACAATCATTATTACCAACCCATTGGACACTTGTTTGAATGAAAAACACCATCCGAGTTGTTTAATTGTGACTCGGTTCTTAGATTTAACCTATAATGAACCTTTAAATTCCCAAAAATGCCTTGAAGGCAAACATACCCAATCTAGCCACCCGAAGGCGACACTACTTGGTTTAATTCAATTGTTTTAGACCCGTTACCAAGCTTCTTACCTTGACACAAACTACATGTTACCTACTCTTTCAAGATTCCCATTCTATATGAACATAATTCAATATCATATATGCGAGTTAAGTTCGGGGAATCACTTACCTCAAGTGCTCCAAGTTCATGCTTGTTTACTTGCCTCATCTTGACTCGTTAGCCTTCCACGCTTGAGTCCATCATCCCTATCCTTTCATGTCATCATATTCATACCTCATTAACATACAAGATCATTCATCTTACAAATTAATCTAACACATAGTGTTCATCACATTATTTAAGCATAATATACATGCTAATAAGGCAAGCTTCTTACCAAATCATACAATCTTCTAAATTCCCACATGAATGCTCTCTAAAATACAATATTCATGTTATCCCTACTATCAATTGTATCTATTATCACATTACTTTCATTATTTGTCAAGTCTTGCATACAAATTCATACATCATACTCATCTAGACATTTCATCAAACAATTGGTGTGCATACAACATTCTAAGCTCAATGTACAAGTATTTCATGCCTACTTTCATAACTCATAACATCAATCATCATATTATTTACCTACATCACATACCCTTTATTCAATAGTTGTTCAAACATAGCAAATCATCACTTTCTTTTCAAAATATCCAATAATATATCTAAGGATGGTCTTGGATCACACCAAGACCAACACCCACTTCCAACCTTATGAGATTTTCTTCCATTTGCATAATTTATACAAGATTAATATAATACAAGTTCCAATCATCTCTTTCAACTAGTTTTCTACATGGATTCACATATCAATTTTGTTATGAACTCTACTTATTTCATCATGTAATACCTTCCTAACCTAGAATTCAATCATCTAGTGTTAAATAATTCATACCTTAGCTTGAAACCCTCCTAATCATCCAATCTGGCTTTAATCTATACATGCACCACATGGTATTATGATTTCACCTTGGATTAGGGCTTGTATGTGTGTTAGGTTCATCCCACAAGCTCTCCCAAGATGAAAACCCTTTCAAAATCTCGATCCCCTTTATAAAAATGCAGATTTTTTTATGAAGTTTCCCCACTTGTCAACTTTAGTCCCTCAACTTTGGGCTTTTTGTTAATTACAACAAACACCTCCAATTTCACCCATAACCACCCTTATAACTACATCATGTGACATGCCAACCCTATTTTTAAAACAAACTTACAAGAATTTAGCCAAGTTTAGGCATAATTACAGGTTTAGTCCTCGTAGTAAGGTACTTCCCACTTTTGGCTCAAACTTTATTGAAATTCTATTTAACTTGTATATCTATCTAGGATAGATACTTAGTTATTTCATCTCATGCCATGACACATTAAAACATACTAATTAATTTAAGTTCGGGTTTTTGGGGCGTTACAAGTCTCTACACCCCCCTTAATGTAGGTTTCGTCCCGAAACCACTTTCATTTCTACAAACCAGGAACACTCTTACCTTTTGGGTCTATAGTCATTAAAGTAGCATACTTAGAATGCATGACTAGGTATAACATGTAGCTAATATACTTCATATCCACTTTCCTGAGTTCCTTGACATTATTATTCTTAGGCATTCATTTTAGCTCATCAAGTCTAAAGTTCTAGCATGATGGTAAATTCTTTGCCAACCTCGTTTGCACCTTTTTACCTACTCTTTCTTTCATTCAAGATTTCATGCCATGTCACAAAGCCCTCATTATAGACGATACAACGAATTTAACCGAGTGCTACATAATCACAAGTTCATACTTTCTACTATTAATAACGAACCTTCATGCAATTATCAGCATACCGAACTATCATTACCATCTTTTACCTCATCAACCACACTAGATCTTTTATACTTGCATTCATCAACTAATTATTCATCGTGATCTTTACTACAACATTCCAATATTATCATTCCTTTTCATTTACTTCCAAATATTTCATCAAAATTAGTCATGAACATTCGGATATGGAAATCGTTCAATCAGGGTTATCACTATCATAACATAACTACTATTTCACCCTCTCTTACTCATACTTAACTTGAGAGTCAGACATCGTTTTATGGGCAACTACCGAACCGGTACATCCACCATACACCCCACCCCCTTTTGGTAAATTTCAGGGCCATTCTATTCACGCCTATTTGTTTGTTAATTCATTTCACGCACTACTTACTATAGACACATATGTCCATTACTTACCAATCCTGAGTCTAGGCCAAAGATTCATCCATCTTTTGACCTTTTAAAAAAAAACCAAACTTTCCAAATTACATCATACTTGAGCTACCATTAATTCATATGGGGCACTATTCAACATATCAATTCCTACTCAACAACCATACATAATAGAATTTATTAACCTTCTTCTCACGGCGTTAGCCAACAATCCATATGCCGATTAACTTGTTCCTTCACAAGTCCATGCCATACTTAGTTTGGTTTGGTTTGGTTCATTCACGCGACGAGTTCCAACTCGTTTGCATCATACCACCTATCTTATAGGTTTCATCATATCCATAAATTCGACCATTCGTATCTACAAAATCATTGGTTAGACATATACCTTACATTCATGAAAATTGACCTTCATCGTCCATGCATGTATTCTTTCACCTGTAATGTCTAATTATATACATTTCCTTCCTGATCTCCGGTAAGTCAGGTGTCGAACCACGAGGAGTACTGTGGAAAGTGTTTGGTTTACTTAATTTATTTACTAATTAACTAGTTGCAAGAAAAGTAAATTCGGTTGTTTTGAGAGTTTGATTGAAAACAAAATAAAAATTAAGATGTAAACAATTTGAGAAAAGGTGATTCCTCCAGGTTTTTGATTAAAAGTGGCTTCAAGTAATTAGTTTTTATTGAGAAAATCACATAGACATGATTAAGATAATTAATTAGTTGGTTGTGATAAACGAGGACTAAGTACTTGATTGCAAAACAACGAGAAGGTTATCACAACGGTTATCCGTTGAAAATTACCAACCTAATTCCTATCTAATATTTCCCAATTACTAGAACTCTCGGGAATTGAAAGAATCAAAACTAGGTTTCAGATAAAAATCAACCGTTTACAAATCAAACTAATCAATTTACCAAGCAAAAGCATCGAATGCTTAGATTGCTAATCTCAAATACAAAGAAACTAAAATAATCATCCACTTACAAGAATCCTCCACCCGAGGAAACCACGAAAAGATTAGCCACTCATGTTCTTGATTTGATCTTCAATCTTGGTTAGGAATTGCATGTTTGATGATTATGGATGAATTAGAAGGTTTGGAATGGTGGAAAAAGCTTAAAGATTGCCCCCTTGATCACCTAAAATCGCCTCCTTCAGTAGAATGAAAGAGAGTTCTTAAAACCCTAATTTTCATGACTTTTAAGAAATCCCGTAACAGGACCAGAGTAGCTACTTCCCCAGCGTAGCCTACTCTGACAGCTTTTCTATCCAAAACTTGGTTTTTTTCATAACTTTTGCATTTTAACTCCATTTTCTTCTCCGTTTTCGGCCACGTCTTCGTCTTTCGACCCTTTATCATGCCATCCATTATAATCTTCAAGTCCAATCCATTTATTTTCTCCAACCACACGTCCAATCTTCGTATTTAACCTACAAAACATTAATTTCTCATAGTTACTCAATTCCACGCATGTTAACACATAAAAACACATAAGATTTAACATTTAAACACTTAAACCTCCATTCCAAACCCATTCCATCAGTGCCCTGTCCCTTGGGTGTCTCGTTCACGCTCTCGTGTTTCATGTAGACAGGGATCTATACCAGTGTATTAGTGTATTAGGGTGTTCGGGTGATTTGGCTATCTAGTGAAGCGTTCGTTAATCCATCGTAGGTTATTTGGTGTTTCGTTAATTAAGGTAGTTTTCTAAACCCACCCTATGGGTTGTGTGTGTGTGTATATATATATTGTTTGGCATGATTTGTATTTGAATTAGTGTGATTAGATTGCGTATTCGGTTTGTAAATATATATATCGTTCTTTCAAAATTTGTCCGGTACAAGAATCTATCAACTTTGATTATGTTCGGTTTTGTTGGACTAACCTTAGTGGAACAAGAATCTACGTAGATTCTATTACTAGACAATTTTTTGCATTGTAATACCCGTTTGTTGAGTTATCCACACATTATTTGGATTTACGTGCATCTTATATGCTTTTGTTCTAACTGATAAAAACAATACAATAAACTTTGTATAATACTCAAATCAACAATATTGATTCAACTCAATTACATATCCGTCCCTCCCTCCCCACTTTTCTACTATGGAGTCGATAATAACGAGCCAATACAAGTGGGTTGCGAGCTGGTGCAGTGTAGCCTTGGTCATGGTGGTGCCATGGAAAATATTGGAGTGGGCATGGTTCAAACCAAAGAGGCTAGAAAAATACCTAAGGCAACAAGGTCTTATTGGCACAACCTACAAATTACCCTTTGGAGACACAAAAGAGATCATGAATACCACAAAGCTAGAGCCCATGAATCTTTCTGATGATATCATGCCTAGGGTCATGCCCTTTGTTCACAGATCAATTCAGAACTATGGTAGTTTTATATACATATGCGTATTATATACATAGGCTATATGTATTTGTTATCTGAAATATTAGGTTCTAGCTATTTAATTGTTTGCAACGGGTGTTTATGGTTCGTTTTGAAACCATTTAAACCGGCATCGGTTTACTATCACTGTCATAGTTTTTTACATGGTCGGTCGGTGTAGGATTTTTCAAACCATATCAAATGGTTTGGTTCATACTTTTTGCTGGAAACTGGTCGGGAAAAAACAAACCAAACAATATGATTTTGAACTACACAACCTTTTTTATATTACTAAATTATTTTGTTATTTTAAGTTGTAATATATACATTTGATTGTCCTTTGCTTAAGTTTTTAGTGTTGAAACAATATCGATTCAATATTTTACTCATATATTAGGCATATTTTATTATAGATGCACAATAAGGCAAAAAGGGGAAACCAAACCAAAGTCAAACACTCAAACCCTTATTAACGTTTATTTTTGGTTCAACTTTAGTTCATAACCAGTAGATTTTGATAATTGATTTACTATGTTCAAAAACCGTTTTGTAACGATTTGACTCTAAAACCTTCAAAACCAAATGAGAACACCCGTAGGTTACAAACAAGATTATTTTAGGTTATGTTCCTTTTTTGATTTTTTTATGTTTTTATCCTTATTCTTTAACAATTATACTCACATATTATGACTACTATGGCGTTTGCTTGTTTCAAAGGTAAGATTTTCTTTTCATGGTTCGGACCGGTGCCAGCTGTTCACATCATCGATCCAGATGTTGTTCGTGATGTCTTATCGCGTATGAATGAGTTTCAAAAGCCTAAAAAAAAACAATCCATACATTGAGATCCTATCAACAGGCGTGATCCAATACGAAGGAGATAAATGGTCCAAACATAGAAAAATCATCAATCCTACTTTCCATACAGAGAAATTGAAGGTTTAACTCAAAACGATTATTTCAATGTTGAAGTTCATTCATTGATTAGTAAGTTCTGTAATGTTGATCAATTTTTTTGCCTTCCAATCCCTTTCACACAGTTGATGGTACCGGCCATGTGTTTGAGTTGTCATGAGATGATAAAGCGGTGGGAAAACATCATTTTCGAACGAGAAATCGTTAGAGTTGGATGTTTTTCCGGACCTTCAAACCTTAACCGGAGATGTAATTTCACGCACAGCGTTTGGTAGCAGCTACGAGGAAGGAAGAAAGATTTTTGAACTTCAGAAAGAAATGGGTTTGATACTCATGCATGTCTTACAATCCTTATATATTCCTGGATTAAGGTATATATACATGCTATCATGGAATGTGCTATTTTTGGTTGAAAAAACTAATAATACTTTTCTTTTTCATCAATAATTTTATAAAATTAACACACCCTAACTATCCTGTAAAAATATCCTTTGTAAAGATTCTTACCTAACTCAAGAAACAAAAGGATGGTGGAGATTGATTGTGAACTGAGGGGTTTAATAAGAAATATGATTGATAAACGAATGATTGCGATGGAAGCGGGAGAAACCGAGCAGGATGACTTGTTAGGCTTATTATTGAAGTCAAACTACGATGAAATTCAAAAGAGCGGAAACGAAAGACATGGAATGACCATCGATGAAGTTATCGAAGAGTGTAAACTTTTCTACTTTGCAGGCAACGAGACTGTTGGTAATTTACTCGTATGGACAATGGTTTTACTTAGTCGTAATCCTCAATGGCAAGAGCTTGCAAGAGACGAAGCGTTTCATACGTTTGGAAATGACCAACCAGATATCGATGGATTGAGTCGCCTTAAAATCGTAAGATCCAATTTTCATTTAAGGGTTATCTTATTAGTAATTTTTGTTTTTAACATATTTTTTGTTGTTTAAGGTAAATATGATATTGCTAGAGGTTCTTAGATTATACCCTGCGGCTTCAACATTATATCGAATGTCCGTTGAAGAAACAAGGGTAGGTGAGTAAATATTCCTGAAGGAACATTAATCATATTGCCGATATTAGCGTTACACCATGACCAAGACACATGGGGAGACGATGCTTTGGAGTTTAACCCTAATCGATTCGCGCTTGGTGTCTCAAAGGCGGCATCTAAGGGACAACTTTCCTTTTTACCATTTGGAGGGGGCCCTCGTATTTGTATTGGACAAAACTTCGCTATGTTGGAAGCCAAAATTGCGTTGGTTATGATTCTACGACGTTTTTCTTTTGTGCTTTCTCCATCATATTCACATGCCCCACAATCTGTCATCACTCTTCAACCTCAGTTTGGTGCCCACTTGATTTTGAAACAAGTTGAGAGAGTCAAGAAATTAATATTACCCAAGAATAGCATTTAACTCAATTATAACCATGGTGTATGTAAGAAAGTTGAGAGTCATCCGTTGTAAAACCTTATAAAGTTCAATGATTTAATTTACATGTGGAAATTGTCATCTCGATGTGTTGTCGGTGTCTTATTTTTTTTTTTGAACGGCCAACGGTACACACCCATAACGAAGCCCGCACCCTCCAGGTCTGGTCCCCGGGCCCCCCTAAGGTCCAGCCCCTCATTTCAGAATAACCTTACTATGAGTGGGATTCGAACCTGTGACCTTCCAGGGCAAGAACCCCACAAAGTGGGTAAACCTTCCCACCTCCATTGCAACCACTAGGCTACAACATCATTGGCTGTTGTCGGTGTCTTATACGTAAAGGCGAATTGTGCTTGACCTGATCCGGACTATAGATTAGCATAATAATGACGGTCACGTGGTATTTTCGATAATATGTTCTTACGAGCATGGGGCGGCACGTGACATTTTCGAAAACATGTTCTTATGGGCGAGGGGGCGTCACGCGATGGACCCTCGTGGTGATAGTGATACACATCTGTAATTGAATTGGGATAGGCGCATCCGACATGTTCAAGATATAACTCGTATTGATAAAATCTAAGCATCGAAAGTATGTTTAGGAATATAGTGGTTTGCGTTTTTAGTGTAGCTGTGAAAGATTATATGATTTCATCCCCACTACACAGTGTGCGTAGGTGGAGTTCTATCTCTAAGGATATGATGCATATCATACAATAATAATACCAACATATAATTACTGTGCATGCCGGGTTAGATTGCACTCTCTAAAAGAGCCTTGGTGACAACCTTAATTCAAGCATCAAAAGCATGTTAAGGATATAATGATGTGCATTTGTAGTAGAGTTGTTGAAAACTGTGACATCCGGCAAAAATCGGTGTGTTTTCGTACATAATTAGTATATGTAATTAACAATTTTAAGTGCATTTTTGAATTAATTGGATTAATTTAGCCTATAGAAAATAGCAAATTCCCCATAGGATGCATAGGCTTGCATTTATTTAACCAAAAGCATGGCGCCATCGCGTACGAATTAACTTGTCCGGTACGGACGTTGGTAATTAACCGGTAACAACTAAATAACCGAAAACGATCACGAATGCACGAGAAGTAAAATAAATGGCATACTTTAAAAATATAAAGTGTTTTGGAACTCCAAAACATCAAATGGTTACACAAAACTTAAATCTCCCAGTAACGAATAAAGTGTACGTATCGCACTCGATAGGCGTATTATTTATAAATTCACCAAACTAAAGCCTAAATAACTTATTGTAGGTGCATATTGTGGCTGTTGCTTTTGGATTACATGAATAATGTCAAAGATTCAAAGATTTTGGTAATTTACAAGTCACATTTGACCTATCGAGGGGTCGAATGGGAATCCTGAAGGTCGAATGGAGTTTCAGATAGTTATTATAGTTTGGTTCGAGCTCACGATGGGTCGAACGAAGACATTCGACCTTATAAGAGGTCGAATGGGATGTCTATATATAGGTTTGATGTGTTTAGAATGAAAAGCAGTTGGTCATTAAGTGTGTGTGTTTCGATTGTGTGTTTAGGAAGTTTCTGGAAACTTGTTTTTTCATAATATTCTATATTGTAAGCTTTAGCTTGATAATATTAATAAAATGACAAAATTACGCTTTGCATCCTTAATGTATCACTGAAATTATGAAACGTGTCCTTTATTATTAATTTTTTTTTTGCATTTTATGTCCAAAATCCAGTTTTTTGTTGCATTTTATGTCCTTTCTGACTAACTGGGTTAGAAATCTCAGTTAACCTCAATACAACCAGGGGTATTATTGTCCATTCACGTCCCTTTGCTATAAAACCCTCTTTTAACTCCTGATAACATCATAACCCTCACACACAACTTCTTCCCCAATTCAAAAACCCTAAAATCCCAAATAAATAATAAAAATAATAATAATCCTACTGTCAATACCACCACCACCCAACCATGACATAACCCTCTTATATTTACCCTCAAATAAAATGAGCGGCAAGTAGAACTTCAAAATTTTAGTTTCCCTCTATCACTCTCAAACACGTATAACCAATTCATCCACAAATCGTGCTCAATCGATCGCTAAAAGGGTTCTATAGTCCGTGATAGTCTGATGTGCAATTGATTGTGTGTGTTTAATCGCAGGTTAAAAGCGGTTCGACCCTCCTTCATCAGAAACTTATGATTATGACTGATTTTTGGATTTGTGTATAAAGTAGGGGTGTTGATTTTAATGGTTTTTAATATATGAAAACCGAAATCAAACCATTAAATGGTAAAACCGGACCAGACCAAAAACCATTAGTAACGTTTGACTTTGGTTTGGTGTGAGGATTATGATGTTATCAGGAGTTAAAAGGGGGGTTTTATTGCAAAGGGACGTGAATGGACAATAATACCCCTGGTTGTATTGAGGTTAACTGAGATTTCTAACACAGTTAGTCAGAAAGGACATAAAATGCAACAAAAAAACTGGATTTTGGACATAAAATGAAAAAATAATAATAGACACGTTTCATAATTTCAGTGATACATTAAGGACACAAAGTGTAATTTTGTCTAATAAAAAACATATTGAAAATGGATCTTACATGTCCTGATTACGATTCGTATCATTTTGCATGTGATTTAGGGTTTCTGCCCCTGAATTACTTATACTCGTGTGATCTTTGTGTGTTTTTGTGATAAACCGATCCTACAAAGTGGTATCAGAGCCATTGCTCAATCACACGACTGCAAATTGATACAACTTGTGCAGGTTTTTCATCAAGTTCATCAAAATTTTTACTGTTTTGCATGAACTTTGAAAAACAATGGGTTTTGATTGATTCAGACTAGTTTTTACGGATAAATTAAAAAATTCTTTCACAAAACTTGATCTACATTCAATCCGAATCAAAACCTAACAATTTGCAAGCAAATTCAACAAGTTTTGAGAAAATCAGATCAAAATCATCGATTTATTGAAGAACAATGAGTTTCCAGATGGGTCAGGTCCAATCAAGCCTAGTTGAGTTCGAACCAAGTTTAGTTTAGGTCGAACCAAGTAGAATATGAGGTCGAACAAGTGTGTTAAGGTCGAATCAAGGTTTTGTGTGTTCATTCGAGTTATTCGAGAGGTCGAATCAGGCGTTTACAAATTTTTAAGGGTTGAATCAGTCGGTTACACTTTCATTCGAACTCATCAAAGGGTCGTACCAATTCAGTTCTCTTCATTCGAACCCACGATAGTTCGAACCAAATTTTCAGATTTCAGAATTTTCTAAATGTTGAATTTTTGAACATTATGGACAACATTTGGGGATTACCGATGAACCCTAGACCTGTTATGACCCAACCACAACAAACACCAGTTAATCCATGGGCGGTTGCAGCTGAAGGCTAATAATACACAACCACAACAAATTCCAAACTATTGGGCTGTGTCGGGGCCAACTCAACCCGCTATTAGACCACCTACACAACAAATTCCAGATTATTGGGTGTAGTAGCAGCTGCAGCAGTGCAAAGCCAGACCACAAATGCCATTACAACTTTGGTGAATGACCTTTCTACGAGAAACGGGACTAGACCACCAAAGATGTTAGATATAATTGAATACCATTCATAACAAAGAGGTTCAAGTTTCATCTTGAAGGATTAGGATTAGATGGTGGTGAGGCGTGGCAAATGATTGTGAAGGGGTATGTGCCACCAATGATCGAGAACTCTAACACACCAATAGCCCTTGATGATCTGAAAGACGATGAAAAAAAGAAGTATGCCACAGAAAAGAAAGCACATTCTCAACTATCTCAAGCTTTGACAACAGACTTACTTCATCAATTTGGACCTTGTTCTACTTTTAAACAACTTTGGGATGCTTTGAAGAGTAGAAATGATGGAAATGAGAAGACTAGGAGACTTAGGATTGATGAGTTGAAGAAAGAATTTGAGAACTTTAGCTTTGTGGGAAATGAGAGTTTCAAAGAACTCACTTCTAGATTTTTCCATTTGTTATCCGAATTATCTAACTATGAGATTGTTTATCCCATGTCTGAAGTTGTTGAAAAGTTTGCAGATGCATTACCATCGTATTGGAGTCAACATGTTGAGGTTTTAAAAGAGAAGGACTCCTTTCAATATTGGACCATCAATGAATTCATTCAGAAGTTGGAAAATAAGGAAATGGAATAGAGACGAAAGGCGAAGAGATCTCAGATTCCATAGAATTCGGAGTTGTATTATGCCACTTCATCATCTTGGTCTATTCCGAGTGGAGGTGTGAGTGTTGCACCACAAAAAGCATTTGTGTCGAGTATTGAACCAAACAGTGCAGCTAGTTACTATGGTGTATCATGTGGACCATCTTATACATCAACTAAGCCTCAAATGCAAGCTTCAAGCTATTATGGAACTTCACCGGTGAACATGACTCAACAAGCTACACCGGTTGTTAGCCAAGCTCAAAGTTCAAGTCCAATTGTGTTAGAAACCTCTAACATGAATAATGTGACTATCGAAGTAGCCCAACAACATATTGCCTTGGTTTCGGCTTGGGTTGCTTCGTACAATGGACTTGTAGCAAGTCAAATTGGAAACAACAATTTGACTAATGAGGATTATGCTCAACTCAACAAAGAAGAAATGGAGTTGATTGATATACAATGGGCATTTGCTAGTGTTATGAGAAGGGCAACTGAGTTCATTGAGAAAACAGGATGAACCGATCTTGCAACATCACTAACTACTACCTATGGCTTCAAAAAGCAAAAGTGACATGCTTCAACTGTAGAACAAACGGTCACTTTGCTAGAGAATGCACAAAACCGAAACAACAAGGAAATCGAAATCTTTTCAACTCTAACTACCAAAATCGCTAAAACCAAAAACCAAACCAACTTCCAAAACCAAAATAACTATCAAAACCAAACTAATTACAAAAACCGATAAAAAAACCTCTCAGAATACCAATCAGAGATAAACATCCACACCTAACCAAACTCAAACCACACCGAACCATGAAAGAAACCTTGTTCCAGTATCCACTCCAACTAACCAAATCCTAAGTCGAAACACAAATCAAGCTATGGTGATACAACAAGATGAGGGATTCAATTAGAATGACTTGCAACTAGGTGTTGAAGAGATTATTGGGGGTAATGTTGCATGCTTTGCTCAAAAGGTGGTGAATGAAGAGGTAGAGAAAGTTGATGATGTTGAGCAACTTCTTGCAGAATCCGTTTTTTGATCAGCAAGAAGTCTTGCATGGTTGATGATGCTTCTACTAAAGTGGATTATTCGAAGTTCTTTACTGGAGATGAAGTTCATTTTGCTCTTATGGCCATGATTGATTCATCAAAACCGGTAAGTTCTAAATCATCCTCTACTGATAAATATTATGGTTAATGTGATAGACTTGAAGGTGAGATTAAGCACTTAAAGTATGAACTTGATAGTGCTAAAACCGCAATCGAGTCTTATAGAAAAAGTGAGAGAGCATTAAACAAAACCTTAGACAGCTCTAAGAAAAGATGTTTCAAAATTAACAAAAAAACTTTCAAACAAACAGATTGCCATTAACAACTATATTAAGGAAATTGAAGAAACCAAACTTGAAATGGCAAAAATTAAATGTTTTTCTGAAAAAGTAAACAAGAAATTGGAGAGTTACATCAATGTGGCCTATGTTTTAGATCATATTGTTGAAGAACCAATCAAAGAAAACATTCAATCTAATGCAAATTACAAATTTGTTCCATCCCTGGTGTTATTTGAAAATCACAATCTTGATGATGTAACACCGGAGAGTTCAGTAAAGTCGGATTCCACATCAGAAACCGAATCAAACACTTCTAGTGTAGGGGATCCGAATTCTGGTGTGGGACCGATTTTGGGATTGAATGATGAAATGGTATTTGTTGTAACTGATGAATCGGACTTAGAGGATTAGAAACCTAAGAAGAATGTTGATATTCCTTTGGAAAATCACATTCGAACCAATGAGTGTTGTTCAACACCTAATGTTCAACATCCTCCAAAAGTTGTAAACAAGCAGAATCAATCAATTAAGCAATCTGAGAAAAGTGAGTCAAATGACAAACGGGTGAAAATATTCTATCGGATGGAAGGATCCGATTAGATATTTGCTGACTTTGAGTACCCGATACAGTTTGTCAATTACTCCAAGATTGCCAAAATCTAGCAGGAAAGTACCATTTGGTTTCCTAAATCAGAGAGGACAAATGACTTTCCTCCAGAGTTGATTAGACAACTGTACGGACATGAAGCGAAAAAAGAGAAAGTTCATGTGACTCAGTTTGTCAAACCCATGAATAAAGTAAATGGATTTGTTGAACCTTTGTACTCATTGGAGCCCGCTCCAGAGAGTTTAAGAAGGAATGCATTGATGACCAATACCTGGTCAATTCATTTACTAAGTTTCATGAAGTGAAACCACTTGAGGAATATAGATCCTGTTTTAAGTGTGGGAGAGAGAGGGCATTTACTTGCTCACTGCCCATACGTAAGACACAAAAGGTAAGAGGTTAAGAATAAGCAACACCATAGAAATCCGAATGTTGGTTATCCTAAGAGGCAATATTTTTCTCAAAAGCAATTTCATAACAAACAAAATTTTTATCATAGAGGAAACCAACCGATTGTCTATGACAATCGCAATCGGATTGCTATGGAGAAGAAGTTGAAGAGACCAATGGTGAACACAAAGCATGAGAAACAAAAGGTTTTTCCAAAACCGATTGTTAACTCATATGCTGGACCTTCGTCTGTTAAGTCAGGCAAGGTTACTAAGCATGTTCCACCAAAGAATGTTTTTAAGAAAATTGAGGAGGTTAAGCAACCTCAAATTCGAATCTTAAAACATTCGGAACAGTCTTGGTCACCGAAGGGTTCTTCAGGTGCTTCAAGCTCAACTTCTACGGTTTCAATGAAAAAGGTTCCTAAAACGAAAGTTTTAGAGAAACCATTTGAGAATGATAAGAAAAAAACAATGTTCCAATTATTGACACTCAAAGACCCAAGACCACAAAGGCTTGGGTCCCCCGTAAGAACTAATCACTTTTTGATTGGTGCAGGGAGTTCCAGCTGGCCTGTTAGCAATCTTTGGATTGTTGACAGTGGAGCTTCCGGGCACATGACTGGAGATATGATGCTCTTATTCGACATTAAGAATATCAATGGAGGATATGTGGCGTTTGCAGGAAATAAGGGTGGTTATATAACGATGGAAGGTTGTGAGTAATGGAATCGTGAGTTTTGAGAAGATATCATATGTGAAACAGATATTACAATCTATTAAGTGTTTCTCAAATAGGTTTCTGTACACTTTGATGACAAATCTTGCTACATCCTGAAGCCTAGTTTTGAGATATCTAAAGAGTGGATCATGTTAAAGGCTCTGAGAGTGAACAACTTGTACATTCTCGATATGAGCAAAGCTACCACTACACAGGGTCAAGTTACATGTTTTCTGTCTAAAGCTACTGAGAAAGAATTGACTATGTGGCATTGATGGATGAGGCATATTCACCTAAGAAAGATGAACAATTTGGTGAAAAACGGGCTAGTGGAAGGCGTGAATGTTAAACATTTCCACTTGAATGATAAATGTGTGAGCTGTAAGAAAGGAAAACAACACAAACATTCCCACAAAACCCAATAAAGTTAACTCTGTTAGTATTCCACTTGAGCGCTTACACATGGACCTCTTTGAACCAGTGAAGCGTAAGAGTATCAACGGAGATCTTTATTGTCTTGTGGTGACCGATGATTATTCCATATTTTCGTGGGTGATGTGCATGCAATACAAGAGCGAAATGTTCAACAACTTGAAGATTCTTTTTAACCGTTTGGAGAACATCTATGGTTTGAAGATTAAACAAATCAGAAGTGAAAATGGATGGAGTTTAAGAATTCCATGATGGATGAATTGTGCGAAGAAAAAGGAATTCATCATGAGTACAGTGCACCTTATACTCCACAACAGAATGGTGTTGCAAAAAGGAAAAACAGGACTCTAATTGAAGCGGCGAGAACTATGCTTGCAGATTCTAATCTTCCAGTAATTTTTTGGAATGAAGCTATTCATGCAGCATGTTATACCTTGAATTATGTGTTGACAGTGAAGAAGTTTGGAAAGACTTCTTATTGGCTGCTTAACATACACAAGCCGAATTTAGAGTTTCTAGAACCATTCGGGGTGCCGTGTACGATGTTAAATCCGACAGAGAAATTTGGAGCGAAGGTTGAAGAAGGATATTTTGTTGGATACGCAACACCACTTAAACGCGTGTTTAACAAAAGAACTAAATGTGTTGAAGAGTGGGCAAACGTGGATGTTCAACGTTACACTCAGAATGCTCCCAGCGTTGGACCTGATTGGATGTTTGACTACAAAGAGTTATTTGAGTCATTCAATCTAGAAAGCTTGGTTGAAGAGGTTGTTTTACAACTTTATTATGAGTGTGAGAACGCAGTTACTTCACCGTTAGTGCGTCCGATCACCGTAACTCCTCCGGCAGCTTCTAATGATGCCAATACTCCTGTAGCAGAGGAAGAAGTTTTTCAAGAGGCTTCTACAACGTTTGATTCTTCCGAGTCGGAAGACGATGAAGAAGTTAATAGTGAAACATTCTTGGATAACTCTACAGTATCATCACCAGTGAACCCAAATCCAGATATTCCGTCTTCATCCGTTAGAACAGTTTATTGGTGATCCTGGAAGTAGTGTGAGGACACGTGGATAATTGAGACGTGCATCATCGACTGAGAATATTGGATCCCTTTCCCTGATACTAAAATTAAAAATCAGGTGATCAAAATGATTGGTCGTTTGCTTGTTATGTTTTGCAGGTTGAGCCTAGGACTTACAAGGAAGCACTGAATGACGAATCATGGGTGGATGCGATGCAGCAGGAATTACAACAATTTCAGAAGTTAGGAGTCAGGATGTTGACAGATCTACCACGAGACAAGAAGAAAATTGGCACCAAATGCGTTTTTAAGTGCAAGAAAGATGATTGAGGAGTGATTGTACGCAACAAAGCTCGATTGGTCATGCAGGTTTTCATCAGACTGAAGGAATTGACTATAACGAAGTCTATGCACAGTCACACGCATTGAAACAATCCGAATGTTTCTTGCGTACGCGTCTTACATGAAATTTAAGGTGTATCAGATGGATGTTAAAAGTGCATTCCTATATGGTGTGGTAAAGGAAGAAGTTTATGTTGGGCAACCACCGGGTTTTGAGGATCCTATCCACCGGGATAAGGTCTACAAACTAAACAAAGCATTGTATGGTTTGCACCAAGCCTCGAGATAGTGGTATGAAGAGCTCAGCACATACTTACTATCCAAAGGATTCAAAAGTGGATTAGTTGACTGTACCTGTTCACGAAACGAACAGAGGGTGATTTGCTTGTAGTGCAAATTTATGTTGATGATATTATATTTGGTTCTATTAATGAAAATTTGTGTAGGGAATTTGAAAAGGTCATGCAGGAGAAATTTGAGATGAGCTCTATGGGAGAAATGCAGTTCTTTCTTGGATTGCAAGTGCATCAATTGCCGTCGGGGATTTTCATCCACCAGACGAAATACATATCCGAAGTCTTGAGCCGATTCCAGATGGAGGATTCAAAACTAATTGACACTCCCATACAACCTAATCACGGGATTGGAGTAGATGCTAAGGGGGAGCTTACCGACCCTTTTAGGTATCGAGCCATCGTTGGATCCTTGATGTATTTGACTGCTTCCCGCCGGATATAATGTTTGCAACATGTCTTTGTGCTCGCTATCAATCAAAGCCAAAACAGAGTCACCTCACTGCAGTTAAACGAATCCTATGTTATCTGAAGGGTTGTCTATCACGCGGGTTATGGTATCCTAATGATGATAACCTTGAGTTTTTTGCTTTTAGTGATGCAGATTTCAAAGGTTGTGATAATGACGCCAAATCCACAACTACTGGATGTCAATTTCTGGGGAGCAGGCTCGTCACCTGGCAAGAAGCAGACGTCAGTTGCATTATCTACATGTGAAGCCGAATATGTGTCAGCCTCGGGTTGCTGTTCACAAGTGCTTTGGATACAACAACAGATGCGCGACTACAGTTTGCAATTTCTTAAAACTCCCATTAATTGCGATAATGAAGCAGCCATTGCCCTCACTAAAGACACTGTTAATCATTCTAAGGCTAAGCATATCCAAATACGGTATCACTTTATTCGTGATTGCTATGCTAAAGGTTTGATCGATATGGTAAAAATCCACACTGATTATCAAAGAGCAGATCTTTTTACCAAAGATTTTGACAAATCAAGATTTGAATTTTTATTAAAAGCTAACGGTATAAAGGAAAAGCACGATTAGACTCCTCATCAGTTTATCAATTTTTGTTTGTTTTAACTCTTTTCAAAAATTAAATCCGAAAATCTGTTTTTAATTTTAGCGGGAGCATTTCTTTTAGAAAATAGAAAAACATTGAAGATTTTGAAAAAGCCCTAAAAATCAGAAAAACACAAAATGATTTTTCCTGGAGAAAAAGAGGAAATGATAGTACATCAGTGAAGATCTTTCATATGTTAAAGAATTAGAAAGTATAAATTAGGCGTGTGATGTGTTGGTAGGCTTCTTAGACCTATTAATGCGTGCCTTAGTGGTACAAACATAACGGACTACTCGCTAGTGGCTGAACACCTCATGGGCATATGGTCTTAGTACCGTAATTTAGTTTGATAGGGTTGCCAAAATCTGAGGTTTCGGTCGTTATGGTATTTGTTATCTGGGGTATCCTGACTGATCTTTTGTCGTATTAATTTACGGACCTAGATTCAGTCAGGTTATCTACTAAAAAAGCATTTATGCCAAATCCTAAACATACCGAATGAGGAACTTCATGTATGACAATAATCAAAGATCATTTAATGCATCGTATCATATCTATAATGAAAATCATGATTGATTTAAGCCTCAACCTGGTAAGTGTGCACATGTTACTTTGTAGCATTGATTTGCTGACATGTACACCTCTGTGCCTCATACCTTGTAATATACGGATAACAATGGCATAATCACGCGTTACGATGAAGCTTTGTGCAAATTCCTTGATACGGAAGTATGTTGTGTGCGTGGGAACCATAAGCTTGCTACTTTTAATACATCTAATGTGTATCATTTTAAAGCATTGCATAACGGTTTGCATTTGAGCTTATGTGGACAGCAATATCAGCAATTGCCAAATCTCACATTGTCTTTAATGTTAAAATACTAAAGAACAACAGTGTACATTGATCTCTCATTAACTGATATGATTCTCTTACCGTAAAATCAAAAAAAAGTTTATTGCTTTATGTCTGATTTTCTTCATATATGCAAAACTCAAAAACATTTTAGGTGTGTTTTAGCATAAATTTTAGAAAATCCAAAAGATTTTACTTTCTGTGTTATTTTCGATAACCGATGTTGGAAGAAAATCATTTTCTGAAGTTTGACGATTAATCTGAGTTTTGTATCATTGAAATCAGATGGTTTGAAATTTTGAAGGTTTAAAAGTTTGAAAATGCCAAAACGTGGATCGAATTGGACAAATTGGTTAAAATTCATTTTCCAAAATGTTCATTCAGCCTTTCGGTAGGTCGAATGAGTATTTTGTGTCTTGATTTGTGCCTTTTAATAGGGTCGAATGATTGTGGAATTGATAATTTTCTTCTCGAACCCAACATTTTTTATTTGCCCTTTAACTAGGGTCGAACCAAAATTTTGTACTACTCATTCGAACCCTTAAGTGGTCGAACCAGGAGTCTTATATATACCTTTTGTTCTCATTCGAACCTCACAATTTCCTATTCACTTTGCCAATTCTCTCTAAGGGACTATTTTGCATTTTGATTTAAAGACATCAGATTATTGTTCCTGCTAATCTAAGGATCTTATACCTTGAATTTTACAGGTTATCATCATGTATTTTGCTCAGAATTTGGGATTGAACGTGTGAAACCCTAGAACATTGATTGCCCTTTGTTACTGATTAATAATATGTTTTGGTCATTCATAAACCTTAATCGAAGGTTTTAGGGGGAGAGTAAACAAAAAACTAGGTTTAAAACATATCAAATCAGTTAAACAGATTTTGAAACCCTAGTTTTAATAGAAAACCATCGATTAGTGTTTAATTGATAAAATTGATCATTCATTAGGCTTAGTCGATGTGTTTAGAACATGTATCAATCAAAATCAGATGTTAAAATGGATTGAATTAGAATTTGAAATTTTTGAATAAAGAACAGTTTCATTCGAACCTTTTCGAAGGTCGAATGAGGTTTCAAGAGGTCGAATGAAGTACTTTGTGGCTCATTCGAACCTACTGGAACTGGTTCAAACCACCGAAAGGTCGAACCAACTATTGTTCAAAACAAAATTTTGATTTTTGAATCCAAATTAATATGTTTTTGTGTTTGTACAGATAAAATGGTAGAACAATCAGCACCGAAAGAGCTTAAATTTGAACCAAAGCACAACTGCTGTGCTTATGTTGGTGTTGTAGATGATAAGTATGCTGAAATGAAAGGAATTGTGGATTTTCTTAAAAGATCACGAGTTGTTTATGCAATTGCTCAACCACACGTGATTTACAAAGACCTTGACGAGGAGTTCTGGAAGAACGCTGCATTAACCTTTTGGGATGGTAAAACTGTCATTCACATCAAACTGCAAGATATGGATGTGGTTATAGAAGAATATGATATTAGAAAGGCGATACAGTTAAATGACAAAAAGGAAGATCCTATCAAGCTGCCCATGGTCGGTGCAGAGAGCATGTTTTCTATGAATGAAGTATTTTGCTCCAATTACAGAGTGTCAGCTGAATAAAGCAAATGTATCTCCACCATTTAAGTACTTGCTACATGTTTTGCTGCATGTGTTCGGACCAGTTCGTGGAGGATTTGACATTCTTAGAGATACAATCAACTCGCTTGTTGTTGCCTTAATCCTCAACAAAGGTTTCAATGTTTCGGGAATGATATTTCATCATATGAAGGAGATTTTAGATGGAACGAAGGTGGATAAATTTTTGATGTATCCAAGATTTCTCCAGATGATTTTTGATGAGAAGTGTCCGATGTTGGTAAAAAATCTCACAAGGACTGTGACTCAAGAGCACATGAATGAGTTAACATTGAACAGAATGAGGACATCAAAGGGAAGACTGAAATTCCTCCAAATCGTAGACTGTTTAGACATTTGAGTACTGTTGGGTATACTGATCTAGGAAAGGACAAAGTGAGACATGAAAAGAGTGATTCAGACTCTGATTCTCCTTTGGTACCTGTTGAGAAAGGAGCGAAAGCAAAACGCCAAGTTAAAGATGTTGGTGCAAAATCTAGAAAGAAAGGCAAAGCAAAGATTGATGAGTCCAAAACACAGAAGAAGAGAAAAGCTAAAGCTAAAACATTGCTTGTTGATGAAGATTCAGATGAAACTGAAGCTGAAGAAGAGTGGGACTCTGAAAGAGAAACCGTAAAGGATACGAATCCCAAGGCCACTGGTGATTCTACTCCTAATCCTATTGATCAGATTGTGGAAGCTCAATTGAATAGAAATTATGTAGAAGAGAATGAGAATTTGATTGTTGGTGAGGAAGATTTCTCTGGTTCTCTAGTAGCTCCTGTGATTACTAAGCGTGGACGTTTGAAAACTATGTCTAAAAGGGAGTCTACAAAGTCAAGGAGTGAAAAGGATATTGATTTGTTATTGAAGGGTAAGAAGATGCCTGAAGTTTCAAGTTCGCAACCAGTATCCCCAGCTGCAAAGAAACAAAAGACTGTCAAAGATACAGAAGCTCAAAAAACCCAGATGATGTATCTAAATCATTAAAGAGTCTTCTTTCAAGTTTAAAGCCACAAGCAGAATCAAGTTCAAGATCAAAAGTGATTGTTTCTGATGAAGTTATGAAGATAGTTAATCAACAGATTGGAGAAGTTACGAAGATGTTCTCAAAGCATGACTCAGATATCAAGCAGATGAAAGAGAATGAAAAAGATATGCTGCTGATAGTCATTGCTTCAAAATAAAAACAAGATCAACTTGAAGAAAAGGTTAAAACTCTTCAGATTGAGAATGCGGCATTGAAGGAATCTAGTAAGAAAAGTGACAAGAAGATTCTGATGATTGAGAAAGAGAATAAGAAATTGAGAAAGATAATCGATGATCTGTATGCTCAACCACCTCAATTGAAAGGTGCAGATGATGAAGAGGAAGAAGATGATGACGATGATGAAGAACAACTTGATTATAGTAGTACGGATGATGATGATCAAGATTATGATGATAAAGATATTGATGATAATGTGTCAGGTGGTGGAAATGCAAATAAAGAAAAGTCAGCAAGTTCGAATGATTCAGATGATGATGATGCTGATCAATTTTCATTTGAGAAGAGACAAAAGACTAAAGAAGACAAACCAACTTCAAGCAGTAAGAAATCTGGTGAAATGTCTGATGCTGATAAGAGATTGTATAGAAGATGATGAAAAGAGGTTGTTATACAATTGAATTGACTGGAAATTTTCCTGAGATTGTTGTGAATGTTCATATAAAGTATTGTCTTGAATACCAAGATCCAGAACTTGAAGATGGAGAAGTCAGTGCAGCAGTAACCAAAGAGATACTTGAGGGTCTTGCACGGCAAGTTGGTAAATCTCTTGATGACATTATGAAGGACAAAGAGATACCAGATATTCCAGTTACTGAACCGGGTCAGAATTTTGATGATAGAGATACAAGTAATTTCAATGAAGTTGAAATTGAAGATATATCTCATGAGGAGTACCCGGAGTACTATAATATGAAAGACAAAACCAGCATTTCAATCGTTGATGATGAGATTCTCAAATAAGTTGAAAAGATTGTTGAAAAGAAAGGAAAGAAGATTATTGATGAAGTCTTTAATGATGACGCTAAAAAGGCAAATGTTTTTAAGAAATCTGATGAGTTGAAGGCATTATTGAAAAAACTGAGAGAGGATGAAGATAAATGTCCAATTCCAGGAGTTCAAGGAGAATTTTATAAGTTTCATAACAGAATGTTCAAAGGAAGAGCGATTGCCTGGAAATTCTTTCCTCAGTTAAGGTGTGTCGGGATAAAATGGGAGAAAGGAATATTGTAATTTTGCAGATTTCATGACATTCGAACTCTTCCATATTGGGTTGTACGTGATATATGCAGACACAAGTTATTGGGTGTAGAGCATGCGAATGTATAGGAATGGTTTGCTGTGAAGATGATGAGAGAAAGCCATACGAAATGGGATTTGTTTAAGCCACAATATCCGAAACGAATTGTTCACAAAGAGATTGATTTAAAGAACAATTTACTGTATGTGACGTTGAAGTACAAACCACCTAGATGCATGAAGAAGATACATTTGATGCCTATCCAACAAAACTTTAGCAATGATTTTGCTTTCTGGTATTATGATTGGAGGATGGGTGAGGCTGTGATTGTGCTACATGACAAGAATCTGAAGCTTATGTGTAAGAAGATATGGGTGTTTGATCGAATGTGGTTAATTTATTGTTCGAAAGAAGACATCGATACGTTGTATTACAACCATATTCACTTCAATGTACCTAATTTGGATCAAGCTTGGAGATTCCAGAGGGTTGTATGTTTCTGCTTTGCTTGGGGAGTGTATGCTGGGTGTGATTACAAAGATTTGTTGGGAAAAGTAATGAATTTGAGACCGGAACCTAAGAAGTGCATATCTTCTACTGAAGGTATCAGTTTGAAGAAGAAAGTAAAGGTTACCTTGAAGAAGAAACATACATCCGAGCAACAGCCAATGGGGAGTTTGTAGGTGCATATTGTGGCTGTCGTTTTCGGATTACATGAATAATGTCGAAGATTCAAAGATTTGGTAATTTACAAGTCACATTCGACCTGTCGGGGGGTCGAATGGGAATCTTGAAGGTCGAATGGAGTTTGGCATAGTTATTATAGTTTGGTTCGAGCTCACGATGGATCGAACGAAGACATTCGACCTTATAAGAGGTCGAATGGGATGTCTATATATAGGTTTGATGTGTTTAGAATGAAAAACAGTTGGTCATTAAGTGTGTGTGTTTCGAGTGTGTGTTTAGGAAGTTTCTAGAAACTTGTGTTTTTCATAATCTTCTATATTGTAAGCTTTATCTTGATAATATTAATGGAAAACATATTGAAAATGGATCTTTACGTATTCTGATTACGATTAGTATCATTTTGCATGTGATTGAGGGTTTCCGCACCTGAATTACTTATACTCGTGTGATCTTTGTGTGTTTTTGTGATAAACCGATCCTACACTTATCAATACTTAAACTAGGCTATGTTTAACGGGGTTCTGTTTAGCAATGGTGTTTCTCAATTGGTGACACGCGAAAGTATCGAATACTCCAATGATTTGGAGTTCTTGGAAGACCTGGATCGGGTAAGGATGTTTAACATGAGAAGAACTAAAACAATGTTAAATGTCGAACAGATGATTAGAGCAAGAACTATGTGGTTCAAGGAGCAAGCTGAACTTGTGCCGGAATCAGAATCATCAGATGAAGATTTATCAGATGAAGATGAAGATATGGAAGTTGATTAATTATGTTATGTTATGTTATGTTATTAAGTTGTTTGTAAATCTGATGCTTAATGCTTGTTTGTTTGGTATGTTCTTAAGCACTTAAATGGGTTTTTTGTATGTTTGGTAATGTTAAATGCTTCTTTGTTTTGTTTATTTAGTGTGTTTCTTCATTGTGTGTTTCTGATCTCCAAAAGTAATTATATTATATTTCACATATCAAGGTTTGGGAATTTGGCTACCATTACATATGATGACTTTCAATGAGTTTATAACACAAAGCAAGTCAAATGTAAAGTTTACATAATTGATTTTGAATATAAGCTAACATAAGTGTAAAAATTAGGTAGTAGATGACTTATATAGTTACATTTCTTATATGTCACATATAACCATTTCTATGTACGTCAACACAGTTGCATATAACCATTTCAATGTATATCAAACTGATACATTCTGACCCATATCGCAGCTTGATTTTCCAAGTCACAACCTCATTCATAAACTAAAATGAACAGCCTGCAATGAACCCTTGTACATTGTTTCTGCACATTCGGACTTAACAAAAACTATGACCCTTTTGACTTGTCATCAGTTATCTTATTATACATCGATTCTGGCCTAACCATCATAAACCAAGCATCAATACAAAAAAGTATACTACTTATATTAGTCCTTCTATTTGTAATGTCACTGTTGTTAAATGAACAACAAAACGATAACAATCAAGAACAAATAACCAAAGATTAATAACTTGATTGATAACCAAATGATTATGCATGTTCAGTTTCAATAGTTAGTATATTGAATTTGATTCATGTATTAAGTTGGTTCCAACATAGTAGTTCATTCTAAATCAGTAGTTTGTGTTATCAGTTCTCTCGTGCTATAATACATATAAACAAAATCAGTTCTTTAATAAAAAAAATGTAAGAACACAACTGTTCCAAAGCATCATATTAAATATATATAAAAATAAACAATTATATAGCTGCACGATAATAAAAAATAATTAAAATAATGAATCAGTTGATCACGTTTAGTAAGTTGTTTATTTTTCGAAAATGTTTTAACCAACTTTTCGTTCCATTAGTTGTTTCATGCTATAATACACTAGTGGGATTGCCCGCGCGTTGCGGCGGGTGTCCTGACTGATATCAAATTCAATTACCATGTCTATTATGAACCACAATTCATTACTGGTTTCTAACATTGTATTCCATCCAAAGAAAAATAGTCATAGAACCTACCACAATTCACAAACACGCAAAGAAAGTCTAGATGCTCCATATGAAGAATCGGGTTTATTACACCATAAGAAATTTTCTTCGAAAACTTCAAAAGTATGTTTATCTACAACTTTATTAGCAATAAATGATATCAAATGATATATGTATTAGTTTATACGTGAAAAGAAATTTGTACATGTGAGTAGGGCATGGTCGAGGTAGAAAACGTTGTGAAGAAAACTCTATTAAATTTTAGAAGTTGCATTATACTGTTTCAGAAAAAAATATAGAGCAAAAATAAAAGGAATGTGTTCAAAACGGGTCAGTGGATACGGGTCGAAGATTTACGTTGGGTTAAGCAGGTTAGATGAGTTACAGCAGGTAGGTTAGTTCAGTCAAGTTTATTTTCATTGTCACATATTTGGTCAAAGTAGTGAGTCTTAAATTATGGGTCGTTTTTATTAGCACACATGGGGAACTCACTGCTAGTACTGACCTTCCTTTTTGCTATTACACTTGTATTTCAATGTAGTAGTCTAGCTTATAGCTTGTTTTTTTTTGGATCGGCGTTCCAGTGGTCTATGACACACTGGAGTGAAGACGCGGCCCGAGTTCGAGACGACGCCATGGCGCTTCAACGAGCATACCACCCAGACCGGATACCGGCAGAAAGGGGGCTGCCAGGAATCGAACTCACAACCTCAAACGGGTGAGAACCCACCTATGGTGTTAAACCCTCACACCTCAACCATGTTGCCATGGCATCATTTGTCTTTTAATATTAGTTATTATAGTTATAGTATAATATAATAAGTTTTATAAGTTTATTTTGACTCGCACTCTTTTAATTAGTATAATTTAGATGATGTTCACCTCTTTTTAGTCCTTTGCCAAGAGGGTGTTCTATGTTTGTTGCTTATTTTGTTGTATAACTGTGTATGTATAGATGTTTTACAAGTTTTATTCGAGGCTGTTTAAATTGTTGTTTGTCATGTTGTCCTAGCCTTAATGTGATTCACCAACATACGTGAATGTGATTTTTTTTGTAATACGTGTCCACATAAGTTAGCATTTGCAGGTTTCATATGTGATCAATTAACCGGCAATTAGCAAACTTTGTCGCACGATGTAACAGGGCAACAATTTACAATGCAACACTTGTTTTCTTTTAGTGTGTCATCATCTTGTGATATATGATATATGATATATGATGTAGTACTTCTACAATAGAAGGGTGGGATAAAACCAAACCTCACCCTTCATACACATAGTAGTTTTAAATGTAGATTGTATTTTAGTCGGCACTTAGCAATATGATTTTAACTAAAATAAAAAAAACAAAAAACACATTAAGGTTCAAAAAGTTGAAAATAGCTGTACTTGTTACACATTTATTAAAAAAGTTTATACGCTTTTAAAATCATTTATCTCCAGTTCAAAATAGAGGATTATTGTACCCCCCTATAACATCATCATCAATATACGTGTCAAAGGAAATTTAATAAAAAAAAAAAGTACTCTAGGATCTTAAAGAGAATACAAATTTAGTAAAAATCAATTTAAAAAGAAGATGCAACAACATTTAAGAAATGTGAATTCCCCACTGGTGCAAGATAACGTCTCATTTCTCCATTATCAAATGAAAAGGAATCAGGGGATCATCACGAGGAATGTATGTTGTCATGTTGGTTAGAACGCAAAGTCAGCAAATTAAAGCCCATTCCAGGAAGCAACCAACACATTGACACATTCTCGCATTTCATATCACCTAGAAAACTAATTAAATCACACCACCATGACCACATAGATAAAAGCTAAAAATTTCAACCCGAACCGATTATCACATGTTGTCCAACCCAACCCAACCTGACCCGTTTAGATAATAACTAAAAATGATTCATTTCAAACGAAATGAAAAATGACTTGTTTCAATGTAAACCATTTCACACGTATTTTTATTGAAATGGGTTATATCGGTAACATATTTTAAAAAGAAATGACCAAATAGGTCAATAAATTTGAATTTATAATTATGACCCGTGCGTTGGGGCAGGTGAGAACGTGAATCTCTTAGCAAAAACGGAAAACAGTTAGTATAAGATTTTAAGATTGAATGTCATACTAACGACACTATTTCACAACATTAGAATCTAGTTTGAGTATTGTCAAACCTGGTGCCTTCAAAATTCATAACAGCATATGGCAACCATCTATTTTCATGCAACCAATAAAAGCAAATCATTAGCAGCCCACACAGCTACAAGTTGTAAATGGAAATAATACGCACCATCCGTGTTGATAAGGTGCAATTTCAACGCAGAATTTTGCAGCAGCTTCAAATATGAACCGTGATCAATGAAGAAACGGGTCAGATTTGGGTCATATAAGGTCAAATGGCTAAACTTAAAGTCAAATTTTTTACTTTCCATTACATACTAAAGTTTTGTGATCAAACCTTTTGCTTTCCAAATAAAAAATCTGTACATAATTTGTAACAAATCCAACATAAAACAATTCGTATTTCATTATAATATAAGATTGACCTCTAAAGTCAAAAGCAAGGGTACCAAATTCCTAGTTGATTCTATCAACCATACAAGTATATAAACTTATGTCCACGAAACCCTCCACGCAACAGGAGCTTCCACAGCGACGCGCGATCTTTAACGTCCACCAAATCCTCAACGCAACAGAAGCTCCCGCCGCGAGGCGCGGGGTAATAAAATCCTAGTTTTGATTTATGAAGCAGAACACGACCCATGTATCAAGTTTCAATTTCCAATAGGCCAATACTATTTAGGCCGCATGGAGATTAGTAGACCTCGTCGATCTCAATGCAGTCCTGATGAAATTGTGTTTTTCATGCCAGGTATCACTAGACACTACTTCTCATTTTCATATCTCACAGCGGTCACAATTTGATTACGCAAGAAATATTTCTGGGTCACTTGATTCTGGACTTAGTGGGGTTAAACTAGCTGTGTTCGCGAGTCCAACTTGACCACAATCTGAAAATTTTGCACAAACTCAAGCACAACCCGAACATGAAAACCGTGTTAGACAAACCGTTTAACCCGATTTTTTTTATTATTTATTTTTTAATTAGCATGTTAGTAATATTTTAAATTAAAATTTTTCTACAAAAATATAAATACGTATAATACAACACTTACACTTTATTTATAAAATCTTATGTTAAAATCTATTTAACTTATAATTATGGCATACATTCCCAACCAATTTTATTTGGTTCATGAAACACATTCAGAAAAAGGTAAAATAATATACAAATGGGTTGAAAGGGTCAACCAGACGACTTGTCGGGTTGATGATCTGTTTAGCTAAATGGGTTTGCGAGTTCAACCTAAAACTGACCCGAACTAGTTTAGAGTAAACCTAAACTTGCGAATTTCGTGTTAGGTATGTGCCATGTTAGAAGTTCAAACCACTAGGACTAATATTCTGTTAATACAGTTTGTCAATATAACACATTAGAAGTGTATAAGCCACAACTTATATCTTCAAAAAGACAGGAAAGTTTGCAGCTAACATATACATGGCATGATGTCTTTGCTATTTTTTTGCATTTGAAATCTTCTCCAGCTTCATGTTGATATCTTGATTATTCTTTATGTTCATGTATATCATCAAAACATGTGACAGAAAGATGGCTAAAGAAGAAAGGTATTGTTCTTGCAGTAGGGCATCAGGTAGGATTTAGGAACTACTCAAAACATGTCATTAGTAAGCAAAATAAATTTTTTTCCATATGATTATTACCATCACAGATTTAATCCTACACATTTGTTCGTTGTATATGATTCTAAATTTCAATCATAGGTTACAACTATAAGTATTTTTTGGTATTTGGTTAGATCAATCAACAGATACAATAGCAAAGTGGTGTCCTTTAAAGAGTACTACAAATCTACAATGTAACTTAGCTTTATATCATTAGCATTAATTTATACATAGACCACTAAATATCATTGCAACAAGCCCATTGTTCGTATAATAGCAACCATTCTTACGATTCAAACTCAGGTTAATATAAAAGACACTTATATAAATCTAAAAGACAGATACAAGTTACAAGTATTTTTAAGGCCCACATTGATAAAAAACAAGAACCAGTTACAAACAACATCATTTATTTAGAAAAAAAAACAGGCGACACTTATACAACAAAAAGAGTACTGTAAAACACAACCATCACAATTATATCACATTATTCACTAACTTCATGTCCTATCTTTGAAAATCTTTTACCCTTCAGCAACTTGTTGCATCCTTGATACCCTACTGACGATAACCTTCTTTGTACACCTTTTTTGTCTCCTTTTCTGTCTTTCCTCTTTGAGCAGAATCTATAGTAATCTTCTCTCTTTCCACCACAATAGCCTTTGGCTGTGTCCCAACATTTGTGTCACTAGCAAACTCGGTTGCACCCCGTGCGGCTTCACCACGTCCGCCGCCTTCCACAGCCGCGTCCTTTGCAGCACCCACAGCCCTGCCAACATACCCAGCCGTAGTTTTCCCAGTTTCCAAAGCAGCATCCGCAGCCCTGCCAGCATACTCAGCAGTCGTTTTCCCGGTTTCCAACGCAATACTCGCCCCCTTCTTGCCAGTTTCCAATGCAATACCAGCCCCCTTTTTGCCAGTTTCTAATGCAACACTTGCTCCCTTTTTGCTTGCATCTACCGCAGTATCTTTCAACCCGATTGCTTTTCCTGCAGTTGCTTCGGTTGCAGTAGCTGCATTCTCGATAAATCCTTCAACTCCAGCATTGACATTCTCCATTGTCTCGGACAAACCCTCAGTTGTGTCACCAGCTAACTCGAGCGCGCTCCACCCACCAACCAAAGCTGCGTCTTTCACCAGACCCGCTCCCTTACCGACATAATCAACGGTTGCTTTTCCACTACCTAATGTAATGTCTTTGCCTGCAACAGCCTTTTCACCGATGTACCTAGCCCCTTTCTTTCCCACATCTGCCACTGTATTGAGTGTTTCTTGGGCAACAGTTTCGGTTGCCAACGCAGTATCCTCGACTAATCCTCCAACTTCATAATTTAAAGTTTCCATCGACTCGGTTACACCCGCTGCTGTGTCACCGGCTAACTCGGCCGCACTCCACCCAGCTACTAAAGTGGCGTCTTTCGCCAGACCTGCTGCCTTGCTGACATACTCACCAGTGGCTTTTCCGGCATCCATCGTAAGGTCTTTGCCCGCAACCACCTTTTCTCCTATGTAACCTGCCCCTTTCTTCCCAATATCCACCACCACCCCTCCAAATTTTTCCACCGCCACAGCTGCTCCTTCGATAACTCCTCCAACTCCGGCATTAAAACTGTCCATCGACTCCCTCACACCAACTGATGTGTCGCTAGCGAATTCAGCCGCACTCCACCCGCCTGCTAAAGCCGCCTCTTTCGTCACATCCGCAGCCTTTCCAACATAGCCCGCGGTAGTTTTTCCAGTTTGAAATGTGATATCTTTTCCTTTAACCATCGTTTGCCCAACCAAACCAGCCCCTCTTTTACCCGCATCCACTGCGGTACCCGCAACTCCAATCGCTTGTTCAGCTGTCCCGTCAACAGCTCGTGCAACTCCGTAGTTAAAATTTTCAATACCCACTTTTACACCCTCTTTTGTTTCACTAGCAAACTCGGCCATGGTCCTCCCAGCCGCCAAAGCCGCATCTTTCGCCACGCCAGCCGTAGCCTTTCCAGTACCCACTGCTGTTTTTCCATGTAACTCGCCCCTTTTTTACCGGCATCCACGACAGTACCCGCTACTAGTTCCGCCCCCAAAGCTGTATCCTCAATCAGCTCCGAAACTCCAGCGTTTATATTCTCCATCGACTCTGTTACACCACTTGCAGTCTTACCAGCGAATTCAGCCGCGCCCATCCAGCAACCAATGCTGCGTCCCCAGCCACACCCGCAGCCTTGCCCGCAACCTTACCAGCAGTCTTTCCAGTTCCCACTGCAATATCTTTACTCGTCACAGCCGCGTCCACCGTCACACCTGCAGCCTTACCCGCAAGTTGTGCGGCAGTCTTCCCGGTTTCCATTGCAACGTTTGTACCGGTGACTGCCGCATTCTTCGCCAACTCAGCACTGGTGACAGCCGCGTCAACGGCCAACCCAGCAGCAGTCCTTCCTGTTGCCATTGCAATATCTGTACCCATGGCAGCCGCGTCCACCGCCACACCAGCAGCCTTGCCAGCTAACCCAGCGGCGGTTTTTCCGGTCTCCACCGCAATGTTTGTACCCGTAACAGCCGCGTCGGTCGCCACACCTGCCGCCTTACCCGCAAACTCAGCCGCAGTCCTTCCGGTTTCCATAGCAATATTCGTACCGGCGGCAGCTCCTCGCTTGCCAATATCCACCGCCGCATCTGTAACTCCACTAATTCTTTTTGTTTCTGCATATTGACTTCTTTGTTGAGTTGCTCCATGACTATTCTTTCCGTTTGAACTGCACCTTTATTATCTGCTTTTGTTGGAGTTGAACCATAATAAGTAGTACCTTGTTGTTGTTGTGCACTCTTCTGCTGCCTCTGGTTTCTTTGATCGTGTATACCACCGGCTGTGCTATACATGGTTTCTTCGACACGATGGATCACCGCAGTGGAACCGGTTGTGCACCGGGTTCCTGCATGACAGTGAGTGACTCAAAATGAGTCACTTTCGGGACCTGAGGTTGGTCAGGTTGATCATGAGCCTTGTTATTTCTCCTTAGCTGCTCGGAAGACATGGTTTGACGTCTGTCTGTTTTGATGACAAAAATGTGTGTGTATATATGGAAAGTTTATATTATTAAGTAAGTTTGTAAGTAAATGGGATTGTAGAGTGTATGATTTGACGATTTGTTTGGATGACGATGAGATATTGTGGAAAATGTGAGCGGGGATTTAAACAAGGGAGAAGTCGGTTTAAAGGTGATGATGAGGTGACGTGGCGAGAGAGGGGAAAAGGGGGCTGTGAGTCAGCTGTTGGGCTGTGGTTGCAGCATATCTTCCATTCCATATACGATCGACCTTCTAAGCTTGTATGACAAATATTATTATTATTAGCTGTGAATAAGAAAAAAGAAAATAAAGTTGAGTCGTCATTCGCAGCGTCAGGGAAACAATGGAACCAACACTAACTTTTAAACATTTTAATGTTATAATTACTTTTAGAAATACATACACATATATCATTGTAGACATAAATATATTATTATATATTAAAAAGTAAAACAGGTTTGTGAGACTACCGAAACTGTATCTATTTGTTCAAATAATATTGCTTTTTGTACAACCTTTTTATGCATTATTTTTACCTCTCCACCCGGTAGCCAATTCCCTTTCTTTTCTACGTGGCTTCTTCCCTTTTCCTTTACCACTTCCTTCTTGGTTTCATGCTTATTCTCTGTATGTGCCATATCTCATCTTTCTTGCTTCTTGCTTTTCTTTTGTCCCTTAAGATCAATTTGTTTTTTTTATGTTCAAATTAAATTGCTTTAACCACTTAGAAAAACCGTCATTCGAGATGAAAGGTACACACCTTTACGGATTTTACATCAGCTTATTTCTAGATTTAGATGAATAACACCCATGTAATATATGCTAATTCAGTTTAAAATAATAGGCAGGAACTGCAGAAAGATGCAAGGGACAAATGCACGAAAACAGGCATATCACCTCCTCTGCAACCAACATATAATGAAGACAAAATGACAACCAATGAAACAACCCACATTTACTAAACTATATGTTGAGCGGTCATATAAATGACACAGATTCTACACAATACGTTTTGTAAATTGTAACTTAGATCCGCTGCGACATCGACACAAACGTTACGCAGTTTTGTGTGTGACACAGTTCATCCATCGTGTGCCGCCGCGTGTCGCGGCGGCGGGTAAATTACTAGTTACTAACAAAATAGCAACATTGTAGACATAAATATTACTAACAAAGTGATACAACTAAAATTTAGACAAAGTCCAGTCAATCATACTAAGGGTGTTTACTACTTGAATCGGATTCCAAAAATACAAAACTTGACTCGATTCAATTCAGTAATCATGGTCTTAATTTTTTTTTTTTCAAAAATTCGAAAGAGTTCACTAATTGAATTCGCAACGAATACAAATGATTCGATTCTATTTTAAATGTGAATTCAATTGAACATATACTTTTATTATATTTATAGATCATAGATACATTAATATATATCCACACAAGTGGGGAAAAAACTTAACTAAATTTGGACTAGACTCTAAATGCCCCTAAAAGAAAGCTCGTTTATTTTCGAATTTGAGCTCGAGTCTGACATGTGCGTTAGGCTCGTCGACCTTATCAAGCCCTAGTGCATTTTTAGTTTTTTTAATATTTAATATTATTTACCCCTCATTTAAAGCCATTTAGTAAACGAGCGCGTGCTCGAGCTTCAGTTATCGATCTCACGAACCTAAACGAACTATTATTTACATTATTTTTATTTAATATATTAACTAACAGATAGTAAACAAGTCAAGCTCGAACTTGAGAAATTACCAACGAGCCGAGCTCGAACTTTGAAAACAAAGCTAAAAGCGAGCTTGAGCTCTCATAAATTAATCGAACTCGAACTCAGGACTGATCAAGCTCGGACTCGACTCGTTTACATCCTTAACTGTGTGTATACTAAATGTGTTGCGTTTGAATTTAGATTAATAAATCCTATTATAATATAATAACCCGTATAGTAATTAATACAAAATGAAATTGGACGTGTATGTAAAATTTCATGCATACAAAGACCCTTCAGAGAGTAAACACGTCCTCCGTATAGAATACGTGGAGGGAAAGGAGGTAAAGGGCGGCGTGAATCAGCACTTGGACAACAGTGGTTTGTTCGTTTCAAAACACAACTTATCTCCTAGCTAGATTGATTGCAAACATTTTTGGTCGACTACATTTTTTTTTTTTTTTTTGTGTTTCTTTCATGTCGGTTAACTGGATAAATTCATCTTGTTCAATGCCATGGAAGCTATTATCATCGGCCCAATTGAGGAAAGCGGGACTGATAATATGCCGTCACAAGATCAACTGAAGAGAAGTATTTTACTTTTTATTTAAGGGGGTGTTTGAGATTGATTATTCAAAACAGATTATGCGTTATGGAAAATCAGGGGTGGAGCTGCTTATACATTATTGCGTTTTGGTAGCCTAAAAACTGATTATTTGCATTTTTAAAAAGCAATCCAAACACTAAAAACTGATTATCTGCGTTTTCAAAACGCAATAATCTAAAAATTGAGTAAATTTACTATTTGCGTCCCAGTGTTTTGGTGGTTTTAACTACTTGAATCCAAAATGAAAATGCTTAACTACTTGAGCACTTTAGTTTTCCAAACATAACCATCTGAGTCCAATTTACTAACGCCGTTCATTAAGTCTGTTAGTTTGGAATAAAAAGACAAAATTACCCCTACAAATAAAATACAAAATGAGAAATGTAAACTTAAATAAAAAATAAAAATTACATAAAACCAAACCCATCCCCTTTCTCCATCTCTGATCTCTCTCTCTATCTATCTATCTAGACACTTTCTCCCTCTCTATTCTGGCCACCATCATCTCAGCCACACCCACCCCACTGATAAAATCGACATTACCTGAGATCTAATCGGTGGATTAAGTTCAGTACTGAACAGAAACTCATGAAAATCATCCAACGACAGATATTTCTAGTTAACTGATGCTTCAACATGATTACGCTTGTTAACTATCTGATCGATTATCCGTTCAGCATCGGAGATCGAGACAGTATGTTGATCTCCGGCGTGGTTGTTGTTGTTCTGCAGAAAGCGACGGAGCTGATCGGGCGTCATGTGGAGTCCGTCGCCGGAGTATTTGTTGAATAATTTTTTTGACGTCTGATAGTGGTTCAGGTTCCGTTACTTTAAAGTTTCGATTAAAACAATAGCATACTCTGTAATTCACCATCTCTGTTCAGTATGTGTGTGTGTTTAAGATTGTCTTCAAGTTCTTTTAGGTTAATTAATGAGAATTTGGATGAGTATGTGTGTGTATATATATAGTATAGACGATATGCGATTGATGTTGAGGAACGATGGTGGGACAACAAGTTGTGTGGTTGTGGTGCGGTGGAGACTGAAGGTGGTGTGGTTGTGGTGCGATAGGTGTTGAGGTGCAGTGTGGTTGTGGTGGGAGTCGAGGATCTGTTGTGGCAGTGGTGGGAGGTGCATCGGGGTGGTTGGTGCGGTGGAGGGACTGTGGTAGTGGATGAGGAACAGAGATGAGGGAGAGAGAGAAGAGGGGTAAAGATATTAATTAAAATAGATTAGAAGATATTAAAAAAAAGGTATAAATGGACAGAAATGCCCCTCACGTGGGGTGCACGTGGGGGAGAGTTAACTGAGATTTCAAACGACGTTAGGTTTTTGGACTCAGATGGTTATGTTTGGAAAACTAAAGTGCTCAAGTAGTTAAACATTTTCATTTCGGATTCAAGTAGTTAAAACCACCAAAACACAGGGACGCAAATAGTAATTTACTCCTAAAAATTAGATTCAAAACGCAATCCCAAACACCCTCTTAATATGAAATTAATAGATTAATAATACTTATGTGTTATTTGAATTAGGAATATTTACGTTCAGATTGTTTAACTCAAACAATATATATTAAAGTAGGTAATATCTCGGGAGCTTTCGAAACAGACAAATCTAATATAAAGTGACAAAATATGTGTTACGATGTATCATAAAACTTACTGTAGGTTACACTTCTAAACAATCGAAAACACAATTCCAAACAATCAAATGACAACATTAGGAAACAGTAAGACGACATACAAAGCAAAACACTAAACAACACCATTTAATCGAACATATGGAGCGCATACTTCAAAACGACCAAACACATGAGTAACATGAAAACCCAGTAATAAAAAAATAACATACACCAGCTTCCCGGCAGCCGTCTTCCTCTCTAATTTAAAGTTTAGTTATATCATGTAGTTAGTTAAATTTAATTACGACCCAAGGCTTTTGTTTTCTGCGCATGACCGAACCAGAAAGACTAATTGTTTACCAGCAAGAAAGATAGTGAAGGAAGAGAGGCCGGTAACCCTGGCAGAATAAGAAGCGACGTTGTTTCCAGTAGCAACTTGCAGTGTAACGACACATATGAACGAGAAGCCGACAAACAAGGATCGGCAACCTAAGGGAGAAGAAGAGGATAGTGGCAAACCTGTGTGAGATTCGCAGATGAGATTCGTGGAGCAAGCAAGATATGACTGGGTTTTTTTTTCCAGAGAAAAGTATTTAGGGAAGGCAGAGAGGTGGGAGACGTGGCAGGGAGAAGACGTGAGGGTGTGAGGTGAGAACACGTGGAATAGACGTGGAACAGAGGCACATGTTGGAAAGAACTATTCATGATCAGTTTGTTTTGATATATAGTGTAATATGAGAAAACAATAATTTTAATCATATAAATAACAATGAAAATGTATATTAAAAAGAGAATGTACGTTTGGATGAGGAGCAGACGCAGAAACAACTATTTCAGGGTGTGATTGAGGTGGTGGTCTTGAAGGTTTAACTTTTAAAAATGAGTGTCTTTAACCTATTCAGCTTTAGATGAAAACAAAACTCTAACATTTTTCTTGTTTTTTTTATTTATTATTGTGCTAGAAATTTTAATATACATGAAGTTGGATAAATAAAATATTAATTGGTTTTTAAAAGCGAAAATATAAAAAAATTAAATAAGAAAATAAATATTACACAAATAAGAAATACACATGAATTTATATTACACAAATAAGAGATACACATGAATTTATGTTTTAATAATATCATTTATTTGAGAGATAATTAAGATAATCATAAGATTTTTATTTATTATATAGTAAAGTAACTAGATTATATCTCGGGAGATCCTAGGATAAAAAAGCTAATATGAAGTAACAGAATGTGTGCTACGATGTAGCATAGAAATTAATATATTATAATATGAGAAAACAACTTGAAGGTAGGATCAATGAAATATTAAATAGTTTCTAATAAGGGAAAATATATATTAAATAAATAATGTTAAACGTTAAATTATGATTTAATAAAGTTATTTTATATGAGAGAGAATTGAGATAATCATGAGATTTTTATTTATTGCATATTAAATCTATATCTATATATATAATAAAAGAAAAGGAGTATATCATATGATACTTGATGAGACAATCTCCCCCTTGATTTTTCTCCAAAAATCTTTTTATCTCTTATATGCATAGTACATGCATTCTCCTTAAGGAAACCGCACAAAGAAATTTACATAAGACGATATTGTTATAGTGCGTAAAGTTAAGGAAAAAAAATCTTAAAATGACGCTATTTTATAGTTTATATTTTAAAAATTCTGAAAAAAAACCTATAATTTTGTTTTTTAATATCCTCTGGTACTATTAAAATTCATTAAACATATTAAGAAATCCTATAAAATTATACCTACTTAAAATATGCTTTATACAACAAAATGAAGGTTTGTACAACAAAAAGCCCCAAACATTTTATGTAAGAAAATAAATTCTATAAAATTATGGGTTAAATTATTCTACACAGTGTAACAAAAATGAGAAAGGTAAGAATGATACAAAAAACATATTAAAGCATGAAATATGACACGAGGAGGCATAAAATATAACACAGTGCCAAAAAATATAACACAATGCTGAAGATAAAAGCACAATAATTCGCAAAAAATGAAACAATGATAAAAATAAGAAAAAGACACAATGATATAACGTAAATTCTAAAACTACAAGCTAAAAGTCCAAAAAAGTGAAAACCTAAAAACTTAGATCGTATGGTTCGATGAGACGGTTTCAATGCCGCGTGAATGAGTTCAATCGGAGTTCATTTGATACCTTTTCTACGAGTTCCTATTTTCTTTCACGGTGCATTTGAATTTAACCCATAAAATTATACCTACTTAAAGTTTGCTTTATACAATAAAAAGAAAGGTTTGTACAAAAAGACCCCAATATTTTAATTAAGAAGTGAAAAAAAAATTAGCACCAAGATTTGAACTTAGGTTCTTGAGGTTGTCATAACACATGTGAACCCATGAGCCACTGGCACTTTTAAGTTTATAATCCACAAAAGTAATTTAATACAGAACTAGTGGAACTCCATCACGCGTTGCGGCAAGAATTCAATTGATATCGGTTTGATTAATTACGTTATCAATACGAAAAGAGAAAACTCAAATATAAAGTCGTGATATGACCAGAAGTATATCAATACGTGTTTTACATCGATAAAAAACCATAAAAAAGTCAATTATGGTCTAATAGTCTCGATCCTGGTATTGATGTTGTTCAACCTAAATCAGATTGTTCCGTCACGACACCAGTACGTATTGATACTCGCTATAAACAAAGTACGCTCAAAAGTAAATAATATTATAAGATGTGTTTATACTTGCTCCCCAAGCCTTCTGTTAACATTTGGAGCTCTGTTGTGTTTCTACTATGTTATTTTTAGCTGCTGCTGTGTCTCCTTACTTGCTCCCCAAGCCTTCTGTTAACCTGTTCAACATCTTTTAGCTCTTGTTGCTTTTCCTCTTTTAGCTCTTGTTGCTTTTTGCCAACCTCAACCAGGTTCGTACAACCAGACATGATCAAACTCTCAACAAGTGGGGCCACTGACACATCTGGAAACCAAATTGTAAAGTCGAATGAATTTCAAGTTCCGCATAATCTAATAACAAAACAGCACTGTAAGTACGGTTACTAACTAATAAGAGTAATACTTTATGTAAATGTACCTTTTCCTCCATCGATAAATTAATAAAACTAACAAAATGTGGTTCTCCCATGTAAAGCTCTTCTAACTTCTCCGTGATATTAGAAACAAACTAAAAATAAACAAAAAGCTATTATTACTTCAGAATGTTTAAAACGCAAGTAATAATATCAAGTGTTCACATTTAGACGCAAGTACTATCAACCCAACAATTTTTTTTAAGTATAGCAACATGGTATGCAAATGAAAGAGGATAAAATGCTTGTTTTTATGGTGTGTTTTTTTAATAATGTCCTATGAAAAAGTTATGGACGTTAGAAAAATGAGGGTGGAACTCAACCATTGTGGGTTATACCTATTTTGCCCTTCTCCTCCTCTTTTAGAAACTCAACGTATATTTTCCCCTTTAATCTCATCCATTAATTTATTTTAATCAAAGGCGTTTTTTTTGTTATTATACGTGCGTTTGTAAGTGGTATATTTTTTTTGTGTGATAACGTGCATCTGTTATATGATTAACGTGCGTCTAATTAGTAGTTCAAAATATTGGGTGCGTTCAAAATAATTCATGCGTGCGTTTGTTTGTTTTTGCAATTAGTTGTTCAAAATATTGGGTGTGTTTAAGTTTTTTATTGTGATAAGACTAATGTAGGTTGCTTCACAGCTCCATAACTCCTCATAATATTCCTTACCTCTTCCCAATGTCCACCGTTCACAAGAATATTTGTCAAAACCACATAAACTTCCGCCTTATCTTCTTCGGCTTCAAGAAGAAATCCTGCAACAATCCTTCCTAGTCTCAAATCACCATGAGCCGTACACCCACTAAACAAATTCCACCATATATATGCTACTATGCACCTTCAAATCATTCTTCTTTATCAACTTTTCAGCTGCATCAAGATATCCGCACACAATAACCGTCCTTATTCTAAAAAACGACATCGTTTCATCCCTCGCTGGCAAACACCCTATCTTCGTTGTTAAATTCGTCTTAAGCCTCCATATTTTACAAGACTACTACGACAACAAAAAAATCCACGTTATCTCTGACAGTACAACTTTGTCAACAACCTATGCAAATTTAGTATAATAAGAATTACAAGAAATAATGCATCAGATGGAAACATGCGTTTAAGTTGGTAGATGTGATTATTGTGGAAGAGATTGAGATTGTAACACCCCAACCGATGGCGGAAACATCGAGGTGTCACGTAGTGACGATTGTTCAATAGCTCATGGACTAGAAATGTAAATTTGAATACATTGAATTGAATAATTTATTACATTGAAAGCAATTACAAGATACAAAATTCTAACGTGACAACTAAAACTGAAATAAAATAAATCTCAAATCTAAGTCTAAGTTCCAAAAGCTTAACAGTAATCTCATAACAACCTGAAACATGTACGAAAATAATTTTGTCAATACAAAAATGTATTGGTGAGCATACCCTGTTTGAATACATATAGAAAAGTGTTTCGCAATATATGTGCTATGATAATGTAATATGTAAAAGGGTCAAAATCAAGCCTCACATCGTTCAATAATCGTTCACACATCGTTCAAGAAAAAACCATAACAATGACCAAGGACTTAACTCGTTCACTTAAGTAACCAAGGGAAATAATTCGTAGTACTACTCATTGTTAGGTGCGGCCCAAAGGTTAATGACTTTGACAAATCGTTCATACAATTCACACAAAACATATCAAGAGCACATTGCTTTGTAAATAACATACGTAAGTTTAGTAATAATTGTACACGAGTCACCCCAAAAGAGTAAAACAGTAAAAAGGGGAAAGATATACTCTTAGTTTGCAAAAGCGATCCAACTTAAGCGGTAGTGAGCTAAGTAATGGAAATTCCGAGGAATTCAACCTATAACGTAATAGAATACTAATAAGGGAAAAGTCTAAGAGTCTAAGGTAACTAGGGTCTAAGGCATTAGGGTTTGCTAAGTCGATTTGGGGAATTAGAGTTTTTTTATGATAAGTCGAATTCATATAAAAGTTGTATATTGAAAAATAATATACCAAAGTTTGTAAATATGGTTTAGGTAATATAATTATTACCAATTGAATATTCAAATAAAAATATGTTTGATTAATTAAGACAAAGTAATTTAATTAATTGCTTTAACTAAATTAAATAAATATACTATCATAAATGTATAAATAAATAATTATGAGTTACACCATAAACCACAAATAATAACTAAGACTTCAACATAAGACTATCTCTATTTTATAAGAAAAGTATTTATAAAATAAATGTTAAATAATATAAATAAATAAATGATTAATTATGTCTAATTAAACATAGATAAGACTAAAAATATAAATTATTATCCAAAAATATTATTTTTATAGGAAATGAATGCATTCTGATGTAAATTAATTAAAATAATTTTTCCATAATTTTTCTAAACTTATTTGTATTTAAAACTGATCTAATGAGATTAAATCATGTTTAAATGATTTAAAAATAGGAAAATTAATAAAAATAAAAGTTTTCTGAACCAATAATTGTTATTTCAGATTAGAATGCTTAGGAATAATTATCCTAAAATTTTGAGATCAAAATCATTAAAAACGAATTTTTAATCAATTAATTATGATTAAAACAAATTAATTCAATAAAAATATAAAAATAAGACATTTTCCAGAATGTAAAAATGTGGTAATTTTCTATGAGGTGTCAAGAAGCTACACCTAAATTTTCATAATTTTTGGATCAAAAATGAATTTATTATGAATATTTTAAGATATAAATGTATTTGTATATAAATAAATAGGAAAGGAAAACAAAAAAATACAAAACCTGAAAAAAAAACTCTAAATGCTGCTAAAGGGACTCGAACCCGGGTCTCCTTGTGCTACTACACACGCACATACCACTAGACCTAGCACTTTCTTGTTGATTTATTCCAAAACTAATTTTATTTATATAATAATACCAAAGTCATCTTCTTCCCCAAATAACTAGCAAGAACCCTAACCCCAACCAAAATCCAATAAACCCGATTCCTAAACATTTAGACCTCGATTTTATAGGGCTTTTGATCAAAGAAGGCCGAATATCATGTTAGATGTAAGAAATTAGAATTACAAGCCTTTTAAGGATCGAAAAAAAAAGAAACCAAGTCGGGCCTAGAGATCGAAGAAAACCAAGCTTCTGGACGCGTTTCTGAACAACTTTATTGTGGGTTTAAGAGGTCTAAGTGCGCAGAAAACGATTGGGAAGTTCAATTTATAGTGTTAATCAAGAAAAAATGAACGTTTGATCTCGAATTTAAAAGATGGTCGACGGTTACATGTAACCGATCAAAACCATTGATTTCTGGTTGATTATGATGTGTATTTAAAGTTGAAAACTGGTCGATTATGTTGGAGAAAACATAACAATGCATTAAAATCGAATTAAGAAGCCTAAAACGGACTTTTCACACTTGGCCGGAATGTGGTTGCCGCCGGCGACCACACCTGCCGGAAAAACATGGAGCACAGGATGAGGGACTTCAGATTTGAAACTTTGAGCCTTTGGCAATATAGGTCCCTTAAGTTCTAACTAGGTTAGAAATATTATAACTTGGTTAGATTTTCTTTTATATAACACTAACTATACTAACTAAGTTAACTTGATCATTTATATAAACTTTTTTTTTTAAACTTAACTAATTTTTTTTTTTATAAAATGTATTTCGAATATGTTTCAATATACGTAGACACGTTCCATAAAAAAATGATAAACATCGAATTCGCTCTTTTCAAATTTGAAAACGTCAAACCTTACAGGGACTAAAATAGAAACAGTTGAATATACGAAGGACTAGAATTGACAATCTTAGTAAAAATGAGGGTGACGGTTGTCACAGAGATTGAGAATTCAACATGCGTTTAAATATTATTCAAGGTGCATTTGTTTTGAATTGAATGTGCGTTTAAATATTGGGGTGCGTGCGTTTATAATGAATGGATGCATCATCCCTCAGTTTATCTTCAGTATCATGCTCTAACAGAGCATGTTTCAAGTGATGGGTTTTCGAAATCAGAACATTCAGTTACATTTATACATTTCATCTTCTTCATTTACGTTTATACATTTCATATTCTTTATTTACGTTCAGTAACCATGCATGATCTGTTTTTTGTTTTTTGGAATGTTTCTCTATAATCGGTTTTTTTTTGTGTATTTGATTCTGTGTTCTTCATTTACGTCAGTAATCAGTTTTTTATTTGGTGTATTTGATTGCTGTTCTTCGGAAATGTATAAATGTTTAGTAATCGTTGGAAAAGAAGTTTCGATTTAGCCTCTGTTGAACTAAAAAAATTTTTTTTGAACATTTTATTCCTAATCTTCCCCTGGTTTGTTTAATGTAACACCCTAGATCCGTAATACAGAATATACACAGCGGAAAATACCAACCGAAAAATTCATTTCTTAAAAACAACCTTGAATGTTTAGAAACCGAATCTACTAAGTATTTTAGGTATTACATCACCGATTGTTTCTTATTGCATTCAACAAAACTCATCTTTATTGAGTTGTGTGACCATGACTACGTACAATCCGCTCCCTCGCTCGATCTCCATCATTTCCTTACTTCATTAGGTAGACAAGACAACCTGCAATCACCATAAAGCATTTCGTTAGTTCAATAGGTGACTTCATGTAAATTACTCGCGATGCGGAAATAACATACAACAATACTCCGTGATCATGTACAAACGCCTTCTTTCAAGTTCGGGTGTGATACCCCGATCCGAACCTCCAAGTCCCAGGCAATCATACTTACATACCTGCATCTTCTACCATTCTTGAGATAAAAGGTTAATATCCTTACAATATATACGAGCGTACAATTCCCACACAAGGTTACTATCCTTACACTAGATACGAGCGAACAAATTCCCACACAAGGTTAATATCCTTACACTACGAGCGAACAAATTCCCACACAAGGTTAATATCCTTACACTACATACGAGCGAACAAATTCCCACCCAAGGTTAATATCCAAAACTTGTAATTACATTTCTAAATATTACTTATAGAAGAGGATTCTAGCGTAGCTTACGCTGGCAGCGTAGCTTACGCCAGGCCTCTTAAGGAAATTCTGCCTAGTGGCCAGCGTAGCTTACGCTGACAGCGTAGCTTATGCCAGACCCTTTCGGAAATTCTGCCCAGTGGCCAGCGTAGCTTACGCTGGCAGCGTAGCTTATGTTAGACCCACTCGGGAAATTATGCCCAGTGGCCAACGTAGCTTACGCTAGCAGCGTAGCTTACGTTAGACCCACTCGGGAAATTACTTCCAACACCTTAAAAGCTCACCTATTAACCTTTCAACCCACAATTCCTAAACATACCTTAATCAAGTCTCGGATCGAATGCATGCCCCCACGAGCTTCCGGTTTGAGTTCAAGTACCTAACAGCTTACGGTGGATTCCGAAATCCACCCTTTTGTTTCTCCTTTCCATCCTTTCTCGAACCATCCCACGCCGGTCCATCCGAAGCCGCGTTTTACCCATTATAAGCTACAAAACATGCCTTAGCATCATTCTTATCATTCCATCATTTCATGATTCACATCCTACTTACACACACATATACATGTTAAAGTTCATTATCCTAAATGGAATAAGAATCACTTACCTCAAGTCCTCCAAGTTCATGCTTGTTTACTTGCCTCTTCTTGACCCATTAGCTTCCCATGCTTAAGTCCATCATTCCTATCCTTTCATATCATCAAGTTCACATCATTGTTAGCATACATGTTCATACATAAACCAATCATATCCAACTCATATACCACATTGACTTGCATAGGTCAATTTCTAACATGCATACAACATAGCTTCCCACTCTTTTTGATTCATCATTTCAAATAATTAAACTCAACAACGTATGTGTCACATAACCAAGCTAACGTGTCTCCCACGAAATCCTAAATCTCACAATCATGCTAGAAAACATACCACATTATTCCCACGTCAGTTGACTTTCCAGAAAGTCAACTTTCAACAATACAAACTTTCGTTTTACAAACATATGTCTATATTAACATACTAAGTCATATGACCTTCACCATAAACATCATATTCATATTCATATTCATATTCATATTCATATCTCACTAACATACAAGGTCATTCATCATACCAATTAACCATCACATGGTGTGCATCATACTATTTAAGCATAGTGTACATACTACTAATGCATACTTCTTACCAATTCATATAATTCAATAGATTTCCACACGAATACTCTCTAAGACGCAATCCTCTTGTTAACCTACTATCAATTGCATCAATTATCATACTACTTTCATACTTGTCCAATCTTGCCTACAATTTCACAAGTTAGACTAATCTAGACATTTCATCAAACACTTGGTGTGCATACAACATTTAAAACACAATGTACAAGTATTTCATGCATACTTTCATAGCTCATAACATAAATCATCATATTTCTTCCCTACATTACATACCATTCATTCAATAGACATCAAATATAGCAAAACATCAAATTCTTTCAATTTACATATCAACTTAACCAAGAATGTTCATGGGTTACACCCAAAGATCAACATCCACTTCCAAACTCCATGAAACCTCTTCAATTTACAAAATTTCCACAAAATTAGCATGCATACAAGTTTTAATCACAATTTGCAACTAGTCTCCACATGAATTCACACATAATTATGTATGAACCCTAGTATTTCATCATCCATGAAATTCTATCACTTACCTCATGTTTGTTAACACTAGATGACTAGGAATCTTCCAACATGCAGGTCCAATAATCAATTTTAGCATGGATTTGGGGCTGATTAGTGAGTTTGGGGTTGGGGTGGTCTTCTTCTCTCCAAAAACATGAAACTCCTCTTCATGGAGTTCTTTTGTTTTGAGTCTTCCCCTTATTAACCCATGAATTAGGTTTTATTCAACTTAAGCCCCTCCCATTTTGTTTACTTGTTATTTCAGGTTATAACTTATGTCACTACTAGCCATCCTTGTTTGACCGAAAACTTGGAGACCAAGTTGTCTTTAATAAGATATGAACCTTTATTTTATACAACATGTTCACCTACTACCAAATATTTGCGTTATTTAAATATTTGGGGTGTTACAAGTCTACCCACCTTAAAGAAGGTTTCGTCCCCGAAACCACTTTCATTACTACCATACTAGGCATTCTCTACTTACTTATTTACTCATTCACTTCATTCAAAGTGTCATGCCACACCGCAAGCCCACATTATAGACTATACAACGACTTTAATCGTGATCATACATAATTATACGTCCACACTTTCTATTATTAACAACAAGCCTTCATGCAAGTATCAAGCATACTGAACTATCATTGCCATCTTTCACCTCATCAACCCTATTGATATTTTATAATTGCATTAATCTTAATTAGTATTCATCCTTATCTTATTACAATATTCCACTATTATAAATTCCTTTTAATTACTTCAATCATGTAATTAGTTAGACTATATACCTGCGTATATCCCAAATCCTTAGATCATGGTTATCTCTTTCACAACATACATACCATTTCATTCCTCATTCACTCTAACTTAACTTGAGAGTTAGGCATAATTACCTAGGCACTACCGAATCGGTACATCTACCATATGCACCCCACCCCTTTTAGGTAAATTTCAAAGTCATTCTATTCACGCTAATTTGTTCGTTAGTTCATTTCATGCACTACTTATTGTAGACACATATGTCCATTGCTTAACAACTCCGAGTCTAAGCTATGATTCACTCATCTTTTGACCTTTAAAAGTCAAACTTTCCGAACTACATCACGCTTGAGCTACCATTCATTCATACGGGGTTACTATTCAACATATCAATTTTTTCTATTTAACAATCACAAAATATCCAAATTTACTAACCTTCCTTTCACAACGTTTACCAACCATCCATATGTCAGCTTGACTTGCTCCTTCACAAGTCCACGCCATACTTAGCTTGATTTAGTTCATTCACAATGAGTTCCAACTCGTTAACATCGTATCACCTATCTTGTAGATTCCATCATATCCAAAAATTCGACCATTCGTATCTACAAAATCATTGGTTAGACATATACCTCACATTCATGAAAATTGACCTTTAATGGTCCATGCAAGTTTTCTTTCACCTATAATGTCTAGTTATATACATTCCCTTCTTGATTTCCCGTTTACGTGCTATACTACACTACTTATTTCATTTTCTTACGCAAGATCCTTACATTTTATTCACTACCTTGCCAATTTTCTACAATTTGACTTTTCAAAGTACTACTTTACAATAATTTCTACATTACATTCTTGCGTCTCATAACATCATTCATTTCCTGCACATAGAGGTACGAATCCTTCAAAGGATCAACCGTTCATTCGTTTCCATAGGTTTCTGAAATAAATTCACATTAATACCTGCATTTTTATATGCCACGCAACATGCATATCCAAACTAAGTTACTAACGTTGTGCTTTATCTTGGTTAGAGAAAAATGTATTCTCTTATTCATTCATATCCAAACAACCCGCTCCATAGACTATTCTATATTTCTACAACATTCTAACTAATCTGGCCCGTTACTTGGGTTATTATATATTTTTACATTTCCACCATTTGACCCGTTTAGGGTCACTCCTACAATTTCTACAATTCCACCCATTTGACCCATTAAGGTCATCCAACATTTTTGTGCTATCAAAGATGAGCCGACTAACGAGTAAGTGGAGGGACTTACATATGGATTCATATATTTAATTCATACCTTTAATTTATATAGGTTTGATCCGCATTTACCCACGGATGCAAACCTTTTATTTCTACCTTTCATTCATATAAGTTTAATCCGTGCTTACTTACGGATTTAATCCTTTCATTCCAACCTTTCATTCACATCGGTTTGATCCGTACTTACCTACGGACTCAAACCTTTCATTCCAACCTTTCATTCACATCGGTTTGATCCGTACTTACCTACGGACTCAAACCTTTCATTCCAACCTTTCATTCACATCGGTTTGATACGTACTTACCTACGGACTCAAACCTTTCATTCCAAACTTTTATTCTTATCGGTTTGATCCGTACTTACCTACAGACTCAAACCTTTCATTCCAACCTTTTATTCATATCGGTTTGATCCGTACTTACCTACGGACTCAAACCTTTCATTTATATAGACTGCTCTCTATCACTTGAGGGTCGTCTACTTACCCACAACTGACGTCTAGTTACTTATTCATTCATTGCCATAATTAATTTACAGGCACAATATACATACGTTTAGTTTGATATCTTCTAAGGGAACCCCCCTTCACATTCACACTTTTATAGAAGTTTCATTCCACCTATTCACCCACACGACCACCTACTTTCAAGTTTTACCAGGCATACCTGTGATGATTCTCACGGTCTCACGTGCATCGCATGCTTCTTGTGCACTGGCCAGGCGCACAGTCCACATGCTATCCACGTGCCTTCATGTAATCATTACCTTATGCCTTGGGACTGGTTTTCAGCTTCGTGCTACATTTTCAATCTCCTTTACTAACAACATGGTTGTTTTTTTCTTCATCTACTTTTACCATCCCTAGGAATTCTCTCCCACTGGTACCAAGGTATTAATACTACGTACCTGCGAGCATTCTATCCTTTCCAAAACATCCGAGATCTATCTTGGATCGCGTCCTTGAGACCTCTTCATTATCTACAAAAGCGCACCTTAACATAAACACCACAATTAGTTTCTATCCAGTCATGTGAGTTAATACTAAATTCTACCCTTGGGCCTCGATCGAGTCTTGGATTGTACGGGTCACTGATTTCATGAGCACACAAGTTTGAGTTCAAGTACTTACTTCCTTGTACGAGATTTCACTCAAACCAGGGCTCTGATACCAACTTGTAACACCCTAGATCCGTAATACAGAATATACACAGCGGAAAATACCAACCGAAAAATTCATTTCTTAAAAACAACCTTGAATGTTTAGAAACCGAATCTACTAAGTACTTTAGGTATTACATCACCAATTGTTTCTTATTGCATTCAACAAAACTCATCTTTATTGAGTTGTGTGACCGTGACCACGTACAATCCGCTCCCTCGCTCAATCTCCATCCTTTCCTTACTTCATTATGTAGACAAGACAACCTGCAATCACCACATAAGCATTTCGTTAGTTCAATAGGTGACTTCATGTAAATTACTCGCGATGCGGAAATAACATCCAACAATACTCCGTGATCATGTACAAACGCCTTCTTTCAAGTTCGGGTGTGATACCCCGATCCGAACCTCCAAGTCCAAGTTAATCATACTTACATACCTGCATCTTCTACCATTCTTGAGATAAAAGGTTAATATCCTTACAATATATACGAGCGTAAAATTCCCACACAAGGTTACTATCCTTACACTAGATACGAGCGAACAAATTCCCACACAAGGTTAATATCCTTACACTACGAGCGAACAAATTCCCACCCAAGGTTAATATCCAAAACTTGTAATTACATTTCTAAATGTTACTTATAGAAGAGGATTCTAGCGTAGCTTACGCTGGCAGCGTAGCTTACGCCAGGCCTCTTAAGGAAATTCTGCCCAGTGGCCAGCGTAGCTTACGGTGGCAGCGTAGCTTACGCCAGACCCTTTCGAAAATTCTGCCTAGTGGCCAGCGTAGCTTACGCTGGCAGCGTAGCTTACATTAGACCCACTCGGGAAATTATGCCCAGTGGCCAGCGTAGCTTACGCTGACAGTGTAGCTTACGTTAGACCCACTCGGGAAATTACTTCCAACACCTTAAAGCTCACCTATTAACCTTTCAACCCACAATTCCTAAACATACCTTAATCAAGTCTCGGATCGAATGCATGCCCCACGAGCTTCCGGTTTGAGTTCAAGTACCTAACAGCTTACGGTGGATTCTGAAATCCACCCTTTTGTTTCTCTTTTCCATCCTTTCTCGAACCATCCCACGCCGGTCCATCCGAAGCCGCGTTTTACCCATTATAAGCTCCAAACATGCCTTAGCATCATTCTTATCGTTCCATCATTTCATGATTCCCATCCTACTTACACACACATATACATGTTAAAGTTCATTATCCTAAATGGAATAAGAATCACTTACCTCAAGTCCTCCAAGTTCATGCTTGTTTACTTGCCTCTTCTTGACCCATTAGCTTCCCATGCTTGAGTCCATCATTCCTATCCTTTCATATCATCAAGTTCACATCATTGTTAGCATACATGTTCATACATAAACCAATCATATCCAACTCATATACCACATTGACTTGCATAGGTCAATTTCTAACATGCATACAACATAGCTTCCCACTCTTTTTGATTCATCATTTCAAGCAATTAAACTCAACAACGTATGTGTCACATAACCAAGCTAACGTGTCTCCCACGAAATCCTAAATCTCACAATCATGCTAGAAACATACCACATTATTCCCACGCCAGTTGACTTTCCAAAAAGTCAACTTTCAACAATACAAACTTTCTTTTTACAAATATATGTCTATATTAACATACTAGGTCATATGAATTTCACCATAAACATCATATTCATATTCATATTCATATCTCACTAACATACAAGGTCATTCATCATACCAATTAACCATCACATGGTGTGCATCATACTATTTAAGCATAGTGTGCACACTACTAATGCATACTTCTTACCAATTTATATAATTCAATAGATTTCCACACGAATACTCTCTAAGACGCAATCCTCTTGTTAACCTACTATCAATTGCATCAATTATCATACTACTTTCATACTTGTCCAATCTTGCCTACAATTTCACAAGTTAGACTAATCTAGACATTTCATCAAACACTTGGTGTGCATACAACATTTAAAACACAATGTACAAGCATTTCATGCATACTTTCATAGCTCATAACATAAATCATCATATTTCTTCCCTACATTAGATACCATTCATTCAATAGACATCAAATATAGCAAAACATCAAATTCTTTCAATTTACATATCAACTTAACCAAGAATGTTCATGGGTTACACCCAAAGATCAAAATCCACTTCCAAACTCCATGAAACCTCTTCAATTTACAAAATTTCCACAAAATTAGCATGCATACAAGTTTCAATCACAATTTGCAACTAGTCTCCACATGAATTCACACATAATTATGTATGAACCCTAGTATTTCATCATCCATGAAATTCTATCACTTACCTCATGTTTGTTAACACTAGATGACTAGGAATCTTCCAACATGCAGGTCCAATAATCGATTTTAGCATGGATTTGGGGCTGATTAGTGTGTTTGGGGTTGGGGGTGGTCTTCTCCTCTCCAAAAAAACGTGAACTCCTCTTCATGGAGTTCTTTTGTTTTGAGTCCTCCCCTTATTAACCCATTTATTAGGTTTTATTCAACTTAAGCTCCTCCCCTTTTGTTTACTTGTTATTTCAGGTTATAACCTATGTTACTACTAGCCATCCTTGTTTGACCGAAAACTTGGAGACCAAGTTGTCTTTAATAAGATATGAACCTTTATTTTAAACAACATGTTCACCTACTACCAAATATTTGCGTTATTTAAATATTTGGGGCGTTACATTTAAGCTGACCATAAATAACATTGATAATGACCATCATGCGACCGCTTAAATCTAACGGTTGTGGATACTTCCTACACTTTCTACGTTAATAAGCCATTCTACGTTATCTCTCTCCAAAATAAATAATAAAAAATCCAGATTAAAATTAACGTGGCTGAAAATGAAAAAATATGGCGGATTTTATAAATACATGGAGATCTCAAAATGCAATTTATTTGTAGTTCTCCCAAATGGGTATATATGTCATCTCTACAATTACATTACACTATATTAGTTTTTCAAAGTTGATGAATAGTATAATGAGGCCATTTTGGTAATTTCGTGTTTTGCTTAACTTGCTTTTATCTTATCTCTATGCCACCACCTACCACTTCCTATACCTCTCTCTCTTTATCCAAACTCTCTCTGTATCTAACACATGCTTTCTCCGAGCATGGTTTTCTCCACCGCCACCGCATCCTGTTCGATGGTTCCGGTCATCGGTGATCGGTGCCACGTTGTGGCGGTGGTTCCCGTTTCTCTGTCTCTTTACAACCCCCAAAGCGTGTATGTTTCCTGACCTCCGGTGGTGGTGTTTACAGGATTTTGTTGTTGTTGGTTGATGGTGTTCATGGGCCAGTCCAACGCCGTCGCATCAGCTTCGCTTCCGATGGTGGGTCTTTGGTGATGCGTGGTGGCGTTGGTTGACGGCAGTGTGTAGGATGGATGATGGCGATGGTTACCGTTTCTCCTTCGATTTTTATACCCCAAGCCTGCTCTCTTTTGGCTGCCTTGGGTGCCGTGACTATTTTGTTCCGTCATTGTTCTCTAGGACTTTATCGTCGCCGGCCGTTTGGGACGGTGTTAAGTGTGTATTTCGGGTTTGATTTGGTTTCTTAACCCTTTGGGTTTTTGCATTCGTGGTTACTGATCAGCTTGTGAAGACGGTCTTTGGCCCAAAGTCCAAAGGGTTTACCACCGCCGTTGGACTTTGGGTCTTTGGTTTGTGAACTCGGTGGTTACCTCCTACCTATGTTTTTGGTTTGTTTTTTTTTTTTTGGCTATTGAACCCTCTTGGGTTTTTGGAGAGGTGGTTATGAATACCCAAACTGATTTAGGGGTTGTTTGGTAGCCTCTTAATCAGCCTCTTAACCATTTAGCTCTGAATCATTCAGCATTCAGACTGTTTGTTTCAGCATCTGAATGGAATGATTAAGTGCTGAACCATTAAGCTAATAAGGGATGCTGAATGATTCAGCTCTTAACCATTCAGAGCCTCTTAACCATTCAGATTATATTAATGATTTAGCACTTAATCAACCAAACAGCCGCTTAGTGGTGTTTAGGTTATTGTTGTGATGGTTGTGGTAGCCTCCTACATGGGTTTCTATTTGCCGGTAGCTAAACAAACACTTCGTTCTCTTGACTTACACTGTGTTGTTTGTTTTTTACGTTTAAACTAATACGTTATAGTGTAAGCTTTGTTAGTGGGGTGGTAGTGATGAGTCCAAAATCATACAGAAAATTAATGAAGATGGCATGGCAAGGGTGGTGGATGGTAGGTCTCCACCCGCAACCCACCTTGCAGCCAACTTTGTTTTGGGAATCTAAGCCACATAAACGCCAGTCTCATTGCTTTGTTTATACCGTGTCTATCAAAAGGCTGACTGAGTTGTTTTTTTCCACTTTTACACGTTTATGTAGTTACTGAAAAAAGAAAACTGGGTTGTGAATTGTGATTCCTGACATCTCTACCTACCTATAATTTTACATTACAGTTTATCGATGTATAGATATTATATTTGTGTATCGATAACTAACCAATTGATGCTTTTGGATGTGTGTTGTTGTTTGGGTGATGCTTGGTGATATAGTTTTTATGTTTAGGTGTTTAGGAGTTTTTTTGTGTTGCTTACCAGTGGTTCGACAAAATGTTTGGGGTTTTTTGTTTTTGTCCTTCCAATTGATCGATGATATGTTCTGTTGCGGTTTTTTTTCCCTGAAAGATTTGATCATTTTATATTCTCTCTTTAATAATATGTCACTATTCAAGTTATTGAAAGTAACATGGTTGCTTGGTATGAGAAAAAACCCGATAGGGGTTTGCTATTGTGGTTCGATGGGTGATATACATCCCATAATTCACAGTTAACATAAGTTGTATGATATATGTTTGTTAAAAATAGTGGGAAAGTTAGTTAGTTGGTTAAGAGTCAAAGTTAGTTGGTCAGTTGACTATAAATAAGTCAACAGTCTGTATTGTTAGATTCATTCAGATAATAATAAACTACCAACTTCCCTCCTAAATTCTGTTATTCTCTCTCTCTACTCTCTCTCTCTAAACGACTCCATAGCTGTTCTTCTTCGAAGCTATCAGTCTTAGAGTGTAATTGACCATCATAACCGATCTCAATTACAACCCTTATCATTGGTATCAGAGCTGGCCTTCCTCGGCTTGCTCAATTCTGTTCAAAAACACATGTTTCACCTCCATTAACGACCTTAAAAACCTTCATAATAATAATAATAGTATCACTTACAATTACACTTCATTTCTTCTTATAATAATAATAATAATTCACTCTCAAATCTGTAAACATGACAAAAACACGAAATGAAACCCTTAGAATCAATAATAATTCATCTGATGATAGTAATTCCAATGAAGATGTCAATCAAGAACTTCAAAGACAACTGAAAGAATGTTTAGAACAATCAATTAATGACATCAGAAAAGAACAGGCAATGTCTATGAATGCAATGCGAGAAGCAATCAAAGATTTGTCTGATTCCGTCCATAATCAGACAAATAGAAATAGAAACCGAGTTGTTAATCAAGATGAATCAACCAACAACCAGGGTTATTCATCAAGACTAACAAAGATTGAATTCCTAAAGTTCAATGGAGAAGGGTTGTCTGCTTAGTTGTATAGAACAGAACAATTCTTTATGCTTGATAATGTCAATGATGAAACCAAAGTAAGATTGGCTTCCATTCATTTTGAAGACAAGGCTTTGCAATGGTTTCAGAATCTGTCAAAACAAACTGGACGGTTGCCTAATTGAGAAGAGTTAAAGAATGCACTTGAAGTCAGATTTGGTAACCTGTTTGACGACCCAATGTCAGAACTAAAGAACCTGAAGCAGACTGGAGATGCTAAAGACTATCATGATACTTTTGATGCCATTATCAGTAAGTTGACATTACCACCTGATTATGCTCTTAGTTGTTTTTTGGCTGGGTTTGATGAAGAAATTGAGTTGCATGTTAGAATGTTTAACCCAAAAACAATTCAAGAAGCTTATAGTTTAGTAAAATTACAAGAGGCTACTCAATAGGCTAAAAAGAATAAGTGGGGAAGTAAGTTGGCCTCAAGTAGCAGTAGTCAAGGGAAAGGTTTGTTACCTAACCCAAAACCAGTAACCAATGATCAGAAATTTAATAAACCAAAACCTTTTACCACTAAGAAAACAATGACAAGTGAAGAATATGAGGATAGAAGGGCAAAAGGGTTGTGTTATTTTTGTGATGAAAAATTTGTAAGGGGACACAACTGTAGGGGTAAGAAACCTCAACTGTACCACATAGAAATTGTTATGAGTGATGATGAGGAAGGGGAGGAATTGGGAGATTTTAGAGAAATGGAACTAGCCCAGATTTCAGTAAATGCCATAGATGGTGGCAACTGTTATCAGACTCTTAGAGTCTCAGGGCATTTTGGGAAATTTTTGTTGCAAATCCTGATGGATTCTGGAAGTTCCCATAATTTTGTTGATGCTGCCTTGATAGAAAAGTTAGGCTGTATAACTACCCCAAGAACCCCTATGTTGGTTAAAGTAGCCAATGGTAAGGAAGAGGTTTGTGATAAAGTGGTGTTGAATTTTAGATGGAAAATGCAGGGGTTGGTTTTTGAGACTGATGTTTATGTGTTACCCTTAGGGGGGTGTCATTTAGTTTTGGGGGTACAATGGTTTTCTACCTTGGGTACTATTCAAATGAATTTCCAGGATAGAACTCTGGAATTCAAGTACCAAGGTCAGAAAGTTACTCTCAGGGGCAGTAATGGAAAGAAATTGTCTAATGTGGGTAAAAGTGGCCTTAGTAAAACACAGGTGCAAAGAGCTGAGCTATCTATGATCCAAGTTTATGCTGTAGAAGGACAGGTTACTCCTACTTCTATAGTATTAAATGAGGGTAGAATGGGTAGTGAAGTTAATGATCAAGATGGGCTGCAACAGTTATTGGTTAAGTATGATGATGTCTTTTGTGACTTAAAGTCATTACCACCATTAAGAGAAAATTTTGATCATAAGATACCTTTAAAAAATGGTACTGATGGAATAAATTTAAAGCCCTATAGATACCCTTTGTTACAAAAAGATGTGATAGAGCAAATGACCAATGAGTTGCTGACTCAAGGGGTGATTAGACAAAGCAACAGTTCTTTTGCCTCACCAGTTGTATTGGTCAAGAAAAAGATGGATCTTGGAGGATGTGTATTGATTATAGGAAACTAAATCAAGCCACAATTCCTGATAGATTCCCTATTCTTTGGTGGAAGAATTGACGGATGAGTTGTATGGCACAAAATTCTTTTCTAAACTGGATCTCAAGTCTGGTTACTATCAGATCAGGATGCATCCTGCTGATATTGAAAAGACAGCTTTCAAGACACATAATGGCCATTTTGAATTTTTAGTTATGCCATTTGGCTTAACTAATGCACCTTCTACATTCCAAGGTTTAATGAACCATGTGTTCAAAGAACATTTGAGAAGGTTTGTATTGGTTTTTTTTGATGACATACTGGTGTATAGTCCAGATTGGCAGTCTCATTTGCAGCATTTAGAAATGGTGTTGCAACTCTTTAGATCACACAAGCTGGTGGCTAAGAAGTCTAAATGTGTGTTTGGTGCTACTGAGTTAGAGTATTTGGGGGCATTTGATCTCTGAACATGGGGTGGCAACAGACCCATCAAAGGTAGCAGCTATACAAAAATGGCCTGTTCCTAAAAATTGTAAAGAGCTGAGAGGGTTTTTGGGATTAACAGGATATTACAGAAGGTTTGTAAGGAATTATGGAAGTATAGCCAGACCCTTGACCCACCTGTTAAAGAAAGATAGCTTTCAGTGGACTTCAGAAGCAACAGCAGCCTTTGAAGCCTTAAAAGCTGCAATGACCCATCCACCTGTTCTAGCCTTACCCAATTTCGATGACACCTTTATCATAGAAACAAATGCTTCTGGAATTGGTATAGGTGCTGTTCTCATGCAAAAAGGACACCCTATAGCATTCCTAAGCAAAGCCCTTTCACCCAAAAACCTAGCCTTATCCACCTATGAGAGAGAACTTCTAGCTATTATTCATGCAGTCCAAAAATGGCAAGCCTATCTTATCAACAAACCTTTTGTTATAAGAACAGATGAACAAAGTCTTAAAACATTTGCTAGAAAACAAAGTTGCCACTCATTTTCAGCAAAGATGGTTGTCTAAGCTAATGGGTCTCCAATATGAGATAGTGTACAAGAAAGGTACTGAAAATTCTGCTGCTAATGCACTGTCAAGGGTTACTCATGGTGAATTGCTTCAAATGGCTGTGTCCACAAGCCATTCTGATTTGTTACAAGAAATAAAAGACTCTTGGGAGGAAGATGTTCAGATGCAGCGGTTTGATTAATGAAGTTCAACAAGATCCTTCCAAACATTCAAGGTATACTTGGCAGAATCAAGAGTTGAGAAGAAAAGGAAAACTGGTTGTTGGAAATGTACCTGCTGTTAGATTGAAGATCCTACAATGGGTTCATGACTCTCCTCAAGGGGGTCATTCAGGTGTCCAAGCCACTTTGAAAAGGATCAAAAGGTTGTTTTTTTGGTCTAAGATGAACAGGGATGTGGCCTCTTACATTCAGGGATGTACAGTTTGTCAGCAGTGTAAGTATGATACAGCTGCTTATCCTGGTTTGTTACAACCATTACCCATTCCACAAGGGGTATGGGAGGACATAGCTATGGATTTTGTTGAAGGTCTGCCAGAGTCCAGGGGTAAAAATGTAATTTGGGTGGTAGTGGACAGATTGAGTAAGGCAGGACACTTTATAGCTCTTTCACATCCCTTCACTGCTATTGAAGTTGCTCAATTGTATCTTGATCAGATTTATAGACTCCATGGGTCCCCCAAGTCTATTGTTTCTGATAGAGATAAGGTATTTACAAGCACATTTTGGAAAGAGCTAATGATATTACAAGGGGTTGAGCAATGTTTGACTAGCTCCTATCATCCACAATCTGATGGCCAGTCAGAAGTGTTGAATAGGTGCTTAGAGAATTACTTGAGAAGCATGTGTTTTCAGAGACCCACAGACTGGCTTAAATGGCTTCCTCTTGCTGAATACTGGTACAACACAACTTACCAATCTGCCATAAAGATGACACCTTTTGAAGTAGTATATGGTCAACCTCCTCTAATACATTTACCTTACCTGCCTGGTGAGAGTAGTGTGGAAGTGGTGGATAGGAGTTTGGCTGCTAGAGAAAAGGTGATTCAAAGTCTCAAGGAAAATTTATTGGTTGCACAGAATCGGATGAAACAACTGGCAGATCAGCATAGAAGTGAGAGGGAGTTTAATGTTGGAGATTGGTGTACTTAAAGGTGAAGCCTTACAGACAGATGTCAGTTCAATATAGGGGGAATCAAAAACTGTCAGCTACTATGGGCCTTATCAAGTCAAAAGCTAAAGTGGGACAGGTGGCCTATACTTTAGATCTTCCAAATGATGTGTTAATCCACCCAACTGTTCATGTTTCACTTCTTAAGAGGCACTATGGATCAGCTCCTGTCCAGCAGACCAAGTTGCCAGAGGGAATGGATAGTCCTAAGCAGCCTATACAAGTGTTGGATAAAAGAATGTTCAAGAAATTCAACAGGATGCAAGTGCAATGGCTTGTGCAGTGGAGTAATGAAGGACCAGAGAATGCTACATGGGAAGATGCAGAGAAGATCAGTGAGTCTTTTCCTACATTTGAGCCTTGGGGTCAGGCTCTTCTTGAGGGGAATGTATTGATATATGTTTGTTTAAAAATAGTGGGAAAGTTAGTTAGTTGGTTAAGAGTCAAAGTTAGTTGGTCAGTTGACTATAAATAAGTCAACAGTCTGTATTGTTAGATTCATTCAGATAATAATAAACTACCAACTTCCCTCCTAAATTCTGTTATTCTCTCTCTCTAAACGACTCCATAGCTGTTCTTCTTCGAAGCTATCAGTCTTAAGAGTGTAATTGACCATCATAACCGATCTCAATTACAACCCTTATCATTGTATGCCAAAATACATGCTTTGGATGTTCATGAGGGTTTAGGTAAGTATGAAAAAGTCTATTGTTAATTGCATCCATGTCATTATGCTATAGAATTATGTAAAGTAGAGTGAAGAAATAGATCTATTGTTGAATTTAAATTAAGATAGGTTGAAGTTTATTATGTTTTAATTATTGGATGGTTCGATACGTCTTTGCAGGTCCAGTATGGTTAATGATCAGTAAAGAAAAGGAGGTCACGGGCCAAAAGATAATTAAATGGCCAATTGTCGAGGCCTAGGCTGGATATTCCCTTATATGTTACACGATTATTCTAACACTATTGGTAATTGGTAATTAGGCTATGCTCCTTTGAAGGAAGTTTCGTTGTACGAGTCTCCTAATCAAGGGAAAAGATTTACGTGAATGGTATCGTCAAAGGCAAGGACTAAGGTAATGATTCGTTTCGTTTCTTGATAATATTCGATTTTTAAGTAACATTTTCCTATTTGGTTTTGCATAGATGTTCACTATTCTAAGCTGTAGACGTTTATTTTTCTGTATTGTTAATGGAATAATCTAAAAAATATCTATGTGATGTTTGCAGGTATCCATAGATTGTGCAATAGCAATAAGCCAAAGAAAGCAAATCCCTTAGTTACAGGCAATGTAGATTTGATGGTTTGCAACTTTGACCCGATCCGATCCAACCCAACTGAGATCATATTGATTGAATTCAACCATTACCCATTAAATTAAAGTGGTTAAACTCGATCAGGAAGGTATGAATATAAGCTACTAAACAGTCCACTGTGCTAGGTATTAAAATAAAAAGTTACGAGATATAATAGGAAAGATTGTTGCATACATGTGCATTTCGCGTGAAATGTCATATTATATAACAGCCAAACACTTTTATACTTCATTTACTAATGGCTTTGAAATGTTCTTATGTTTAAAAAGTTTTCAATTTCCTTGGTGGATCTCATGATGGCATGAGACTCTGGAGAATAGAGCACGTGGTGTTGTTGAATACATGGTGTTGTTGAATACATGGCCCGTGTTTTCTGAGAAGATTTCAAATAAACAATACTACGGACATTTTCTTATTGGTTCCAACCAACAGGATGTTAATTGTTATTTTTTAATCTCTTGTTTAATGATAAGAAAAAAAAAAAAAAAAAAATCGATAGCCAACGCATTTTGGTGAGAATTCCAGATTTAAAAACCCAGGTAAAGCTTACCATATCTTATAAACCAACGAAAACTTACATGTACAACACAAACAAAAACATCAAAACATAACCATGCCACATGCCTATAAACTAGGCTACAATATTAAGACATTAACCTCTAAACTTATCCTTGCTTTCTTCTTCTCCCTTGAACCCACGTTGCCCAACAAACATATCTTTCGTGCTCTGTTCCTATCTCCACCAAGTTTCCCCGATCACCCGCATTACACCACCGCAGCCGCTGTGGTGCCGCACCACCTCCTTGACCGCCCGAAACTACCTTCATCAACATAACTACCACCTCCTTGTTGCTCGAAACCTCCCTCCACCATTCCGCCACCACCTTGACGCCCAAAACTTTCATCTACTTCCTCACCAACCCATTCACCTTCTCCCTACACATAATTTACAACTGAAAATATCATGAGAAAAACTAAAAATTATAACAATGACTAAAATTAATATATACGAACACAATATACCTTTGCATTCTTGGCTTCCAATTCTCTTTGTTTTTTCGGCTTTCTTCCTTGCGGCATACTCTTTAGCACTCTCCTCGGTCGACACCACGACATCTTTAGCTTTCTTCCCAACATCCACCAAAACATCCTTTGTCGCCACAGCCGTGTTTCCCGCGAATCCCGCAACACCGGAGGCCACATTTGCCACTGTCTCCGTCGCACCCACGGCTTTGTCACTAGCAAACTCGGCCGCGCTCCATCCAGCTACCACTGCTTTGTCTTTCACCACCGTGGCCGCCTTCCCGACATACCCAGCTTGTGGTCTTTCCGGTTTCTAATGCAACGTCTTTGGCCGCGACTGCCTTTTCACCGACATAGCTAGCCCCTTTTTTGGTCACGTCCACGGTTGTACTTGTTATTCCGGTTGTTTTTTTCCGCCACCACGTCTTTTGCCTGCGCCGATTTCTCCAATGTGTAGTTTTTTTGCCATCGCTGCCTTCTCCATTGCCGTTTGAGCCACCGAAGAGATTGCCCTCCTTCGCTTGTTGACCGGTTTGTTGACCTTTTTGGACAGTGTAGTCTTTGGCTCTTGCGCCTTCTCTGCGGCGGTTTGGGCGGCAGAAGAAACGGTTTGTTTCGCCTGCTGGCCGGTTTGCTGACCTTTTTCTACAGTGTAGTCTTTTGCTCTGGCAGCCTCTCCGCAGCAGTTTGGGCAGCCAAAGAGACGGTCTCTTTCACCTGTTGACCGGTTTGCTGACCTTTCTGGACAGTGTAATCTTTGGCTCTAGCCGCCTTCTCTGCGGCAGTTTGTGCAGCTGAAGAAACGCTTTCCTTTGCTTGTTGGCCTTTCATGACTGTGTAATCTGACGCTCTAGCGGCATTCTCCGCAGCCATTTGCGTTGCACCCGAAACGCCCTCTTTCACCTGCTGACCAATTTGCACTCCACCAGAAGTGTTATTTTTGGTCACCTGAGCACCACTTCTTGCACCCGTCTGTTTCGACTTTTGGTACTGCTCTTCCGCAGCTCGAATGGCGTCCATGGAGTTCTGTTGCGCAGTTCCTCTATACCTCGAAATCTCTTCAAGAGAAGGCCCTTTGTACTGATCTTTCGCCTCCCCTTGATCGCGTACTCCACGGCTGCACCATGCATTGTTCCAACCACATGGTGCACCACCGGTTGATCACCGGAGTCTTTAACGTGAGCGACTCGAAATGAGTGGCCAATTTGGGGACTTTATCTTTCTCGACATGAATCGCTGGCTCATCAGTCTTGTTGTCTCTCCTAAGCTGTTTGTGCCATGATTTAACGTTGCTCTTGGTAATGAATGCTTTTGATCGTGATGTGTGTAGATTAGTGATTTGTTTTGTGATTTTGTATGTATTGTCCAGTAATGGAGACGTTGGATTATAAAGAGTAAAGATGTCGGTTTTTAGGTGAGGATTAAGCAACGTGGAAGGTAGGGAGAAAGGGAATGGGTGAGTCAGCAATTGGCGGTGACTTAGGGTGGCAAACAGTGGTACACGTGTAAGTGATACATGTTATGTTATCTTTATTGATCATCGTAAGGATTCGAGACTTCTGTTGATCAAATCTTTTTTTGTTTTTTTCGGTATTTGATAATATGTTAGAA
>JAUTDX010001756.1:0-83164 GCA_030844895.1 Ambrosia x helenae | reverse complement strand
AAAAAAAAGTTTATTTTTGGTATTTCCTTTTAATTTTATGGGTTTTTTCTATTATTTTTTTAATTTTATGTGATTTTTTATTATTCAGTTTATTTAATATATACCAAATGAAAAAAAAAAAAAACTTAATTTATTTAAAAATAAGTAAATTAGATATAGATTAAAAGTAAGTTATGAGGTGAATGCTAAGCTGACGATTTGCAAACAAGGATGCGTTATCCATTGACGGAGAAATAATGGTTTTCTCATGTTAGTTTGAAATCTAATGTATCATGTTGAGTTGATGCTCTAAAAATCGCAAAAGGAAATTAAAATATCTTAATAATGCTACAAGATGTAATTTTCAATCTTTTCTGTATACCACCTGTAACATATTAAATGATTAGTACAACGTACAATCATTATTTATTTTTATACTAAATATTTTATTTTTTACATTTACAAAATTTATTTTGGTTACTTGTAAAATCGACTTTCTATAAACTACTTTTTAACATTATTTAATTGGTATTGTGACGATTTTTTAGAAATAACATAATATTTTTTAATCAAATTATCCTTAGTAAAACTTTCTGTACGTAACTAAAAAATACTATCCAATATATAAACCGAAAAACTTAATGAGAAAGTATATGGTATAAAAGCCCCTTAAATAAGAAGCATAAGAAGCCACCAGTGATTGACACCTGTCAATCTAACCTAACCACAGTTAAACACAATAAATCCTATTTCCCTGTTCAAATCGTAACCCATTTTCATTTAAAACATACCAATCTAGATCTGACCACCACAACCACGCCACCGCCACCGAACCACCACCCGACACCACCATCATCATCATCCCCCATCAATCAAAAACATTCGATTGAATCAAATCAAAACGTATTTGCAGAAAAAACAACAAAAACAGAGTATTACAAAGCAATTGATAAAATCATATTAAAAATCACAATCAACGTATGTAATATTCACATAAACTTACGATTTTAGTAATATAACAATAATTAAAGAAAAAAATTGGATTTGAAAAAAGTCTCAGATGATGAACATCAAAGACGACAAAACAAAAATGATAAGTGCGTCTAACAAATAATTCAAACGCATTGTATGAAAAATAAGGTGCGTCTAAAATGATTTCTATATTTTAAAAATTCAAACGCATTTATAAAAAATCACTTAATTCAAATGCATTGTATATATCTTAACTGGCTTCTCAAATGTGTGATCACGATTGTTGGTTTTCTCAGGCTGAAAGTTTCATTTCTATTAGCACATCTATTGAACTCCAAATAATAATTTATTATTGGCTTGTTTTTGTCTTCTCAGGACCTCACCTGCAAGTTTTAATTTCTATCAGCACATGATTACACACGAAAACGACAACAATCCTGACATCTCACAAAAGAAACTACCAATTTACCCTTATCATTGTCAATGCTAATTATTTTTCAATTTTTCATTTAAAGAATCATGATTGTTTGTTTTTCTATTTGGACGCACTCAACGTAAATGTGAGATACCCATTTGGACGCACTCAAAGTAAATGTGAGATACCAATTTGGACGCACTCAAAGTTGTGATGGTTCTGCAATTTTTACAAGGAAATATTAGAACTGCATTACAAAACACATATATATTATTCGACCAATCCTATTTTATGTCCTACAGTGCACCAGCTAATTATATTCAAAAGTTTCAAAAGTGCACCAGCTAATCATATTCAAACATATTCAAACGCATTTAATAAAATATACGTGCGTCCATAAATTTTCTCTCTAATCATCATCATCGTCTTCTGCTGCATGGCGGTGTACATCCATGGTGATGAGGTGATTGTGTTCCAGCGAAAGTTTAGACGACATATAGATGAACCGTCGTCCTGTTCTTTTGTTGATTGTGTTCCACCGTCGTCCTGTTCTTTTGTTGAGTTTGTTGCTGCTGCTGTCGTTCGTGTGTTCTTGATGCCCCTGGCGGCTGTCAATGTTGCTACTCTCCAATAATAATATTTGCTGTTGATATTTTGTGAAGGAGATATTGAAGATGAAGCAAAGGGATAGCATGGAGTTCTAGGGAAACCAACAAGTGCGTTTGTATTTTTTTTTTTTTGTGTGTGTATTTATATAGTGCAGCATATTAATTTTTGAAGTGCAGCATTTCCCAAAAGGTGCGTTTGTTTGTGATGAGAGGACAAAGGAAAGTGCGTTTGTTTGGTTTTGATATTAATAAGGTGCGTTTGTTTTTTCACCAACTTCATCTTCTTTTCTTCCTCTGCAACTTTTCAATGAGTGCTTCCATACTTTTCAATGAGTGCGTCTGAATTTTTGATGAGCGCGTGTGATTTTGATGAGTGCGTCTGAAATTTTTGATGAGTGCATCTGAAATTTGATGAGTGCGTCTGAAAATTTGATGAGTGCGTCTGTTTTTCACCAACTTCATCTTCTTCCTCTGCAACCTTTTTTAACCTAATTTTTATGTTTAATCATCCTTAATGAAACAAAATAGTATTCGACAACTATTACAATTCATAATTGTTCATATGATTGGTTTAATCCTCTGTTTTTTGATTATTTTTAGATCAAATACTGATCTTACGTTTTTGTTTCACTGTAATCGATTTTTTTTTGAATTGTGTAATCATTCTGAACCTGAATCGATCTGAAAACGATGAAAAATCAGGGTTCAAATTAGTTATGTTGTTACGATTTGAAAAAAAAAATTAGACGGTTAGAAAGTTTTTTTCCTATCTTACGCTTGGTTAGTTTTAACCCAGGTATGGTTAGGGTTTTTAATCTGCATCCTTAATCTAATGGCTGAGATTGCTTCTTACGCTTCTTACATTAAGGGGGCTTTATACGTTATCTCTCCCCAAACTTAATTACTAAAATTTTAGTAAACAATTAGCTAAATAAAAGAAAAAATAAATACAATAAAAGTCGGATAAAACAGAAATTAATCAATTACATATAACTTTAGAAAATATTATATCTATAGATTAATCTTATTCTTATAATTTACTCATATAATTCAGTGAGACGTTGTCTTGGGCTAAGAGATGTGGGAAGAAATTATTTATGTTTAAAATCGATTTCGAGAAGGCCTATGATAATGTAAATTGGGCGTTTTTGATATCGGTGATGAGACAGATGAATTTCCCGATAAATGGTGTATGTGGATTGATGGCATTTTGCGATCGGCGCGTTCTTCGGTCTTGTTTAATGGTTCCCCGACGTTTGAGTTCAGTTGCGAGAAGGGTATCCGTCAAGGCGACCCTATTTCGCCGTTTTTGTTTATTATGATTATGGAAGCTTTCTCGGGTATCATTAAGAAAGCGGGAGTGGAAGGTCATTTTCAGGGTGTGGCGCTTCCTAATGAAGGCCCGGTGTTATCTCATTTACTATATGCAGACGATGCCATGGTGATGGGTGAGTGGTCGGATAAGAATTTTGCTTGTTTAAGGAGGCTGCTTCGCGTTTTTCATATGTGCTCGGTCTAAAAATCATATTAATAAGTCTACTTTATATGGTGTGGAGTGGATAGGGATATGGTAGAAGAGACGGCACATGTTATGGGTTGTAGATCCGGCTCTATTCCGTTCACTTATCTAGGGATACAGGTGGGCGCAAATATGAGCAGAATTAACAATTGGGAGCCAGTTATTAAAGTGTTTAAGACAAGGTTATCTAAGTGGAAGTCGAAGACCCTCTTATTGGTGGTAGATTGGTTCTAATCAAGTCGGTGCTTCAAAGTTTACCGTCGTATTTTTTCTCGTTGTTTAAGGCTCCGGTTGGGGTCATTGACACGTTGGAAGGTTTGATAAGAGGTTCTTATGGGGGGGTAACGTAGATACTAAGAAGGTCCATTGGGTTTGCTGGGATGTGGTCACGAGGCCGGTTAATAAGGGTGGTCTGGGCATACGGAAACTTGTTGATACTAACAATGCGTTCTTGGTCAAATGGTTATGGCGGTACAGAAATGAAGAAGGGACGTTGTGGAGAAGGGTCATAGATGCTATTCACGAGTCTAAAAGAATATGGGAGATGTACCCGAAACGCTCGTCATATGCTGGAACGTGGACAAAAATAGTTCAAAGTGGGAATCGTTTTGCGGGTTGGAGAGGTCTCTAGTGTGTGCATGATCAGGGGCCGCTTGGGAATTGGTAACAAGATAAGATTCTGGACCGACCCGTGGGTGAGTCCGCAGCCATTGAAAGTTTTGTTTCCAGATTTCCGGATAGAAAGTATAAAAGATTGCAGGGTGGGCGATAGAGTGGGTGGTGGAGTGGAAGACCATGCGATTATTTGGCAATGGAAAAGAAACCCGGTGGGACCAGTGGAGACGCAACAGCTCGAGGATTGTCTCCGGCTTCTAGAGGGGCAGAGACTGTCTATTGATCCGGATGGTTGGTATTGGGACGACGGGAAGGGGAAGGGTTTCTCGGTGCAGGAAGTCAAGAGGTGGATTGATAGCGGTGCGCATAGCGATACAGATGGGAACTTCAAGTGGTGTAAATGGGTTCCTAATAAATGTAACGTGTTTATGTGGAGAATGTTGCTGGATCGTATCCCGACTAAACAAGCTTTAGCTAGGCGTAATATCAGTTGTGGAGATGGTTGGTGTACGTTTTGTGAGGAACAGGTAGAGACTGTGGATCATCTGTTTACTGCGTGTTCTTTGGCTTATGGTGTGTGGATTGGGATAGCTAGATGGGTGAAGTTACCTCCTTTTTATTTCTTTGATGTGTGGGAGACATTAACAAGCTGGTCTGCGGGGAAGATTGCTCGAAGACCAAGAAGATGGCGCTGGAAGGGTTGTTATCATCGCTTGCTGGCGCATTTGGAAGGCTAGGAATGAAAGGATTTTCACGCAACAAAGACGGAATGTGACGGAGATTATTGCGGATGTCAAAGCCTTGGGTTTTATTTGGTTTTCTAGTAGATGTAATAAGGTTTCGGTTAGTTGGAGGGATTGGCAAGCTTTTAACTTTGATGTAATGTAATTTGTACGTTGGTTTTGGTTTCTCCGCCTTGGAGAAGCCGTGTGGTTGTGGTTGTTTATGAAATTAGCCTTTCAAAAAAAAAAAAAAAAATATAATTCAATTAGAGAAAATTGATGCAGAATGTAAAGTGGTGGAATAAATAAATACTATTACTTTGTAAAAAAAAAAAAGAAGAAAAAATACCGAAATGATAGCAATATAAAAAAGTGCATCTTTCTACATTTATTGTCATAAAGTCTAGGGATATTTCTGTAATTTAGAATAAATTTAAATTTTGGTTCTTTTAATTGACGTAATGGCTTTGAAATTGGATACAAAGTTGTAGAAACAAAGAGCCTCCTGGTCCCATGAAATTCTTGTTATTGTATACTTTTATTCTTCTACGAAATTTTGAGTCGTTGGTTTATGAATTTCTTAGTTGACTCGAGGTCTATAAAAGAAAAGTATGTTAATATATACTTCGAGGAAATTGAAGATGTTATTCGTGAATCATGACCACAAACGCATTCATACGAGTACAATGTTATGAAAGAGTTAGATGTGTAACTTTCTTCTACTTATTCACAGTCATCGTTGTAACTTGTAATATCTGTCTATTTATATTAACTATTGTCTCATTTGTTAATGTGGAGTGTACGTTATTTTTTCCGATTACGTAATGCAGCTAATCACTAGGAATTTCTAACCCAAGAATGCTTAGCTAAAGGTGATTAGAAAAATCGAATAATCAAATTAAATAAGAAATCAAATAAAAAAAATAACAAATAGTTTATGCTGTAACTAAATAATCGAACTGATATGTTATGCTTTTGTTTGAACTAGTGGGTTAGACCGCTTGTTGAGACGGACTTCTCCAAGGCTCTTTTAGAGAGCGTAATCTAAATCGACATGTCTTAAAAACTGATTATATTTAGGTATTATTATTATGGTAACTGTGTAAATATTTAGTAATTATACTGTAATAATCAAGTGCTTAAATAAGATAATATTGCGTGATGCGACGGCAATACTCTTTTGGAGATCACAATCTAACTCGGCGTGCCTTAAAACACCGATTATATTTGGAGTGTTATTATTATTATTATTTAATAATTATAAGCTAAAGTATTTATATAAGATAATAGTTAATTGTATTTAGATATTATTATTATTTTTATTATCATTAATTTGTAATAACCGGGCTCATTTGGTAAGCGCAATCTAACCCGACCTACCATAAACAGTAACTATATTTCAGTATAATAATAAGTACGTAAATACTTTTTTAACAGTGACTTTCATATGAGTGACCCAATATCACACTGCCTAATCGACAGACTTAGCTAAGGTCTGCCCCAGACTACGTTGTAATTAATTATATTCAAATAAGACAATATTATTTATATTAAATTAAATAATATTTAGTTATAAACATATAAATAGTAAATATATATCTCTTAATTTAAAGTATTATAAAATTAAATCTAACGTGCATTAAATACTATATTTTTTTTTTGAACGACGCATTAAATACTATATTAATAGCCCATTTTTAACCCATTTATACTTACCAAGGCCTCTAAAAAGCCAAAATCTTAGGGGTCATAGGGCCACTCGATTTGATTACATGTACCCCACTACCTCGATGGTACTGAGAGTTGGGTATGGTTCCTGGGTAGTTGCCAACTGATGGTTTGTGTGATTTCAATGGTAATATTACCGTTTGAACATTAATTAAAAAAGACCTTTTTTTCTAATAATATATAAACACTTGAATTCATACACTTTCAACCACAAGCACTTCAATCTCATCCCAAATCAAACAATTTCAGCCGAATATATTCAGCCAGTAATTAAACACTTTCAACCACAATGCATCCAAGAAATTAAAGGGTGTCGCAAACAAAAAATCCTCTAAATCAATGGGAGCGGGTTCAAGTAGTAGAGGAGTGGTTATAGGGGAAGATGATCGGGTTCAAGGGTTAGCGGGAAAGGTTTGGTTGTGGAAGATGTGTATGGCCCGGTGATGAACTTTCCACTATAAACACAACCACTCCCACAACCACAATATATTTCACATCCACTATATGAATACCAACAATATAACCATCCATAATATTTTTCACAACCACAAGCACAATATTTTACACCACCTCAATTATAATACAATGGGGATGACTTTGACGTGGTTGCAACAAGGAGTCCAAATGTTCATTATACGTACGTGAGTAGCATGAGCGAACTCTCCCGATCTGTGAAGATTTTGAGTATGACAAACTCGTGCCAGCGATACAATCTGAGGCACATGATGAAGGATATAATTTTGGCGAGGATATTGAAGATATGCAAGTTATAGCAGGCGGATATGAAAAAGATGTAATTCCACTAATTGGTCAAAAAAAAGGAAAAAGATTCACTGGGTGAGCAAAGGGTACAAAGTTGTCAAAGGAAAAAGATTCACTCTCCGCTCGATTCTCGCTCGTCGCTCGCTCGGAAAATTTGCGCTCGAAGAATGCTCGTTCGGTTTTCGGATCGATTGTAAACGAGCCGCTTTGCTCGGTTCGGTTTGTAAACGAGCCAAGCATGAGCAAAGCTCCGCTCGGATCGGCTCGGCTCGTGAACAGCCCTAGCCTCACCCTATATATTTTTATTTTTAATTTAAGTTAACTTATCTATGATGAAAAATCTTTTTGTGTGACTATTTACACTTTAATTATAATTACATATATCAATTACAAAACAAAAGCTGATGCACATTTGAAAAAAAATATTTTTAGACATAACTTAGCAGAATATATTTTTGTCACGTAAAAGATCATTTTTTAAAGACATATTGAAAGTTGTATTTGTTAACAGATTAAAGTCTATTTTTTTAACTCATATAATATACATGTTTATTTAACCCATCCAATATATGGTTTTCAATTTCATAAATACAGGATTAAAAACTAAAACCAAAATTATCTAAAAAAACACCTTTAGTACGTACTATTATTGTTACAAACCCCTAAAACAAGTATGACATTTATGGATCAAATCACATGCTTGTTGACTTGTTGTACGTAGTGTATATACATCCCATAAAACCAATTAAATGCCTATACGAGCCATTCACAATTCATCCACGTATTCCTTTATGTTGATGGATAAGTACGTAAGATATTTTTCCTAAAATATCAACAAATTCACAGTTTACAAGTGTAAAAACTGTTTAAAATATATAAATAAATAAAGATGGAAGTTTCATGGGGCGTTCAATTCGACAGCCCACACTTTCCCGATGAGCCACTAGCCTCTTGCTTTGACCATATGACTGACTGACTTATAAGTGTGGGTTTCCTAAATCACTATAAGAGTTCACTTGGAACACGAAGGTGATCAATCAATCTATAGTCTAAACTTCTTGAAACATCTTATATTCTATTTTGAATAAATCTTCAGAGAGATGACTAGAACATTGCGTGTCGATAAAAACGGGTTGAGAAAAGGCCCTTGGAGCAAAGATGAAGACGATAAGTTGAAAGCATACATCGAGAGATATGGTCATTGGAACTGGCGTGAAATTCCTAAGTTTGCCGGTAAGCTTACGATGTTATTATTGTTTTAGGGTGCATGTTTAGATTTCTGTAAACAATCCCATACACAATCTTTTTGTATATATTTACTTACCATAGATATTTTTTTCTTTAGGTGTGAAGAGATGTGGAAAGAGTTGCAGGTTGCGATGGATGAATTATCTTCGTCCCAATATTAAACATGGGAACTTTACAAAAGACGAAGAAGATTTGATTATGGATATGCATAACAAGATTGGCAACAAGTATGATATAACGTTAACTTTTTAATATAAAAACTTATGTGCTTTTTACTTTCATGTTTCTAATACTAAACTTGGTGTTTATAGATGGTCAAAAATTGCATCCGAATTACCAGGTCGAAGCGATAACGAAATCAAGAACTATTGGCATACACACTTGAAAAAACGCGGTACAAAGGATCAAAACGACCCAAAAAATATGAGTCATGCAACAAAAAAACATACCAACATTAAAACCAATTTGTTAGAAAGTTCAGAAATAAGAGGCCATGATGAAGTTGAAACTTTATGTGCATCATCAACTTCAGAACTATCATGTGCTAACACACATGATTATCCATGTGTGACATCTGATAGTTTGATCTCGAGTGGGGATTCGATACCAACAAATGGTAATGAATATGATGACTTTTGGACGGAACCATGTTTTGCAGATTTAGATGGTGTGAACAATGTGATGATGACTCCCGGTGATATTGATGAATTAATTATGTGGTCTACTATCGATTTAAATTCTCAATATCATTACGAGTTCATGATATGAATATTTATCTTCGTCGGCTGGTATCTACTTTAAAGCATAAGGATGTACACAATTTTCTATGATGTTGGTGTATGAGTAATTATATATAATGTTTGCCACAACATAGAAAATCACCTTCCAAAAAAATATAATGTTTTTCTTTTCAGTTTCAATCGAGGAGTAACTCGTGCTAGCTATATCTTTCCAAATTTCCATAGTGTAAAAAGAATCTTAATGTAAAAAGTGTAAGAACGATTAATATAGGCCGACACATGACACTAGTCAAAAATATATTATTGTCAATCACCATAATCGTTGACTTTCTTCAAGTTTCACTTCTATTTTTTAAACGGCTATAACTTTTGCATACTACATTATTTTATAAAAAAACCATAAAAACAAGCTTTTCATTTGTTTTATCTGTATGTATATTTTATTAATGATCTCCTGAAACTGTGAAGGGTGCCTGTCTGGTACGTTTCCGAGAGTTTAAAATATAACACGAGGCTCACGCCCTCACCGTCAATGTCACTAAGGAACATCTGCGCAACATAACTAGGCAACTGTAAGAACCACATACACAACATGAAAGATGCAAACAGATCTAAACCAAATGGAATTTAAGGGGAACAACTTGGAGCAGGTTTTTTCATCTTTTCTCTACAAATATAGCACTTGATCATGTTATTGTTATATGAAAACTTAGAACTATAATTTGATATATTAATTTTTTATTAAAACATTCAACATTTATAAAAGACGCAAGTTTATACTTGATAAAATTAGAAAGTTATATCTAATTAAAGATGCAACTTATACCTCTTTAAAAAAATGCAAGTTATATATGATAAAACGCAAGTCATAAGTGAGACGCAAGTTATACTTGATAAAACGTAAGTTATACCTGATGAAACGCAAGTTATACCTGATGAAACGCAAGTTATACCTGATAAAACGCAAGGTATACTTGATAAAACGCAAGTTATACCTGATAGAACATAAGGTATACTTGATAAAACCCCAGTTATACCTGATTAAAAGATGAAAGTTATATCTGATAAAAATCGCAAGTTATACATGATAAAACACAAGTTATTAACCCCATATTTTTTTATTTTGTTTTAAAAAAGTATACAATAGGGTTTGCAAATGAAAGAAAATAACAAGCTTGTTTTTATGGTGTATTTTAAAAAAAAATAATGTAATATGAAAAAGTTATGGACGTTTAAAAAATGGGGTGAAACTCAACAATTGTAGGTTATACTTATTTTGCACTTTTCCTTCTCTTTTTAGAAACTTCAACGTATATATTCCTCCTTTTAGTCCCCATTGATTCATTTAGATTAAAAGCCCAACCTCCTTCTTATCCTTTTTATGTTAAGACACTTTTTAGTGTAAACTTTAGATAAGTGTTAGAAAACGTGTGAAGCGTAAGAAAATTAATATATGTTACTTAATTATTGATATAAATTGTGGAATTATTTCTTGTAAATTGCATAATTTTTGTTCCATATATTAATTCTCCTTTGTACATTATCTCAGTCTCTCTCCCTATATATGTACTAGTGGGAATGCCATGCGTTGCCACGGTTACTTAAGTTTTCTTTGATGCACGTTTTGTAGTGGGTTTCACTAGCGCGTTTGTCTATGTGGAAAATCAAAGAACTAGTGGCCCCACCGTTTTTGGGCTTAGTGGTGGAAGTTTACGATTTTCGTATGTAATTTTTATATGGATTGAGTCCGGCCCCCACTGATTTAATTTTCCGGCCCTTACTGATACGAAAGTATTGAGTCCGACCCCCGCCGATTTGATCTTCAAGCTTCGCCACTGCAAAGAGCGAGTTCAAAATACATAGATATCGTATTCTCGTGGATGCATGGTGGGTTACTTTGTATGTATCATTCCTACTCATGAATAGAGAATTTATATACTAAAAAGACTTTTATATTCATCGGTTTTCACTGCGAAGAAGCTATGGATTTTCTCATTGTTTGTGATCGGAAGCCACGTAGTTGCATGGATGCATATCACCGTATCTACGTGTCTTTGTAAATGTTGAGAGTCAACCCTGCATAAGCATATCTAAAGGGTTATGCATCTTGCCACTTGCATGTTTTAAGTAGATGATTTCTTTAGTGGTCCTTGTTCCCTTGCAACTTGAGAGGAAAATAGATATAATTAATTAGTTTTAAAAAGGAGTACAACATGTTCTTCGTTGTTATATGGAAATTGAGATATTATTAATTACCGGTGGTTAGTGGCGTTCAATGAGTATTTCACTCCAAAGTAAAGTTATCCTAAACAAAGAAACTACATAGTAGGTTACAAAAAACGGAAAAAAAAAATCATGACCTTTTATGTATGTAACAAGTTTGTACTTAACAATATCCGAATCATCTTTTTTATTTAAGAAATACCCATAACTTTGATCACTTAATTACAAAGTTGTCACAAACATTTATGTCCATTTAAAAAGAAATGTAAGCCAGGGTTACATTTAACCTTAAAAATTGAACCTAATAATAATAATCAATTTAAAACTTAAAAATTATTATTCCTAAGGCCTCATACCTATTTATACGTCAATTACGGTATGTAATTTCACTTATTCTAGTATATTTTTTGGAAGGTGTAGATCAGTTGGAAACCCATTAGCTTGCTTCAGCCCTTTTTTGCGAAAGTCAAGCCACCCGGGTTCGAATCGGCACCCCACCAAAGCAGAGCTGGAATAACACATCCATAGGCCACGCCCACATGGGGCAATTTATGCCACCAGTGAGATTCGAACTCGGGACCCGTGCGGGAACCTCCCTAGCGAGTAAACCCTCACATCCTCAACCAGCCGGGCTGGAATCACGGGATATGATTATTAATTTATTACTATAACTTTGATTATTCTAGTATATGATTTTGCTATTTGCTATGATTATTAATTTATTACTATAACTTTGATCACGGTACATAAAAATTAGTTTATATTATTTAATTTTTTTATATATTTTTTAACGGCTCTGATGAGGTACGTAAATTCTTTGGGGTGTCACCGATTTGCTGAAATCACAGGATCTAAAATAACGTGGCAACTAAAACTATAAGGACAGGAACGTGAATGCAAAATTCTTCGAACCTCCTTTTTCCATATGTAGAATTCTAAAAGCATGATAATTATTTACCCATAGAAATTATTTTCGTGCTTACAGTACAAGAAGACTTTAAAACAGTTGAATGCTTGGAAAATGTTATGCTCTTATAGATCGATTTTGATAATAAATATATTATTTGATCAATGAAAGTCGATGTTCGTGTTTCAGACTTTCAGAAATAGGTATATGAGAATAGTTTTGAGTCATGACTCCTTAGAAGGATACGGACATAGATAAAATAAACAAAGCTTTTGATAAATATAGACAAAACTAGTAGAATTATCCATGCTTCACTATGGATTTTGTTGGGTCTTGGTACGCTTTGTTAAGAATATCCACCCAATAATATATAATATAGTCTGAACGGAAGAAAAAAAATTTAACTAAAAAGTTGTAAAAAGAATTACAAATGATTTTGCGTATATAGTGTATTTATAAACTAATCGGAAGAATAAAAACAATGAAGGAAAATAAGTTAGATATTATAAATAAAAAGGTAAAGAAAATGAGAATGATGAAGAGGTTGGTGATTATGGGTGTAAATGACACGTAGCGGTTCGGGATCGGCTCGGTAAAAAGCTCGAACGAGCCGAGCCTTAACGAGCCCGAGCCTGAAATATGGCTCGTTTAGTTATCGAGCCGAACTCGAGCCCTAGATACAAAGCTCGATTAGGCTCGCGAGCCTAATTGAGCCAAACATAATTATAAGTCATTTTTTATATATAAGTTACTAGCTTAGTACCCGTGCGATGCACGGGATTCCCTACATTATTATTCACAACGAATATAACTTATTATACAAAGGAAGTAAGTTACGATGAATGTTGGTTATTGACATTTTCAGATTAACAAATATTTTTCGGATTAAATTAATATTCTAAATAACTTGACATGATTTCTATCTATTTTACTAATGAGTGTTAATATAACTCTTAACAACTTATACGGAGGAGATTGACACAAAGTGATTTGTGTAAACTGGTTACTTTTGCGATTCAATTAACCTTTTTGAGACCTTTATCAATATATCCAACATAATATTAACATTGAATACCAAAATAAACAATCAAGTACCATGAAAAAATAAAACCAATCATAATGTCATAGCTGCATTGGTAAGTTCATATATTAGCCAATATTCAAAAAAAAGATTACTATAAAAAACATGGAAAAAAACAATACGACGTAATTATCAAACATTAAAAATTTGTCTTTTGGCCTTGCGCTTCTTAATTTCTCGTTTCTTCAATTTGGAAATTGAAGTTAGAAGAAGCACACCTTTAGTCTTGATGTACCTAAATGTGGCAATATTACCATTTTCTATTCCATTTGCCTTCAACCATTCACCCCTATTTTGAATAGCAAACCTAATTTCTTCTTTTGACTTTTCCATACGAAGCGAAATTAGAACTTCAACACCGTCAAGATTCCTTACAATTATGTGACTGCCTTGTTTAGGTTCCGCCATCTTAACAACTGCCCTTGGCAAACGCTAAATAATGCAAACATATAATGATTTATAATGAAATCTAAACTAACATATAAGTAAATAAACTTTTTGAATAAATTAGTAAGGATGTTAATATACAGAGGAAAAAAAATACTCACAATGCGATTCCTAGCAATAATAGTGAAGTCATGATATTCTTTAGCATTTAATTTAGCTATCAAACCAAATATTATACTCAGGACAAAAACAGGGATCCCCAATTTATATCACATATAAACTGCCGCCGAACGATATATAGCTTAATAATACAGATACATATATAGTCAGGACACAATTCAGACCAAATATTAAACTCGGGACAAACTCAGATCCCACTTTTATATCACATATAAAGCGACACTTAATGATATAGTTTCATACAACAAATATAGATATTAAGTGTTCAATAGAAAGTAATTGCATGCATTTAGACTGTAAAATACATAAAAAATAAGAAAACAACTAAAAATTAAGTATAACAGCTAAGACATAAAAAGCCCTAATTTAAGAAAAAAAAATAATAACAGTTAAAATGAAAAATATCATACCCTAATCCTGTTGATCTGAAGTAGAAAAACACGGCTAACGATTGAAGGAGAAAATGCCGGCTCTTGAAATTGGGAATGAAGGAAGTAAGGAACTCTAATTATAATAACATAATGTGGATTGAGATTGAGTAGAAAAAACGTCCGATAAATGTAGAACAAATGACGTTACCTGAATTTGTTGATGAAGTAATAGAGGAACCCTAAATCGCTTTTAGAATGGATGGATTACATAAGATAACACATAAAACGACAACAATACATTATAGAAGATGTGGATTGAGATAAAGGATAAAAAGATCGATGATAATTGAAGGAGAATTAGATACTTGAAGAATCAGATTTAAACCCTACATTTGATGTGGTTAACTTCATGAAAGAAAGAGAGGAGGAAAAGTTTATTAGGTGAAATTTCTATCGTCTGATAAAGGAAAGAGGATAGAAACGATTTAGATTAATAAATAACAAAAACCCCTATTTTAATGGGACCACAATAATTAGTATTAGGAGTATCCATAACCCATTTTCATGACCCATTAAAATGAGCGGGAAAAAGTAAAATGAAGCCCTCACAAAGTGCCAAGTGTCCCTCATATACTTTTATTTATATATAATAGTAGATAGACCACTTCTCTTATTTCATTGGCCCATTAAATATTTTGTAAAAAAATAAAAAACCCTATACGGCTATTCAGTATTCACCCACACAATTATACAGTGTGTCAAAACTCAAACGGTGACTCTTCATTTCTTCAATATCTGACCAAGAATCCAAGAACACCATCGACCAACGCCATCTTCATTCATCACATAGGTAACTTGTTTTTTTTTTTTTTTCTAAAAGAACCTGATTTTGAATATTGTATTATTTCTGATAGTGACAGTAGGGTTGATTTCGATATTTAAAATATGGTTATATATTTTTGAGCTTGTGAACAATTATGCCCAACCTTATTGCATGAAGCACAGAATGGTGGCTTCCATTTTAATTTTGTAATATGTTAGTATTTTATTTTTTGCACAATTACGTCACATCTTAAGCCTGTTTTTAGTTTTTTTTTTTCTTCAACGTTTGTGTATAAATATGTTTTATTCAATGTGTTTGTTGTTTCTATTTTAGGTGAATACTAATGAAAAAAGTAGGTGAACCAGATCCTAGTGACCCCATACAAAAGGGGAATGAAAATCAATCGTCTCAATCACAGGAATTTATTAACATTGAGGCTGATGAGAACCCTTATGAAGCAAATAACCAAGATGGAAACAAAGATCAAGGTGAAGAAGATCATGGTGAAGAAGATCCTGATGTGGAAATTAAGGTATCGCAAAAGGCTAAACGTCAAAAGTCCCCGGTGGTGTGGAAAGACTTTGTTGAAGTAACTCTTCCAAATGGCGAAGTAAAAGTTGAGTGCGTGCACTGCAAGAAAAAATTGGCCAAACATCCAAGTGGGTCTACATCAACTTATCGACGACACAAGAAAATTTGTTTTCAGTACAAGGAGTTTGCAAGAACTCAACAATTGTTAAATTTCCAGCCGGTTGATGTAGACATGGGGTCTGTTAGGTCTCCTCCTTTGATTGGACTAGATGGGAAGTATGATGCCACAAAAATGAGGGAATCGATTGCTAACTGGTTATTGGCAACAGAGCAACCGTTTACTACTGTGGAAAATGACATGTTTGTGTACATGATGAAGACAGCTAATCCAATGTTTGAGAGGATTAGCAGGGCAACAATAAAAGCAGATTGCATTAAGGTGTATGAAAATGAGAGGAAAAAAATGAAAGGCCTCATAAATGATGCCTCAAGTGTTTGCTTGACAACTGATTATTGGAAGTCACCTCATCAAAGAATTGAGTATATAGTCATCACTGGCCATTTTATTGATCAAAATTGGAGGTTTGATGAAAGCTCTTATACTTTTATATTTTATTTATTTCTTTTATCATGTTATATAGTTTTATCATTTCTCAAGTATTTGATTGTTTGTTTGACAAAACAAAACAGATTGCAAAAACGTGTGCTTAGTTTTGTTCATGTTCCTCCTCCTCGTACCGGGCTTGACATTGCTGATGGAATTTACAAATGCCTAAAGGAGTGGAAAGTTGAGGGAAAGATTTTCTCCATTTCAGTTGATAACGCATCTTATAATGATAGGGCTGTTAGTACATTGAAAAAGAACTTTTCTAAAGTGAAGAAACTTACGTGTGGTGGCAGGTTATTCCACGTTAGGTGTTGTGCACACATACTTAACTTGCTGGTCAAAGATGGTCTTTCACATATTGAAAATGTAATTGAAGAAGTTTGTGAAGTCATAAAATATATAAACTATTCAGAGGCAAGGCGACAAACATTTTCGAATGTTGCACAACAACTTCAAGTAACTGATCGAGCTCAAGATTGTAGGCTTGAACCGAGCCGAGCTCAAGTTCGAGCTTCACAAAACCATAACGAGCCGAGCTCGAGCCCAGTTAGGCTCGGGCTCGGCTCGGCTCGTTTACACCCCTAATGGTGATGTGGAGATAAAGAAAATGAGAATGATGAAAAGGTTGGTGATGTGGAGATATTCAAAGTGAAAACCCAAGCTAGGCAAAGAAAAAGAAAACATTAAAACTTTAACCAATAAGGTATTAGCATTTGGTCTAAGGGTTTGTTTGGTAGCCTATTGATAGGCTCTGAATCATTCGGCTCTGAATGGTTTAGCATTTTAATTGTTTGTTTCAACCTAAAAAAGGCTCTGAATGAAATGGTTAAGAGCTGAACCATTCAGACTTGGTGCATAGCTGAACCATTCATCACTTAATCATTCAAACTTTTTAATGATTTGGTACTTAATCAACCAAACAGCACCTAACACTGTTAACAAAATTTTTGATAATTGTATGTATACTAATATTAGTGTTGGAGGAGGCCCCCACTCTTATGGTGGAATGGCATGGGAAATGACAGGTAGAGCCTAGCCTCCTTGAAGTGTTAGGTTCGATCATTGATCCCACTAGATTTTACTGATTTTTCACTGTCATGCCTTCGGGCAGGTTGGGGTGGGGGGGGGGGATCAGGTTTTCCCCAAAACTGGTGGCTTGGTGGGTTCTGGCTACCCAGTGCTACCTGCGGGCGGGCACCTAAGACGTGTCTTCACCAAGGGACGTATGAGTACTTTTGTAACCAATTAGTAGGTACATCAAATAGTCAAGACATCATTTATTGGCCGTTAAAAAAAGTGTTAAGAGGAGTTTTTTTCTAAACTATAATCAACTAAAGGTCAAAGATATAAGACATACCAACATTTGCTTCCTAAAGCTCTTCACTCACTTCTTTTGCTACTCTAGGTATTTGATAAAATGCCTAAAAAACATTTTCATGTTTTGTAACAAAATTGGTTTCTTTTCATCATGATCGTGTCTAAAAATCCATGAGAACTTGGGGGCATGAGCAAAAAATGGGTCATCAGGCGACTATCGCCCTTCGCCAATTTATTGCCCCCTATTTTTTGAACGATTAACTTCATTAAAAAACGGCTAAGCCCTCAAGAACGAGGACCGCCACACCATACAAACTTACAACATATACATAGGGTACCTATTCCAATCCTTCCAAGTAATATCTTTAAACTTGGATCGACTACGCAACCATAAAAACGACTAAGATTTTATACATGCTATCATATCACAAACCCTCGGAGAGACGTCTTCAAAAACCACTATATTACGAGTCCTCCAAATCACCCAACAAACCGTCATGACAATACCCCTGAGGATAACCATCTTCCATTTTGATCCACGAAACAAATTAGCCAAACTCCAGAATATCTTTAATGTCGAAAAAGAATATTGGATCCAACCTACACCATTTTTCAATGAAATTCCAAACGCCGCAAGAAACCAAGCAACCGGAAAAAATGCGGCAAGAAGTTTCCTCCGCCGAATGACATAGAGTACACGAAATATTTGTCACATTAATACTTCTTCTATCCAGCGCCTTCCGAGTAGGTAACCGATCCATCTCTAAACGCCAAATGTGGATGTTAACCATAAGAGGAACCCAATCGGTCCACTTCATCTTCTACTCCCTCGGACGATCACGATCCTTTCACAATAGCTGTTTAACATTCTGAGCAGAGAATATCCCATCCGGATCCGCCTCCCAGCTCCACCTATCGTTGGAGACCGAAAGATTGCAAGATAATAACGTCATCTGAAGATCGCTAAATTCCGAGATCTCCTCGACACTACTAATACCTTTCCGCCATTTTTCTATAAAAAATAATCTTCGTTACAGAAGCGAATCCTTTCCGCTATAGAGCAGCGTTTATTCATCTCCAACCGGTATAAACATGGCCACCTGTGCATGAGTAAAGTGTCTACAAACCATTTGTCGGTCCAAAAACACATGTCCGAACCATTACCCACCTGCCCGGTAATAATATTATGAACATCCTTGCCTCCAACCTTCAACTTACCAACAAGCGTAACAATAGTTTTCCAGCAGCCGGGAATGCCACTGTTCACAGGGAGGAAACTCCATCTGCATTTACCACCATGGACCGCTTCCACAATCCGACGCCACGTACTATTCGGATCCTTTTTAAATCTCCAAGCCCATTTGGTGATCAAAGCCTTGTTGACGTCTTCTAGCCTCGAAACACCCAAACCGCCGTCCGTTTTAGACAAAGTAACAACTTCCCACGCAACCCAGTGCATCTTCTTAACTTCATTAGAGTCGGCCCAGAGAAAGTTCCTCATCAACTTTTCTATTTGATCCAAAATCTGTACAGGAGCTTTGTATAATGACAAGTAATAAATAGGAAAGTTAGCCAAGACAACTTTAATAAGAGTAAGACGACCCCCCATAGACAAAGAATTGGCTTTCCATGTAGACAACCGGGTTCGGACCGTATCCACAACCGACTTCCAATGGCAAATGCGATTCATATTAGCTCCAACCTTTATACCCAAATACTCGAAAGGAAAAACACCAATTTTACACCCGGGGATACTTGCCATCTCGTTGATTTCATCGCTACTCACCCCTACTCCGAAAAGATGAGACTTCTTTAAATTAATTTTAAGGCCGGAGCACATATGGAAAATCCGTAACAAACGAGCCGTCTTCTCAATATTGTCTCTAGACCATTCCCTAAGAATTAAGGCATCATCGACGTATAGAAGATGGGAAGTGTTCAAACCGGTTCTTGTATCATTAATACCCTTGAACTCACCTTCGACACAAGCCTTGTTGAAAATATAGGTGAAAGCTTCCATCACAATAAGAAAAAGAAAAGGAGATAAAGGATCCCCCTGGCGCAGGACTTTCTCACACTGAAACTCGAAAGTAGACGCCCCGTTAACTAGAACTGAGGACCTAGCCGAATCCAACACCCCTTGAACCCACCTCCTCCATCTATCCGGGAAACACATTTGATCTAGCATCGAGAGCAAAAATCCCCAATTCACGTTATCATAAGCTTTTTCGAAATCAATTTTTAACATAAAAGCTTTTTTCTTTCTTTTGCATAACCATCCGTAAACTTCATTAAGCACCAAAGGCCCATCCAAAATAAATCTATCCCGGAGAAAAGCCGACTGAGTATCAGAAATAACGAAATTCAAAACCTTCTTGATTCTATTAGCAAGAACTTTGGAGACGACTTTACTGATGATGCCAATCAAGGTAATCGGCCTATAGTCCGATAAACCCATTGGATTCTTCGATTTAGGAATAAGAGTAATAAACGAAGAACTACAACTTTTATTAATCACACCCGAATCATAAAAAGCTTCCATCATATGATTAAAATCCTCTTCTAGGAACCTCCAAAAAGCCTTCACGAACATGAAATTAAAACCATCCGGACCTGGGGCTCGGCCAGACCCACACTCGAAAACCGCCTCTTGAACTTCTTCTATAGAAAACACAGCAACCAGAGAATCGGAACAATCCGTAGACAGCCTTTTAATATTCGAACACTGAAGAGAAGGTCTGACACGAACTTTTTCTGGAAAAAGCTTCCTAAAATGTCTTAAAACCTCACGTTTGACCAACGCAGGTTTCGATATCCAATTACCATCAACCAATAATCCTGGGATGGCGTTTTTGGCTTTTCTCCCATTTACCATCCCATGGGAAAAAGAGGAGTTATCATCGCCCTGCATAGCCCAACGCACCCTCGACTTCTTTTTTAAATCTTTTATCTTACATTGATTAAGAAAGTCCACACCTTTTTTGCACTCCTCCCAAACCCATATTTCTTCCTCTTCCAAATTTCTGCCTTCCATCACCTTTTCTAACCTCTCAATATCTTCATGCAACAGAGCCAGCTCCTCCCCTTCCTTACTCTTAATAAGATGCCACCAAGCAGTTAAATTCGACTTAAGGGCTTTGAATTCAAGGCTGATTTTTACGTCGGGGGCGCCTTCAAACGAATAGTCTTTAAGAACCTTAATAACCTCCTTCTTACACCCTTCCCTGTCAAGCCAAGAATTAAACCATCGGAACGGCTTCGCGCCAAAATTAACATCCACCAAGGATAGCAATAAAGGCGAGTGGTCTGAACTACCCCTCAAAAGGGCTCTCAAAACTGCAGCTGGCCTCCTGTTAAAAAAACTTTGACAAACAAAAAAGCGGTCAATCTTGCTTAACTTGAAATCTCCATCCTTTACTGTCAAACAAGTGTATTTACTACCCCTCATACTATATTCGAACAAACCAAGGTTATCTATAAATCTATTCAGATTAGCAGCACACCGATGATTAAAACGAGAATTTTTCCTTTCCTCAGGGTACCTAATTGCATTGAAATCACCCATAAGAATAACCATCCCCTCAAGCACCGTGAGAACACCAGCCAACGAATCCCATAAAGCCCTTTTTTCCCCCAATTTCTAAGGCGCATAAATATTAACACAATTTAACAAGGAACCATCATCAACAAGTGAACCGAAAGTAATCAAAAAATTCCTATTCGAGAAAGAAGAAGATTTTTTGAACACCTTAGGGTTCCACGCATTAATCATCCCCCCGGATCTCCCAGTAGCATCCACCACATCATAATCAAACACATCCCTACCCCAAATACTATGAAGGTCAAACCCACCCAAAACGAACAAGTGAGTCTCTTGTAAAGCCAAGAAACCCACACCATGCTTATCTTTCAATTATTTCACCCAACTAGCTTTGCCATCACCACCAGCCCTCTATTATTAAACGAGATGAAGTTCATTGATTACCTGATTGTAGCCCCTCTTCGATTATTGAATTCCGAAGCAAAGATTTAAAAACAGAGAAATCGGCCCCCACCACGGACCCCAATTTAGAAGTACACATTACCTCCACCTTCACCTTGTTACCTGCTGACATATCGGCGGCCACTGTAGTTTCAAACTTACGAGAATTTGCGTCTTGGTCCTCCGTCTGAACATTGTGCTTCGCCATTCCAGGTGTTACGCTGAGTAGTGGCAAGACATCTCCACCATCAAAATTAAAGTCCAAGTTGTTATCTACTAGGCCCACCTCACTTCTTTGATTTGTAACATTTTGGCCGAGTATGAGTGGAACCAGCCCAAACGGATCATTGTCTTTAAACCTAGATTCTTTAGTGGGCCTGTCATTACTGCAGGTGTACGGCCCAACTTCCTGGCCCAAAGGTTTCATGCCTTTATTTTTCTTACGCTTATTATTATTCTTCACCATGATTGGTTCCTCCTGGTCAACGTAATCAGCCTCTTTTATGACCTCCTCAAAAATAGGAGTCGAAATCTCCTCCTGAAATAACCCCCCTTGATTCCCGCAATCATCGTTAATCACATTAACTCCCTCATTAATTGTTGCCGGAGCATTGACCTCGATCTTTGTCACTTCGTCACCGACGTCTTGATCATCAGACATAGAATCATCCGTTGACGAGTCTTCTTCATCACTACTGATCTCTCTATTGACGTTACTATCCCAAGCAGCATTAAAATCTGACTTGACATGATCCGTTAGCCAATCACCATTAACTTCTACAACCCATGTTGTATACATTTTATCATTCCAAATGATGGAAACTTCACCATTAATAGCATCACCTTTATCAACGATAATCCCAGCATAACACTCCGATAAATCAAAACCAGAAACATCCCGTTGACACCTGTGAACTACCTTCCCGAACAATGACGCCACCTCAACAAAGTGTTCATCGGAAAACAAATGAAAAGGCATGCCACTAATCTTTACCCAAGCAATCCTTTCGAACCCAACATCCTGACCCTCCCAGACCTCCACACGAACAAAAACATCACCCCTTCCTACCAGCTCATCCCTAGCCATGATAGCATGGTCAGGAGATTTGAACGTAACCAAGAACTGCAAACCTCCAAGATACCGAATAACTCCTTTAGCCAGTCCCATCTCCATCAGTTCATGTTTAAATACCCTGACCAGATCAAAAGACGCCACCTTGACCACAAGAGATCTGCCAGAAAACTCATTGAACAATGGTGGCCTATCCCCAAACTTTAGAACTTTCGCATCTACCCCATTCTTACTCCTTTCACCGGTAAGAGCTTCTCGAAAAGAAAAGGAACCAACTTTCTCATATCTATTAGTGCGAGCACCAATAGGCTGAGAAACATAGTCCATAGAAGGTTTCATGAAAGGCTTCGGAGGGGGATCCCTGATCTCACCGTCTTCAAGAACAAATCTAGCCACGTTGATCGATAACTTGTAATCTCCCAACCTCAGATCCTTCATGTTCCGGACCATCTCCTCCTTATCTTTAACATCCAAAAAAGATACGAAACCAAACCTACTCCCTCCTTTGTCTCTCTTTTTGGCTATGTAAATATCAAAGATAACTCCATGCACAAGTAAAACATTGGCCAGATCACTTCCACTACCCTTTGATTTTAGATTTTCACCCATTATGTTTTTTAAACTGGTTTAAAATTTAAAACATTATCGGCTTTAGTTTGAGGTAAATGAAAATTGCATTGGCTTGTTTTTATGAATCTAAATTAGAAAAGATAAGTTAACGGGTTTATATTAGGTTTTAACTTTTAAATTTAATTATACTAGATTATATCTCGGAAGCTTTCTGGGACAGATAAATCTAATATGATGTGATAAAATATGTGTTATGATATAACATAAAAATTAATGTACTATAATATGTAAAAAAAAACAACAATTTTAATAATGTGAATAAGAATGAAAATGTATATTAAAAAGATGTATGTTTGGATGAGGAGCACAGCTAGCAACAACCATTGCAGGGCATGATTGAGACGGTAATCTTAAATGTGTGACTTTTTTTAAGGAGTGGTTTTAACCTATTCTACTCTTGATGAAAATATAATTCCTAGTTTGAACATGATTAAGGACTTGCCTAGAAATGATTAATGAATTACCTGAATACATTGTGTTTTTTTCCTGTATAAACAAAAACCGACAAAACAAATCGTTTTTTTTTTTCGTTTTTTGTATAGCACTATGGTATTTGTTGGGAAGATAATGAAACGTTCATTAATTTGGTGTAACTTTTTAAAAAAAATCTCATATAAAAGTTATTAATGTATTAAAATTGAGGGGGAAACATGAGAGAGAAAGAAACTTTTGAATGGAAATAAAGAGGATAATTTCCAATTTTGTTTTTTAATTGTTTTATTTAAAGCACCCAATGCCACATGGCACATGACGCACTCAAGGAGGAGGTTAGCCTCTTTGAATGCTATGTGGGATTTTGAGCTTTGATTTTTTATAATATATAGATTACTAGCTTATGCCCCCGGAGCGTCCTGGGGTTGACAAATCTAAGTAAGGTAAATAAAATCAGAAGTATCTAAACTATAAACATGGCATCTATGTATCAACTTACATTAGATATTTTTTTACAAATAAAATACCAAAATATCTATTTTACAACATCGACACCTAAAACAGCATATTAATAAGATCACATTTCCCCCTTAACCTCTATGCAGCTATAAACACAATTTAATACTTTACACCTTAAAAACTGTTACCTGATCTCATCCATACTCATTTCAGGAAAGAGAAGAGTTCTTTGCAATTTTAAAGGGACCATTTAAATAACACAGTGCAAGCTCACTACTGCATCCAGACCCTCCAGTCAACCAGATCACAACAGGATCTGTAGTTTTGTGTCCCCTCGAATCGAAAAAAAAGTAAAACATCCTACACAATCCAAATATAGACTACTTCAACTTCTAACACATAAAAATCATAAAAAAGTCAAATGAAATTAACTAAAGGTTAAAAGATTATACCGAGCAGCATGCGAGTGTTCAAATGATAATATCCAGTATGATGGCCTAAATCACCAACAGAGACTCCATTCAGATCAACAATCTCGTTCATCAAAATCAAATTAACACATTAAATATGAAAAAAGTTAGCACGACAAAAAAGCTTAGTTTTTAAATAATTCTGCTCATGTCAATTTGATTACATGTGCAATTAGACTCAAATTTCATATTAGACTCAGATTTACATGTTGCACTTAATATTGCTAAATGTGTGGGATGATGTAATATTCTATATGCTGGAAAAAGTTTAACCGTAAAAACGTACTACCTCCATCCCAATTTAAATGTCCTAGTTCAAAAAACACACATTTTAAGAAATATTTTGTTTGTATGTGGTAAAATGACAATAATATCCTTAAAAGTGATGATTGTGTTTTGTCTTTTATGGGCAAAACTGGAAATTACATTTCTATTTTTGGAAAGGGACATTTAATTTGGGACAAACAAAAAAGGAAAGTAGGACATTTAAATTGGGACGGAGGGAGTATCAATTAACTTCACATTAATAAGAGCAAAATGAAAAAAAATCTAATAGGTACTTTATAAAAAAAGTTTACAAAGGGGATTATTTTTTATGCTAGCACCTGCTTTAAAAATTGCAACAGATACGACGAGAATAGCATTCGCTCCAAGCTAAACAACAAAGTAAATCATTCATAAGTAAACTACTCTCAACTTTTTATGCAAGAAAACAAATTGATACAGAATTTGAAATATACCTTTTGCTTACACCAACCCCACTCATTTTTAGTCCCATTGAGTTGCTAAATCATAAAATTGTCAATACCAGTTTGATTAGTTGGGTCCTGTAAACGCTACATACATTCAATCACATATCATATGACTCAAAACATCATTCTTATGCATTTAACATAAAAAAATAAAAACATTTAAATTGATATTGAAGGGTAACGCTGATGAATCATGAAACAAAACTTGCCTACAATAGCATGGCCGATAGCAGTGTCCACATTGGCAACAGCCTTGTCATAGAATGTAAGACTTAAATTATACCAATATCATGTGTGGACTGTATTATATATATATATATATATTATATATATATATATATATAGGATTTGGATCATTTGAGAACCACTATTTAGGGAGAGAACCAAAGAACCAGTGTGAACAGGTGGCATTTTTGTAAATATGAAGGTGTCTACAAAAAACCCCTCCATCAAAAAATAAAAAAAAAATTATATAACCTAAATAAATAAAAAAATAAAAAAAAAGTAAAAACACCAAAATGATTATTTTGCATTATTAATTCAAAAAAAAATAAAAAAATGGCTTGTGACGTCATATGACGTCATCCTGATGCACATGTGCATTTCGTTGTTATATATACAGAAATACACTGTATGCACATGTGCATTTCACTCTTAAATCGCACTTTTGAATGAATTGTCAATTACCATAACTAAATGATTATTAAATGGACGCGATATTATATATAAGGGATCAAAAATTTTATTCAATTATCCATAAACGGACGCAAAGTGAGATATAAAATACATTCGAACTCGTCAATTGTTTAGACATGCATATTATAACATAAATCAAAAAATAAAACATGTATAGGATAACAAACATGAATAAAATTTAAACAACTCTTTATGAAAACTATAATACAAGATACGTGTACTACATGCACATGTGCATTTCACTAAAATATTCAACTAATTCAACCGGTCGCCGACTTTTATCCGATAAAACCTTTGCGTCCCGCTCATTCCAAAGACACCATATGGTTGTGTATACAATACCCCTGAGTAAACTCCGCTGCGCAGCAATCTCCATACATGTTTCAGCCACCTGCATCAGATCATCAACATCAAACAGCAGCATCGGCTGCAACCAGAACCATCTGCATATCCTAAACCCCAACTCCTATGCGAACCAACAACCTGTAAATAAATGTGTGACTGTTTTAGCAGCTTCAGTGCATAACGGACATATATCATCTGCTAATATTACTCCGCGTTTCTGCAGCTCCTGTTTTGTAGGTATGCGATTGCGAACTACCTGCCATATCAGTAACTTACACTTGAGAGGAGTCCAGCCCTTCCACTAAACCTTCTGTCCGAACACATTGTTGCTGCAATCGACAAACAATTGTTTTGCCTTCCGAACCGTATAAATTCCGTCTTTGTCACCTCTCCATTCCCAACGATCACTGCATTCTATCCATTTGTATTCGTAAAACACCTGCAACAAATTAAACATATCCAAATTAACAAGATTAAACCTTAATGCACATGTACATTAACATTAATTTTAACATTACCATATAAACTATGCAAGACCTTGATGATAACAAAAATTAAACCTTAATGCACATGTGCATTAACATTAATTTCAACATTACCATATAAATTATGCACATGTGCATCAGTCGCTCTAGTTATTTGACTATTCGGAATTCCGATTCGCTAGACACAGTTTATTTGACCAGAAAACCCTTGGGTCGCCACCGTCTTTAACGACTACCATTTGTTAAATTGACCATTTGTTGGTTACTAAAACAAAGGGATCTATTTGCCCTAATTCACCTGTAAAATGTTCATCCCCATTTGCCCTTGAACTTTATGTCTTGGCTGCATATAATTGAACTGATATAAGAAATGGCAACCACTTTTGAACCTTTGTTGGTACTAAAAGTAAAGGGTCTCATTTGCCCTAATTTGATTGTAAGCGTTCATCCCCATTTTCTCTTGAACTTTCTGTCTTAACTGCAATAAAACTAAACTGACATAAGAAAAAACAACCACTTTTTTTTTGCAATACAACACTGATGGAAGAAATAAGCGTTACCGTTTACGCTAATAAGTGGGATTGTAAATTAAGCTAACGGGGAAGATGACCAATCGACGAACAACTGTTTTGCCTTCCGGACCGTATAAATTCCGTCTTGTCACCTCTCCATTCTCAACGATCACTACCTTCTATCCATTTGTAGTCGTAAGACACCTGCAACAAATTAAACAGATCCAAATTAACAAGAATTAAACTTTAATGCACATGTGCATTAACAATAATTTTAACATTACCATATAAACTATGCACGACCTTAATGATAACAAGAATTAAACCTTAATGCACATGTGCTTAACATTAATTTCAACATTACCATATAAATTATGCACATGTGCATCAGTCGTTCTAATTATTTGACCATTCGGAATTCTGATTTGCTAGACACAGTTTATTTGACCAATCAGAATTCCGATTCAGTCACTCTAGTTATCCACAGAGTATTTCGACTTGAATGCACATGTGCAACACCATTACTTTGTTAATTACAACAAACAACAATCTAACCTACACATACCAGATCTGATCATCATAATAACCTAACTATAATCAACAAACAAAACTTCATCAACAACTCAACATAACAATTGACTACCTACATTCAATCGAAACAATGCGTGGAGTAATAACTTCCTGATAAACAACCGTTGCATTACAAGTTTCTGCTTCTGAGAGTTAAAACGAATCTCAATTAGTTTATGCTATATAATAAATAAAAAACATAACATGGAATAAGGGAATACCAATTACATCATCACTAAATGAATAATGCCAACCTTCACTTGCATTCGGTAACTGTTTTGTTCCTTTCACCCTTGATCGTAATACAAATCTTACTTTTTTTTTGCTGTTTTCCCCATATATTAACTACAAATAACAAATAACACATGAAAAACCAATATTTCAACCTGAATGCACACGTGCAACAACATCACTTTCGTAATTATAACAAAACATTTGTACATGTGCATTATTGTTAATCACTTAATTATAACAGTTTGTGATTTCACATTACTTTTAACACTATAAACTACGTTTTGCACATGTGCATTAACAATCTTAATACACATGTGCATTCATAACACAATGCATACAAAATTATTCCTAAGAGGTGTAGTTTTCATCGACGGAATGTTATAAATGTACTTGAGTTCTAGTTTTTCAAAGATGAAACAAAATCAATCATTTTATTCCTAAGAAACTCCCTAAGCAGAAGCTTGATTGTAATACACAATCAATCATTTTATTCCTAACCTAAATCAATCATTTTTTTCATCGACATACAAATTTAAATGCACATATTCATTGACCAGGTGCGAGCTGTGACCGTTCATGCTACAAATAACTACTTCGTAGTTTATAATAATAATGATAATAATAATAATAAGTTCAAATTATGATTGATAGCTTTGTAATTATAAACATACAAAACAACGGCGTTCTCAGTAACGATCTCAGCGACGAAAAATCAGAAGTAAGTTGAATAGAATATACTTACGGATTCTGTAGCAATAAATAATAAACTACAAGATGAGTTTAGATCTTGAGCCAAGAGTGTGATATTTGTGACAGTAAGATAACATCCAGAAATCAGTACTTGAAGAATAATGAAATGGAATTGAAATGAATCGTCGGTCGGTGATTGATAGATCAGATCCGAAATAGCGAAAGAGAAGAGATGTTTAATAGATCTGTAACCGTAATCGATCTGTAATCATAACCATTACTGGATCTGTAACCGTAACCATTACTGGATGAAGAGGATCGAGGAACAAGTTGCTTAAAAGAAGAAGATGATGAAGAGAAAGAGTTGAAGGCTTGGTTCTTGCTCTTGATGAAGAAGAAGCTGCCATTAAATTATTATAAGAGAAGATGGCTGAACCTAGTTGCAGAAGAAGATGCGGGGGTGAAAGAATGAGTAGATTGGTGAAAAAGATGAAGCTTATGGAGTGATGATTTTGATTTTTTTAAGCTTCAAGTGATATTTACATTAATACCCCTTGTTCACATTGGTTCCTTAGTTCTCTCCCTAAAGTTGGTTCTCGTATGATCCCTACCCTATATATATATATATATATATATATATATATATATATATATATATATATATATATATATATATATATATATATATACGAAACTTATTAATTCTTGATATTAGATCACCTTGGAGATACCATCTCTTACTTAAGAGCTTCAATGCATCCATTAGATGGAGACTTTTCGAAACCACTGTCAGTGAAAATCCAAAGCGATGCAAATTCATGATGATTAAAAAAAATGACAATACACCATCAATAAAATTAGTATGCCGCTAGATTTGTAAAAACCACATCATAAACAATTCAATATGTATTAAAAAGGTTAAAACAACCTCTAAAACTGTTAAAAGTGGGCTCAGAATTTAAAAATCAAGAGCACACCATAGTTGCAGGGGGGGTTGTAGATCGACACCTACCATCCACCAACCCTGCTACGCCATGGCAACATCATCATCTATGGTCATATATACAAATTCATCATAGCCCAACAGCAAAGTTAAGAAGATACAGATGTAGGCATAAACTTTAAACCTATGACCAATAATTTAGGGCTTCGATTAGTAACAGGATAACAACAAATTCAAGCCATTTGCTACCCAAGCTAGCAGAACCTAAGGACGATTTGATAACAATAGTTCCTGCAATAATAAAATTAACATCAATTCCCACAATAAATATTCCGAAACCGAAATAGGTTCATTGATTTATTCACTTTTATAAAGTTCACTATTTAGATACTTAGACCTAGTGTAGTGGTGGCGTGAAGAGGCGCTATGTTGAAAAATAAAGCCCTCCACACCGTTACGGGGGGGCTTTATATTGCAAAATCCACTCCTAGTGTTATATATATAACGCCAAATGAAATGTTGACCAACAAATCAGAGTGGGACACGTGGACAGGGGTTGACTTTCAAACGTGGACCAATCAGAATCAACTCAGGGGCATTATAAATAACCCCCTACCACTACACCCCCTTTTCACTTCATTTCCCCATGCTAACTCAGCTGCCACGTGGACCAATCAGAAACAGGGGCATTATAAATAAAGTCCCCCACTACACATGGTCTTACCGCCAAATAGTTTGGTGAACGCTTCATTCGTTAGCAGCTATACCCTCATCATACATAATAATTAATATTTTTTTTATAGGTATAGATCAACTGGTTCCCCAATAACTCGCTAACATCCCTGTTGTGTGGTTAGACGAACCACCCGGGTTCGAAACATGTAGGACTAAAACCTGCCGCATGCGTACCATAAATGAGCAATACACTCACTATGGGATTCGAACTCGGGACCCCGGGCAAGGAAATCCCCAAGAGGGTGAAAACCTTTCCCACCTCACTTGTAACCACTAGGCTACAAGGTCATTGGCACATAATAATTAATATTAAGTTGCTAAAGTAAGGGGTTATTAAATAAAACAAAGGAATCTTAAAACCTACCATGACGTACTGAAGGGATTTCGCACGGTTGTACGTCGTGGTAAAATCAAAACGGATGAAAAAGTCTCCCTCAAGTTAAGGTGGTCAAAGCTATTGTTCACTCATACTGGTTTTTTTAATCTGTTCTAGGGTGGGAGGGGAAGAGGAGGAGGTGAGTTACTTTTTAAGGTTTTGGAAGAGAAGAAGAATATACGTGATTTAGGTTTTTTTCTTTTAAAGTTTTATTACATATGCTTTGAAGAAATTAATAAAATTTTAAAACTCTTAACATTTTGTAACATGACACATTCAAGGGGTAGTATGGCCCCAATGAATATCATGTCATCATGAGTGCTTACCTTTATATATAGTTATAGATAGATTTTTTTAAAAAAAAAAACTCATATACAAAAATATACAATAAAAAATTAAAAACTTTAGGCCATATGAGAGGGTGGGTCTTCACAAATGTTAAGTTCACCTCTCCTATGGCCAGCCCTACTTTTCAAGATTTTGTCTAAATGTATAAAAACACAATATTTACCCAAAAGATGCCAAATCGTTGTTGAATGTAGTGGCAGATCCAAAAACCATGATTTTCCAATTCCGCTGGGTTTCTTTTTGTAATTTTGTTCAAATCACATAAGGTTTGTACAAGTTTTCGGTTTTTTTACCAAACCGAGTGAGTTTTAAGAAACTAAAAAAAAGTGGGTTGAGATCGCCTTTGATTGAATGTTGAAAATAGTTCAAGTATAGATAGATGCTTTGTTTCAATATTCATACTTCGTACTAAAAACTAAGCGATCCCACTCACATTGGGCCTAGTGCCCAGGTGGTTTGGCCGATAGTGGGCCAAGAAATATTTCGCGTTGCGACGGTTCGGTTGACAACCGATTGAGCCAACCGACATATCCGATTGAACCGTCTGGTATGGCCTGTTGAACCAATATTCGTAACCATTCCTACAGTCGGTTCAACTGGTTGAATGACCTGGTACAACCGGTTAAACCAACCAATAATCCTAGGTCAGTTTTTAGTATATATAAGAGACGATGGCAAAACCGTAAATATTGCTCCTTTTTTGTCCTAAGAATACACTGTTCCTAAGAGCTACCCTAAACTATAGTATATAATAATGAGTTAACAAGCACGTGAAAGGACACATCACATTTATTATTATATTTCCCACCCACAATTTGGTGGAGTGGTTTGAGGAAATGAAGATAATAGCTTGAGTTTATTTGGTCTTAAGTTCGAATCCGATCCAAAGTGGTTTTACTGTCGTGGGCCTTTGAGCGGCATGTTTTTTCCCGAATTGGTGGCTTGGTGAACTTGGCTGCCTATTGGGCAGCCATTTGTCCAGTGCTAACCCACTGACAGTTCAGGTAATACTTAGTTGGCCGTTAAAAAAATCATTTATTATTATATTTATTTTCCTTTTGAAAAGGAAAAGTAATGTTTAGATGTCTAATAACTGTCTGTTCAAAAAAACATGTTAACAACTTAACATCATTCACAAGAGGAAGTAACTATTGGTCAATTTATTGACGTCAGGAATGATATGTCATTATCATTTATTGTGCTTGCATCATCTTTATACTCGTATCTTCAAATCTTCATTAATTAATTTTTTTATAATTTGTTATTCGTAAATTTTGTTTCAACACCCTAATTGTTACCTATATGGTTGGATTGGTGTAAAGACCCTAAGTATTTGACGTAATCGTTTCTGCATTAGCCCTCTATTTGTGAACCGGTTACGTGTGTTTAACGAAATTGAACGTTAAAAAAAGAGTATACAAGTTGTATAGACCATGTATTGACATTAAACTTGAGTTATATGTGTTAGTTTTTAACTCGCGGTGGGTCGCCCTTGTATAGATCAATACGTGACGCATAGAAGCTTTTTTAAACAAGCCCACAAGGAGGGTCGTACCCCTCTAGTGTAATCAAATTTTGCCCAACACAATCCAATAACAAGGCAAAAATTTTAAAAAAATAAATTGATAGGTTTATTAAGTTGAAATTAAAACAAAACTGATTCAAATTCAAGTTTCAGTTTTAAACTTTTTTTTAATGGATCCTTTCATTAAAACAAAATACGAAAGTTACATCACAATAGAATTTAGACCGGCAACAAGCTGCGCCGCCACCCATTTCTGAATTGCGAACCCTTGTCTACCAAAGGCAAATCCTTGCCCCCTGGAGATGAACTATTGCTGTGGACGACCCGTTGGACCCTGGTCAAGAAACGAATAGCTTCTGGCGCTAGGGAGCCAAAAGTATCAAAGGCCAAAGGAATAAAGACATGTTGGTTCTCTGCATAAGCTTTAGCATGCTTATCTACTTTCTTCAATTCCGCCTTTCTCGATGCTTGCCCAGCTACAAACCCTGTTTCCCTTAACCCAACCAAAGGAAATACCACTGTGAGGTCCACGCAAGCATGTTTTCCCCTCTCCCAACCAAAGACAAGCAGATCTGCTGGTCGTAGGGTGGATCTCCCTTTCGCAGGGTTTGTGAAAAAATTTACAAGGGCCTCCTTTTTGGCAGAAATCCCAGCTCTTCTCAGAATGTTCCACAAAACGTCCCTCACCCAGTCATGCCGGTATATGAAACCAGGGAGCTCTTTGCAATGAACCGCGTGCTCCCCATATTTATCCATGCAAGCTTTACGGCAGATGGGGCATGTTTCATCTTCCGAATACATAGGGATCATCAACCGGTACTTGAGTATAGCCCTGTACTCCACTGCGGACATGTATTGACCCAAACCCTCAATCGTGATAACGGTAAAAAAAATCCTAAGCATGAGGACCCTTTAGGCATTCAATCACCGCCTTTTGGCGGGAGGACAACTCAAAAACTTGTCCCAAGCTCTGAGCAGTTTTGTTAAATAGAGCATTCGCCAAAGTTTTTGTGGCTTTGAGGGGGCGGTGTCCTTATTAGAAAAACCGCCAATATAAAAGTCCAGGAGATAGACATTTAAGCGTTCGAGCCCCTGTTGATAGTCCGGGTCTAGCCCGATGACCCCAATGTTTCAAAGGATATGATCCTGAAGTTTCCAAGACTGAGCTCTAGACGCCACAAAGGCATAAACCCCAACATCTCGAGCTGAAAGGAGGCCCAAACCACCTAAACGCATCGTCAAGGATGCCAATCGCCACTGCCACTGGAGGTCCCCGAAGAAGGAGCCATCACACACAACTATGTCTTCAATAGCCTCCCGGAGGCCATCGTCGAAAAGGGATACTGCATCCACCATCAAGTGGGGTTGAGAAGTTCGCAACCCTAAAAGTAACTTAGCGACCCCCATGCATGACCTGAGCAGCAGGAGTTTACTTTGGGGATCCCTAAGGCGGGGCAGGAGTTTCATAAAGTCAACCGCAACCGTAGCCCGCCGCCCTACCAGCTCCCCAATAAAGATCGGATCTCGGCTGACAGCTCTACCAAGGAAAGAATACTAGCAAGCCTTTTTCTTTGATATATTTGCATAGCTTATAAATATTTATTCAACTCATTTGTTTTATAATTCATCGCGGAAAAAACGGGGTGCCAGTTTTTTTTAACTGCCAACTAAACAACGCCGGGTACTTCGTACGCGGCCCCCAGTGGCAAAGACAGGGGCACAATCCGGCCCACCCCGGATACACGAAGCCCTTAGCCCGCCCGACAGCCCGCTTCCAGGGAAAACCCGACCCACATTCCCGCCCGAAGGCACGACAGTAGTGAACCGATAAAACCTAGCGAGATCAGGACTCGAACTCATGACCATAGGCCATGAGTCATCCATCATTTCTCATTATGTCCTTCGTGGGAATCGAACCTGAGACCTCCAATAGAGATCTTTGGTCCATTCACCAACTGAGCTACCCGTGAAAGACACGGAGTGCCATTAACCATGGCAAAGGTTGATGAGTTTTTTTTCCGTGTATATCCATGGCCGTTAAACTTTACCATATATTGGTAATCCATGGTAAAAAATGGGCACGTACACATCATCATTGTAAGATACCAAAGTGACAAAAAAGGATAGCTTAATAGTAAGCTCAACCAACTTTACAAGTTATAACTAGAGGGAGTCCAGTTGAAACAAAAAGTTAGCTCTTAGCAAGAAGCGGCTGGGAAGGAAACAGAGAAATTTCGGTTTGAGAAAAGAAGCGGTCATGATGGAGGATTTTAATATCATTATTACCAACACCCAGTGCTGTAAGTCGGTAGGTTATTGAATAATTTTTTATTAATCAGTCCATTAATCGGTAGTCGGTCTAGTTGGCCCTAGTCGGTCTTGTCGAACCTAATCAGCCCTAGTTGACCAGCCAAAAACAGACGAATCCAACAAGATTTTGGCAAAAAATTTTAATTACGGCCATTTTGGGCAAAACCTATAAATTCCGGCAAGAGTGAACTGCACGGATGGTCCCTATGATTTGCACGAATTGCACAGATACCCCATCTATCTTCAATGGTCCTTAACGTTGACATTTTATAACCCTCATGATCCTTACCAGCTAACGTTGTTAAATTTCTCAGTTAAGTCATGTAAAATGAACAAAATACCCACAGGGACCATCCATGAAGTTTACTCTTATAATTAATTTTAGACCACCACCACCTCCTCAAACCACCAACACTACCTCCTACTACAACCACCAGAAAGGATTACATCAGTGGCAAATATTAAGACATCATGTTGTCCAATTAACCTAATAATAACTAAACAACAAAACTCCCAAAGGTAAGGGTGGAAAGGATAAGATCTTTTATAAAAAAAAATGTTAAAAACTTTTACCAAAAATCATTTGCAAAAGCTTTCTAATGTAATTTAAATCAATGTTTAGAAAAAAGTGTTTTCCTTGTTAGAAATAAGAAAAAAAACGTACTTAGAAAAATTAAAAGAAAAAGTTTTAAAACAATAAAGTTGTTTTAAAAAAATGTTCAAAAATATCAAAATAAGAAAAAAAAACGTACTTAGAAAAATTAAAAGAAAAAAGTTTTAAAACATAAAAATATTGTTTTAAAAAACATTAAAAAATATCAATAAAATATAAAAAAAGCTTTTTTTTTAAAGTTGATAACAAAATATTAAAAATTGGCAAGATAAAATAAAAATGTTTGAATTGTATTAATGTGAAACTTAAGGGAGGAGGTATGTTCAGTAAAAATAAATGACAGGAGGGTACGTTTAGCAACCCTGGATGGAAAACAAGTCAAAACTTACGATGTTTCCGATTAACCAGCGCTAATCCTAACTTCAGCAAACATATTCCTATCTCTCTCTATCTAATTAACAGTAGCAGGAAACACCATTCTTATCTTATCAAACTCTATATCTGAATCAAATCGGGGTACGGTGATTGTGTTGCAAGGGAAGTGGTCAGGTGTAGGTAGAAGATGGTGGTGGAGATGGTGACCGGTGGGAGCAGGTGGTGGTTTAGGGGAGTGGTGGTTCGATGGGGGAAACCTAGTGGTGGTGGTTGGGGGAAGCTTAGGAACGAGTAGGGGAAGATGGTAGTGGTGGTTGGAGGAATATGGTGGTGGTGGTGGTGGTAGATGGGTGTGGTGGGGCTGAGAGAGAAAGAGATATAAAGAGAGTTAATACTATTTTTTTAAAGAGGTCTAATTTAATAATTTCACATGGATTTAACTTGAAAACTTAACTTCCATCAAAGTTAGGGACCACCGATGCAATAAAATCCAAAGTACAGATCCCATTGGGGTAATTTTGAAAAGCTGAGGAGCATACTTTAAATTTAGGCAAACCATAGGGACCATTTGAGCAGTTTACTCTTCCGGCAAGTTTCCAATCAAACCATGTAGATTCTGACGATTAATCATGTATACTTAACAAAATGGGTTAATTAAGGGCTAAAACTTGTCTATATAAAATATTTACGTATAAAAGCGTGTGTGTGTGTATGTGTATATATATATATATATAAAACTAAAAATCACATATAAAAATCCTAATCCGATTAATCCCGACTAATCCTGATTAATGCTAGGCCGCACCCTACCGACCGACTAGCACCTAGTAAGTTCTACAACAGTGCCAACACCGACAATCTTTTGGCCAGTGAACAAGACATACGTGGAAGCAATGCTAATGGATAGAGTTACGTAAAAATATGGTTTTTAGTGTTTTCTTATAATATTACGTAATTATTACTTTACTATATATATATTAAACCATAAATGTCTGTGGAACAGTACTGCTTTTGTTTTTTTTTTCTTTTGTTTTTTTGTTAGGTGTAACCTCACGTGCTTTACTAGTTTTTATTAGTAATGAAAGTTTTATTGTACTTACAAAATTTTATAACTTCATTTTAATTATTAAATGTTAAATATTTCATCGTATTCAAAAATACATAAAAAGGATGGAGGATAAGGGACAAGTATTACGTATGTCGAATGGTTGAGGTAAGGTACCAATATATAAAAAAAGGGGCCGGGATGAGGGACAAGTATTACTTAGGTCGAACGGTGGAGGTAAGGGATGAAAAAAGACGGTAAAGACAGACATAACAAATAGCGTAATTTTTAATCGAATTAGATTTTAGATTTTTGCTATTCATTTAGTGCATGTAATTCCACCATCAATTTTGGAAGAATTATCCTTTTTTCTTCCTAGAAAATATATCCATAGAGAATCTAGAAAATATTTGCGTATAGAATAGTAATGTCAATTTTGGAAAAGGTGACATGAGAGGGAGTCGAAGAGGCGATCATTTCCGACATGGAAATTTCAAAGGTGTACATGATGGTAGGCCGGTAACGACTTTTTTTATCAGTAATCTTCCCGATGGGGTTCCTGATTCTCTACTGTGGACCTCCTTCAGGCCACACGGTATTATCAAGGATGCATACGTTGCTCGAAAGAGGGATGCTCGTGGGAACTGGTTTGGGTTTGTTAGGTATATTGGGGTCAGGAATGTGGATGAGGTGCTCCGGAACATGAATATGGTGAAGATTTACGATGCGAAGGTAAGTGTAACTGTTGCAAAATTTGCTAAAGGTACCAAGAAGGTAGACGCCTATGGCGGGAAGGAATATCATCAACGGGGTAATGAATACGTAACACGTCCGACTACAGGAGCCCAAGGGAGACAAGGAATGGGGGGTGGACCAACAGGAGCTCCAAACAATGGGTTTAATGCGTGGCAGCCTAAGGAGACAGCTAATGGGGAAGCGGGTCCATCGTCAAAGCAGGTCAAGACGGTGACGGTGAATGAGAGAGCCTCCATGTACCCCAATCATTGTATAATGAGATCAGTAATAGGGGAATTAAAGAATGTTGACATGTTTAAAAAGGTGAAACCTATGATGATACAAGGGGGGTATAGTGAGAGTCCGGTGAGCTATATAGGAGGTATGAGAATCCTAATTGTCTTCAGAGACAAACGGACTGCAGTGGAGTTTATTAACAGGGAGGAGAGTTTGTGGGGAGATGTACTGATGTCGGCTACTTTATGGGGTGGGGAAGTTATGAAACCGGAAAGGGTAGCTTGCCTAAAGATATCGGGTTTGCCATTGCAAATTCGAGAAGGTCCAAATTTTGACAAGGTGGGTGAATCTTTTGGAAGGATTGTCAAACATAGCAGCTTCACGTGGCTGTCTCCGGACAATGGTGATAGCAAAGTTTGGGTTGTGATTGAAGATGTAAACCGAATCCAATCTGAGGTACAACTTGAATGGGAAGAGTTGAAAGTAGTAGTATGGGTAACAGAGGTGGAGGATGATATGATGAATTCGATACTGGTAGAATTTGCTGAATCGCAAAATCAGTCTCCGGTGGCGTCGGGTGGTTCAGTGGCACAGCAGGTAGACAATGAATTGGAAGATGGGGAGATAAGATCGGAAGATAGGCCACCGGAAGTTGCTCGACAACAGGAAACTCAAAGGTCGGCTGGGGTGGGAGAACGTACAGGCGTGCATGGGAACCAAGGATTGCATGGGGGAAATCAATCGATGGCCACGTCAGAAAGTGAATTAAACGAGAATTTGAAAATTAATACGGGTGGATCTACTGATATGGGTGGGTCTAGTGATGGACTCTTTAATTTAAACAATAATTGGGCCACATTTAAGGCAGGGCGTGGGCTACTAGGGGATAAGGGTGTGGGCCTGAAGTCCAGGAAAAGACAAAGGTTTGAGAGAAGTCCAACTTCGTCCCCTGTGGATAGGTCCAAAAGTATAAAAGATAGGGTGACAAATCCTGTTAATGTTCAGCAAGGGGAGAATACACAGGAGTCTCATATGGAAGTTGAAGACACCTATGAACATCAGGGAACAAATGTAGATCAAGAAATTGAAGGGGGTAATCAGTTGAATGATGGAGTCAGGAACGTGTCTTCCCAGACTGATGGGCAGCCGGGGGTCGCTGACCTGCCGGATCCAACTCCGATTGACAGCCAGCAACAGGATAGTTCAAAGAGAGTGGAGGACGAGGCAGAGGTTGACCTTACAATAGTGGCAGGGACTTTACTTGGGGTTGAGTTGGGTAATTTTAAAGAGCAAGTTGATGAATTGGTGAGGGATGAAGGTGTTACTACAGGTTTGCAATGAATTTCCTATCTATAAATTTAAGGGGGGTAAGGGATGACCGAAAGGCGTCCTGGGTGAAAGGTCTAAAAACTAGCCATGGTATTCAGTTTTTGGGTATTCAAGAGTCGAAGTTAGGTCCTGGTTCGAATTTTTTATTGGCGTCGTTTTGGGGCAGGTGTAGATTTAACTCAGAAATGGTATATTCAGAGGGGAGATCTGGGGGAATTATTAGTTTTTGGGATCCGTCGTTGTTGCATCAGACTGGGGTTATAAAAAAATAGATACTTCCTGATTGTAACCGGAATTTGATACCATCCGGGGAGATAATTAATATCGCTAATGTGTACGCACCGAATGATGCAATATTGAGGAGGGGTGTTTGGGCTGAACTGGCTCAATTAAAAGAAAATATGCAGGGGCTTTGGGTGTTTTTTGGGGATTTTAATGACGTTAGGTGGCAGTCGGAAAGGTTGAATACAGAGTTCGTGCCTGTGAACGCTAGGTTCTTTAATGAATTTATTAGTAAGGCAGACCTTCGGGAATATAATATGGGTGGGCACCAGTTTACGTATTGCTCGGATAACGGCCAGAAGCGGAGTAAACTGGACAGGTTTTTAGTGTGTGACAAGTTTGTGGAGATGTGGCCTACGGCTTCAGTTACGGCTCTATCAAGACATGTGTCTGACCACAGCCCCGTGGTTTTGTCAGTTGTGGATATGGACTTTGGCCATGTCCCATTTCGGTTTTTCAATACATGGCTTGAGTATAATGGGTTCAAGGAGTATGTTTTAGACGCGTGTAATAGGTTCCAGTTTGTTGGTCCGCCAGATCTTGCTTTGGCTACTAAGTTGAAGTATCTAAAGAATAGAATAAAAATGTGGGTGAGCGACCAGAGGCAGAATACGGAAGAAGTATACAAAGTCAAGGTGGGCGAGTTACAAAGGCTGGAAAGAGTTGGCGAAAATAGGGGTCTGAATTTTATTGAGCAGGAAATCAGAGCGGAGTGTAGAGCTTATGTGCTGGAACAGGACCGATTAAAAGCTATGGATGCAAGACAAAAGGCGAGAATAAGGTGGGCGATTGAAGGAGACGAAAATTCCGGTTTTTTCCATGGGATTATTAACGCAAACACTTCGAGTAACAGGATTAATGGTATACATCAGCAGGGGAGTGGATTACGTGTCCGACGGTGATCAAAGACAAAGCTTTTGAATTTTTCGAAGATAAGTTCAAGGAGCCGATGAATGTTAGGCCGATTTTGAATTGTCCGCAAATAAACAGGTTGTCTAATGATGAAGCGAGTGCCTTGATTCAGCCGTTCTCTCTTGAGGAAATCAAAAATGCGGTTTGGGAATGTGATGGGGATAAGGCGCCGGGCCCGGACGGGTTTAATTTTAAATTTTTACGTCGGTGTTGGAATGGCCTTGAAGCGGACTTTACGAGATTGTTTGAGTCCTTTTTCCAAAATCCGTATTTGGGTCCATGTTGTACATCTTCATTTATAGCATTAATCCCCAAATCAGAAAATCCGATGGGCTTTAAAGCCTTTAGACCTATAAGTTTGATAGGGTGTATAAATAAGGTGGTGTCAAAAGTTTTGGTGGCGAGACTCAAAGGGGTAATTGGGAAATTGGTGTCAAATGAACAATCCGCTTTCCTGTCTGGTAGAAATATAACGGATGGGCCGCTTATGCTAAATGAAATAATCGCCTGGATGAAAAGAATGAGGAGGACGGGTATGATCTTTAAAGTAGATATAGATAAGGCTTATGATTCGGTACATTGGGGTTTTTTAGAGTCGATAATGCGTCAAATGAATTTTCCACAGATGTGGATTAGTTGGGTTATGGCAATTGTTTCATCGGCCCGCGCGTTCGTGTTGGTGAACGGGTCCCCTACTAATGAATTCGTTTGTAGTCGTGGCCTTAGGCAAGGAGACCCGTTGTCTCCGTTCTTGTTTGTTTTGGTTATGGAGGCGTTGTCCACCATTATGAGGAAGGCTTGTGAGGTGGGTTTATTTAGGGGATTGGTATGTGGGAATGGGAACTTGATGTTATCCCACTTGCTATACGCGGACGATGTTGTATTTTTGGGTGAATGGTCAATTGCAAACGCGAAGAATCTAAAGAGAATATTGAGGTGCTTTTACTTAGTATCCGGGTTAAAAGTAAACTTGCAAAAGTGTAGTGTTTTTGGGGTAGGAGTGGAGGATGAAGTGGGTCAAAATATGGCTGCTGTACTAAGATGTAATATGGGAAAATTACCTTTCAAGTATCTGGGCTTGGTCGTTGGAGCAAATATGAACCTTGTAAAACATTGGGAACCGGTGATGGAAGCGTTTCGCAATAGACTATCGGTATGGAAGGCAAGGCAGTTATCTTTTGGTGGGAGAGTGACTTTGATTAAATCGGTACTTAATTCGCTTCCTACATACTTCTTTTCGTTATACAAGGCGCCGATTAAAGTTTTAGAAGATTTGGATAAACTGAGGAGGGTATTCTTTTGGGGCGGGTCGGAAGAAAAGGCGCGGATGAATTGGGTTGCTTGGGATAAGGTTATTGGTTCTATGGATGCGGGTGGCCTTGGTTTTGGCTCTCTAAGGGACGCAAACTTGTCGATGTTAGCGAAATGGTGGTGGCGATTTAAGGTAGATCAGGACGGACTATGGAGGAAGGTGATTTGGGCGATACATCATACGTCGAGGGATTGGAACTCAATTCCGGTAAGATTGACGGCTCCGGGACCTGGGAAGAACATTTCAGTGGCGATACAGGTGCTTAAAGACAACGGGTTAGACATGGGGTGTGCAATTAAAGGGGTGGTAGGGAACGGGTTGGGAATACTGTTTTGGCTGGATGCCTGGGCGCTAGAGGTTCCTCTGGCTGCTCGGTTTCCAGCCTTGTTCGCTGCTGAACGCGACAAGTTCGCTTCTATGGCGGATCGGGTGAACACATCGGGCATGGGTTGGGTTGGGTTTGGGATTGGGTCTCTTCTGGGCTGGGAAATGTTGCTGCTGCAGAATTGGGCGAGTTAATCGGGTTGGGTATATGTCCGGGGCTGCAAGATGGGAGGGATCGATGGGTTTTTGGGTTGGGCGATTCAGTCGGGTTTAGCACAGCTGGGATAAAACGGGCTCTGCAGGGCAGCCGCGAGTCTGCAGATCCTTCTGCAGTCGATCAGAATGCCTGGATACCAAGGAAAGTGTGGATTCTTGCGTGGAGAGCAAATCTGGGCAGGCTTCCTACAAAAACGGCACTTATCCGGCGTAATGTTAATGTTGGTTCGAATTTATGTCCGATTTGTGGTGAACTACCGGAAGACATTGAACATCTTTTTGTTTCATGCCATATGGCGCAGTCGGTTTGGCAACAAGTCTCTCAATGGTGCAAGGTGAGTAATGTTTATGCGTTTCAATTTCGTGATCTTCTATCATTGCACAAATTTATCGGTGGGTCTAAGGAAAGGAAAAGGGCGTTTTATGCGGTATCTTTGACAACAATTTGGTGTATTTGGAGAAGCCGCAATGAGGTAGTCTTTAACCAAAAACAATGCTCTTTAGTTAATATGATGGGTGAAATCAAGGCAAGAAGTTTCTTTTGGGTCAAGGCGCGAGCGAAACAAGGTGGATTGGATTGGAGTATATGGCGAGGTTTCTATTTGTCAGGTCTTGGGTGGTAGACTGTTTCAATTTGTCAAGTCTGTTTGTGTTTATGTAATTTAGTTTGTGGTGGCTTTCATTGTATCAAACTGTATCAAATTGTATTGGGTGTTTTTTCGCTAGTACCCCGCTAGTTTGGGTGATATAATAAATTTTGTTGGCCGTTCAAAAAAAAAAATTTAGTGTCTTTTGACATTTGGATATTTTGTGAAACACATGGGTGTGTGCTATAACTTTGTTATTATTGTCTAGTTTTGTTCAACAAGAAAATTTGTTCTTCAGTTGACTCAAAGTCAATAAAAGAAAAGTATTCATCATTCTAATAGATTCTATTAATGACCACAACAACATCCTTTAGTTTTAAGGAACAAGACTTCTATATGTAAATTTCTGAGCACACGCAGACGGACCCGCCTTGGTTTAATCTGGTCAACCAACCTCACTTTTTTGTAACTTGGGCGTTACACATTATCAAATTTTTTTTTTTTTTGAACGGCAAATTTCTACTCCTTGTGGGACTTGAACCCATAACCTCCTCTTAGGTGTTCCTAGAAGCATTGCTTCTACCATTGGGCCACCAACCCACCTCAAGCTTCTTCGAACATTACCCTTATAAGTAATTCGAACAGAGTGGTTAATCTTGTTTTCCTGGGTTGGAAGCCACTTCTAGCGTTCTTGTCCCTTTTTCTTCTTTTTTGTGATTTGCTTGCTTATGTTAAATTGAAGGAAACTGAAACATGATTCAATCTGGTAAAAAAAGCCTTGAAGTTAGTTTTTTAGAATACTTATTTAAAACCGATAAAAAAATCGATAACCCACCACGTAAATAATAGACAGAAAAATTACGATGTAGTGAGAAAAATTCCTACCTCCACCACTTATATGAACTGAACTTTCAGCGAATAGTTCATGAACCGTTTAGCGGAAAGTTCTTTTGTGTCCGTTCGTTTAATAAAGGAACGAACACGAACAAAATTTTTTGTTCGTTTAGTTAAACAAACAAACATGAACAGAGGTTGCGTTCGTTTATGTTCGTGAACGTTCGGTAACGTGATCGTTTATGTTTGTTTGTGTTCAATAGTTTATTTTTTTTATTTTTTATTTATTTTAGCTAAATAAATCAATAAAATTTATGAGAGGTAAGCATATGGCTATATAAGATCAATAAACTCTACATTTATACCATAAGGAGTGGGGGGGGGGGAGGGGGATGAAGCGTCATGTGACACTTTTGGGTCCCACATGAAAAGGGGGGGATTGTGGGGAGTGGAAGGGGGAAGTGACACATGGCAATTCTTTTTTTTTTAATAAATAAAGTTTAATAAATTAATAAAAATAATAAATTTAAAATATTTTAAAAATTTATTAAAACAATCTGAAAAATTTTATTTATTAAAAATTTATATTTAAATAGTTAATAAAATTTATTTAAATTCTTAATAAAAAAATATTATTCAAATGTTTGAATTTCACCACCAGTTTTCAAACGTTTGAATTTCAACCGCCAGTTTTCAAACGTTTCAAATTTCTAACCCTATAAACACAACATCAATGCTACCATTCTCAGTCACAATTCTCACCAAAACACCAATGAAAGATATGGGTGGTGGTTATCACGAAGCTGCCGGGCTTTCCGGTCTCCGGCGATACTCTCGCAAGGGACGGCGACTACCATTTTCACCTCCTCCTCTTCCTGCATAACCAACCTTTTCATCACCTCCTCTTCCTGCACAACCAACCTTTCCATCTCCTCCTCCTCCACAACCAACGTTTTATCCTCCTCCTCCGGCACAATCAACTTTTTCATCTCCTCCCCTATTTCAACCAAGGTTCTATCCTCCTCCTCCTCCTGCACAATCAAGTTTTTCATCTCCTCCTGCTACTCAACCAATCTTATCTCCTCCTCCACAAGATGAGGAGTTGGTCTGGGCTTTGGATTATACCATGGCTCTGAGGGAAATGGACCGTCTAAGGTTGTCAGCACCCACCCCCGGTGTAGGCAGAGTACACCCACCCCCCACCACCAGACTACACCCAACCCTCCTCCTCGGGAGCCATACGAGGAGGAGTACGAAGCACTTACAGATGTGTTGGAAGAAGAACGCTTCTACTACTACTCGGGAGCAACTTCTGATGATTGTTGTATCCCCTCGGATGCGAGGTCCGATGGTCGCGATAGCGACCGGGATGTGTCACCTCCTGCGTTTATGCTGGAGGACTGGGACAATTACTCCCCGTAGTAGGGGGTTTAGGTTTTAATAAGTAATTTAGGATTATATTATGTGTTTATGTAATGTGTTTATGTAACGTTTTAATAAGTAGTTTAGGATTAGGTTTAATTATGTAATGTTTAGTAATTTAATTATGTAATCTTTTAGGTTTAATTATGTAACGTTTAAGATAATGTAATAAGTAATTAGGATTATGTAATGGTTTTATTTAATGTTTTTATGTAATGTTTTTATTAATTTTAATAGGGTTAAAATTATGTAATGTTTTTTTTTATTTTTTTATTTTTCTTTTATTTTTTCATAACCAACATTACTTTTTTTTAATTTGTTTTTTTTCTCAATTATGTGGTTTTATTTTTTATTTTATTTTTTTATAAAACTCAAGCCCCCCAATCAAATACCCCACGTGGCAAAAGAAACCCCCCACGCCGGTGCCATCTTCCCCCCCCCCCCCCCCCCTCCCGCCCCTTTCCCCGCCCCACTCCGGGTGGTCTTTAACATGATATTTAAATAAATAATTAATGAAGAGTTCAAACTTAAATAAATAATTAATTATGGCTTCTAGTTTAAGATGAGAGTTTAGTTTTTTTAGACACAACTTTATTATGTTTATCAATGTTATGTTAAGTACTAAGTATGTTTGTATAGTTAGGTTATATTTTGGGCGGATGTAGTTAATTTCTTAATTATATGTGAATTCAATATTATTCGAAAAGTTAATATATGTCCCTTTGGGGTTGTTTCCATTCATGAACACTTCTTTATGTTCATGAACACTTGTTTGTGTTCATTAATGTTCGTTTGTGTCTTTGTGCGTTCATGAACAAAGTTAACAAACAAACACGAACAAGTTTGTTTTCTTAACAAACGAACACGAACATAAAATCTCGTTCGGTAAGTGTTCATGAACTGTTTGTGAACACATAATTTCCTTAACAAACGAACACGAACAAGGCCTTATTCGTGTTCATTCGGTTCGTTTGCAGCCTTATTTCTATTTATTGGAAATTAATTTGGAATGGAGACTTTTCAAAAGATTATTCATTATGAACTTATCCTTTTTAATTGCCCACCTCACCGTATATAGTTCTTCTACGTAAAGTACTTAAAAGTCTTCGAGTCCATAAATTCCTTGTACCAACAAAAATGAATCATGTATTCCTTAATGTTAACGACTAAGGATGGTAGTAGTTTAAAATAAAACAATTCATGGTTTGGTTTCTAATCGTAAAAATTGTTACAAAAGTAAAAGTAAAAAATGAAATATAGAAGTTTCATGGAATGTTCATACAATGGGCTCATAGTTTCTTGGTGACCACTAGCCACTTCCGTACTATTTCATTTTGACCATGACCAAGTATACAAGCTAGTATCGTACTATAAGAGTTCACTTAGAAGACTAAGGCTGCCACCTCATCCTCTAAAACTCTTGAATTATAAACGAATATTTTCGAATGATCGAGAGAGAGATGACTAGAACACCGCGTGTCGATAAAAATGGGTTGAGAAAAGGCCCGTGGAGCAAAGAAGAAGACGATAAGTTGAGTGCATACATCAAGAGATACGGCCATTGGAACTGGCGTTTAATTCCTAGGTTTGCCGGTAAGCATTTGGTATTATTATTCTCTTTGGGATGTTTGAGATTACTTATTGTAATCCCAAACACGTTGAAAATAACAATATACATATATTATTTTTTTATTTTGTTTAGGCGTGTCTAGATGCGGGAAGAGTTGCAGGTTGCGATGGATGAATTATCTTCGTCCAAACATTAAACATGGAAATTTTACAAAAGAAGAAAAAGATTTGATTTTGGACATGCATAACAAGATTGGCAACAAGTATGATATATTATTTCCTTTTTGAAATGTAAACTTATATACATTTTCCGTATTTTCTAAGACTATACTTGGTTATGTTTATAGATGGGCAAAGATTGCGGCTGAGTTACCAGGACGAAGCGACAACGAAATAAAGAATTACTGGCATACACATTTAAAAAAAACGCGCTAAAAACGATCAAAATGAGCAGAAAAACGTGTATCATGCAACAAAAAAACAGACAAACTTCAGAAACAATTTGTCGGAAAGTTCAGAAATAAGAGACCATGAGGTTGAAGGTCTATGTGCATCATCATCAACTTCACAACTATCATTTGCTAGCACACATGAGTATCCTTGTGTGACAAAATCCTCACCGCTGCCACCACCATCGTTGTCTTCAACATTGTCTTCGTTGGCATCTGATAGTTTGATCTCGAGTACTAGTGATTCGGTACAAACATACACTAATGGATATGACGATGACTTTTGGACAGATCCATTGTTTGCAGATTTAGATGGTGTCAACAATGTGACCAACGCTCTAGGGGATATTGGTGAATTTATGTGGTCAACTATGGATTATTATTATTCCCAATATGAGCAAGTTCATGATACGAATATATATTTTTGAAACGAATGATCGGCTAGTATTTCCTCTAAAGCATAATGATGTACACAATTTTCTCGGATGATGTACCATTAATATATCATATAGTTATATTATGAACATATTATATAACATTATAAAAGGAAAAGATTTGTAATTGTAATTAATTGTGTTTATTTTCTTTCCTTGTAAACTTGTAATCCTTTATTATAAATATATGTTCTCAATCCCTCAAAGATTATTGAGGTTGACTATCAATTCTTTACATGGTATCAGCCTAAACCTTCTCAACCCTAACTAATCCCTCTTTTTTTTCTCCTTGTTGATCCTCTTCAGCAGCCCCTATCATGGCTGCTTCTTCTTCATCTGCTTCTGATAACTCTCTCCCCTTCAACAATACTTCACCTCACTCCCATTAAACTCTCAGCCTCTAATTACTTGGTGTGGCGCAATCATATGCGTCTACTCCTTGCCCTTCATCGGCTTCAGGGACATGTCGATGGGACCTCTTGTTCAGCACCGGCGACTCTATCGGCAGACAACAAAACAGTCACCAATCCGGACTTCGTATCCTGGACAACCAATGATCAAAAAGCAGCCCTTCTTCTTCTTTCGACTCTCACCGAAGCTGTTGCCGCTGAAGTTCTGGGTTTGGAAAGTGCTCGTGAAATCTGGTCAGCACTGGAGAATGCATACAGTAACGCCTCTGTTGAGCGGGTTCAATCTCTTCGTGATTCTCTTCGAGCACTAACCAAAGGTAACTCTTCTGTGACTGAATTTTCTCGCAAGTTTAAGAACTTTTGTGAACAGCTTGTTGCTATTGGCCATCCTGTCGCCGATATTGATAAACTTCACTAGTTTCTTTGTGGACTCGGCCCTTCCTATGAGGTTTTCTCTACTGCTTTGCGTGCAACCAAGCCTGCACCTTCTTTTTCTGATTTAATAGCCCAAGCCGAAAACCATGAGATGTTTTTACAATCTCTCCATAGAACCGCACACCCTCCGGCTGCCTTTTACAGTAACAACAGACATGACTCTGGTAATGGCCGAGGTCGTGGTACAGACATTAGCTCTTCTTGTGACCGTAGAGTTGTGAATTTACAACACCATACAAAAATACCACACAAACATAAGTGAAATTTTGTGAGTTTAGATTTAGACTAAACAGGAACTGGTAGCAAAATAAGACATGCTCGGCTCAACTTGGAAGGCTGATCATGGGTTAACCTTAAACTTTTATTTTTCTTGTAGATGAATTTTCTCGATTCTATCAACAATTTAAAGCTCTGGGTATTTTATGCCAAAACTAAAAGTTGGATATGGTAAAACCTATTTTTTTTTAACCAAGATAACCACACATATAGGGTGCAATGAACAGCTCGTGAACCATTCGGTGGGAAGTTCGTTTGTGTTCATTCGTTCGATCAAACACGAACAAGAAATTTCGTTCGTTTAATTAAACAAGCGAACATGAACAGAGCTCACAGTGGTTCATTTATGTTCGTGAACGTATGGCAACATGTTCGTTTATGTTCATTTGTGCATGTGACTGTCAAGGATGATCCGAATATCACAGGTTTGCCACTAACCAAGGGCGAAATCTTCAGGTACTGGTTTATGCAACAAATAACAATAAACACACACAAAGACGAGTTGCATAAATGGTTAAATGGTTAATCTTATTATGAAAACAGAGCTCAGGTGTTAACAAACAAAGATCAGACCATGAAACCTCACAATAACCTCTGATGTGACACTCCATGATTAGGGCAATGATTGGAGCTATTTATAACTGTTCTCAGATGTCCAAGGTCCTAGGGGCGACTGAGTCAAAAGTAGGCGACTAGGTGGGGGGGCGACTGGGTTGGAAACCCAGTCGCATGACATCGATCCCACACGACTGGCTAAGTCAGTCGTGTAAATCAAGGCCAGTCGCCCCAAACAATTACCAAAATGCCCTTAATCACATAAACTGAGATAAATACAACTAAAACAACGTACAAACACCTATACAACGCTAGGGACATCTATACAACATGTACTAACAATATGTTTGGAACATTGGGTTAGTTACATCTATCAAGAAGCAAGTGTAGTTCACAGGTTCCACCGAATGCTCCTATCTGTAGGCAAAGATCATGTAAGTGTGCAGTTATGCTTCGATGCTTCGACATAGATTAGATAGACCCAGTTCCCGTTCCCGTTCTTTTCTGGTGCACTCACTTTATATCTCTGACACACAAGGAAGGACGCGGTGGGAAGGAAGGAGCCCTAGCCTTTGTCCGGCCGATCATTCCGCTGGCATCTCGCATTCACGCCCCTGTTTGACTGGACAGATCTACATAATGTTTGTCATGGAAGATGCCGATAATTTATTCAAAATTTAAAATATGTTTGTGTTTGTTTCTGTTCATAAACACTTGTGTGTGTTCGTTTATGTTCTCTGTGTCTGATGGTGTTTATGAACGGTCATTTGTATTTGTTTGCGTCCGCTTTTGTTCAGTACCTAAAACTAACAAACAAACACAACCGAACACGGTCGTTTTCTTAATGTACAAACACTTTATTCAGTTGGTGCTCATGAACAATTCGTGAGCATATTATTTCTTTAACAAACAAACATAAACAAGACCTTATTTGTATTCGTTTGGTACGCTTGCATCCCTGCACATATGTAACGGAAAAAAGGCTCTTTCTTGTTAAATTTTGATGAAATTCAAATGTTAAACCCCAAAGATGTTACAAGATGATCAATACAACCATTTAAAGTTAACTCCAATCAAAGATGGCACAATTTAGACTAACGTTGTTCAAATAACTCGAATATCAAAAAAAAAAAAAAACAAAAACAAAAACTCAAACTCGTGAACAAACCGTACCTCTTACGTTGATCGACATGAAACATTTTGGTAATTTACTCTTGCTTTGAGTTAGAAAGACTCTTAAGAATAATATTAGTGTATATATGTTACATGGACTATAATTCTTGATATAAGCTTAATAACGCACGGACACCAGACAAAAATAATCAGTTTTTGGCTAGGATAACACACCACTTTTATAGATCAACTAAAACATGAACGGTTAATAGATGTGTTATCCAAACACGACTCATTTACTAAATGGGTTATCATCTATCTATATAATAATTAAGGTCACTTGGGTTGAATAAAGGCTTAGGAGAGAGTTTAAGGTATCCATATTGAATATGGAGCTCCAACTTGCTCCCTATAAATAGTCTTTTCTACATTTTAATTTCCTACATTCTTCCATTACACTCTCAAATCCTCACTAACAAATCTTCCAAACCACATTCATCACTCTTCTTTTTATTCATTGTTCCTTCTAGGTATGTCTCTTTTTCACGTAGATTGAAGGAAGTTCATCCATTGTAACATGTTCCGATTCATAAGCGTTAAAAATAGGCATATCATATGATCCTCAAACCTGGAAAACTTTTATGTCATCGTTTTGTAAAGTAATCGGATGGTATATATTGACTCTTTTTTGATGTTTTTTCATTTGATTAATATGGAACCACTCTTTTTTGTAAAGGAATCGGTTAGTTATAATATGGAATCACTTCTGAAAGTGCAAACGATCTTCAAACCGTTGTGAAGAAATATATTGAATGTTTAGATGTTTTTTCATTTGAATACTAGAATACCATCCACCGCTGCAACTAAAAGGTATGTGGTAGATCTTTTTTTGTGTGTGTGTGTTTATTAATGTGAAGTAGCTATTTTTCTAAAAGCAAAATGTCATTGTTTATATCTTTTATTATTATGTGTTTGTGATTAGTGATGTTAACTATTATGTTGGATGGGATGCATGACTTTTAAGGTCGAGATATGATGTTCATATATTGTTCATAATTGTTCTTAAAGATCTCATATGGTTTGGTGTTAAAGAGTGGATTGTTATGTTAATATGATTTGATCGAGTAAGGAGCCAAATCTCAGTTCGGATTCTGGATATGGATCTGAAATAATTATGGAGCATTTAATTTTGGATTATTAGTTTCCTAAGTTTGTGCCACATATTTGGAAAGGTAGTAAATATCCTTGAATGCATTAATTATTGGTTGAACAAGAAACTTAGGCGCCAAGCATAATTTTTTCAAAAATTATAAAGGAGTCGGGTTTATAATAATTCATGTTTCTTTTATTACTTCTTTTTGTCATATTTATTTTTAAGTTAGCGTATTTAATATTTACGTTTTTTAAGACTGCTCGATAAGCTTTTTCTACTGCATTGTATATACTCTTTGAATATGAAAATGCAAATGAGACAAATGCTATTGTTTTGGGGCACACCAATGTCAAATGTAATGTTGTAATTGCTTAGGTACATGTTTTTTAAATCTTTAAATTTTTATAATTCAGTGTTTTCTTTATCTTTAAATTGATTTTGTAAATTGTTTATTCGTGTTTTTGTTTACCAGGTTATTGACTGATTATATGCATTCGTGTGTTAGGGTTTCGATTTATAAACCGAATTTTGGATCATCAGGAGCAGGGCGGACTTTTAATAAAAAAGTTGTTGAAGTTATGCCGTCAATAATATGGGGTAATGATATGTACCAAAGAGTTTATTCTTTTGTATTAATTATATTGACTGTCAATCAATTAAAATAATTAATGTGATTTAGGTTAACCATAATAGGTGGAGTAATTTTAGGACAAAATTTAAATTTCAAATACTAATTTGCACTACATAATTAATGCTTTATCATAATTTACGCTTTCGATATTCATATTAAAATTTAAACTTTCCATAATACAAATATATAAGGAAAAAAACACTTATATTATAAGTGTATACTAAATTAAATAGATTTTGTTACAGAAAAGTATGTTAATTTATATATTTAGTTTACATTTTATAAACTACCATGTTTGATATATAACATCAATACATATATATTTAGATGTAAAAGACGTATTTATAATATGTAAACAACTAACAAACCAATCATTTTTATAATACGTTTGAATTTCGTAAGGCATAATTATTACTCGTAGAAATGAATAAACAAAAAAAAGCCACATTTGGTATATTTTATTTTTGAATTTCAACACTTATAAATCTTTTACACCAAAATACTAAACACATAATGGAAACTTACCAATTTTACTTATACGACTTTAATAATCAATCAAGATTTGATCCTGAAAACTTTATTAAGCGTTTAATGTGATTTGTTAAGATTTGAATATTACTTCACATTTATTCTTTTGTATTAATTATATTGACTGTCAATCAATTAAAATAATTAATGTAATTTAGGTTAACCATAATAGGTGGAGTAATTTAGGACAATATTTAAATTTCAAATACTAATTTGCACTACATAATTAATGCTTTATCATAATTTACGCTTTCTATATTCATACTAAACTTTAAACTTTCCATAATACAAATATATAAGGAAAAAAATCACTTATATTATAATTGTATACTAAATTAAATAGATTTTGTTACAGAAAAGTATGTTAATTTATATATTTAGTTTACATTTTATAAACTACCATGTTTGATATATAACATCAATCCATATATATTTAGATGTAAAAGACGTATTTATAATATGTAAACAACTAACAAACCAATCATTTTTATAATACGTTTGAATTTCGTAAGTCATAATTATTACTTGTAAAAATGTTTAAACAAAAAACCACATTTAGTATATCTTATTTTTGAATTTCAAAACTTATAAATCTTTTACACCAAAATACTAAACACATAATGGAAACTTATTAATTTTACTTATACGACTTTAATAATTAATCAATACTATTAATTTTGTATATTATACTGTTCTAATTAGTCATAAATGCTATTTAAAATATGATGACAATAACTTCGCTAATTTCAATTAATTTTCATTGATTGACGTCTTAATACATGCCTTCCATTTTTGCACTTCATCTATATAGATAGTTTTATCAAATCCATCTCAATTGCTCTACACAGAATTACTTGATTGTGCAACAGCATTCCAACTAATACTAAAACTAATATTATGGTTTTTAAACCCATTTATATCTTATTGACCGAATTGAATTTTTCTATTACTATTTTACGAATATATTACTAATTACTAATAATTACTAATACTAATGAAATTAATGAAATTGAATTTGAATTGGTAAGTCAATTTGAAATATAAACAATTTAATGAGATAAAAAAATGGTAATAAATTTAGGTTTACTATATTTGCTTTACTATAATAACCCTCATTAAATTTATTACCATTTTTTTGTTTCATTAAATTATTTTACGAAATTATGTCTCATTAAATTTATTAAATTTAACTCTAATTTCAGCTTACCATAATTTAATGAGACGAAATTAAGTTTAATACGAAATTATTGTTGGTAATTATAATCAATTTAATTCGTAATTATGAATCAATTTAATTACTATTTATGAATCAATTTAATCAATCTTTTATTATGTATGATGATTGATTATAAATCAATTTATAATCAATAAGTTAGACTTACCATAACTTAATGAAACGGATTTAATTTTAATACGAAATTATTTTTGGTAATTAGTAATCAATTTAATCCGTAAGATGGAACATCAATTTAATCCATAATTATATATAATTTTAATCAATTTTTATTATGTATGATTGATTATAAATCAATTAAATCTGTAATTTCGACTTACCATAATTTATTTATCGAATTTATGTATGATTGATTATGAATCAATTTTACCATTTTTTTGTATTAATGATTCATTATGAATCAATTTAATCCATAATTTAAATACAATAAAGCATTCAGTTGTATATTATTCAAAATATAGAATCGATTAGGAGTAGAAATATTAACTCAATGAATATTCTAGACAACCATTTTAAACATATATCTATGTATACAAATTTTAAGAATCGATTAACAACTAAAGTTTTTTTTTTTTAATTTTAACACTTATTATACAAATCTTTTATTCTAAAAAAATATGTTATGAATGTGTAGTTATCTAATTGTTATGAATTGATACTTAACTAAGTATAGAGTGTAACTTGCGAAAGAAGGTTTTGTGTTTTGAAATTAGATTTCTAAAATTGAATGAATTTTACACAATTATGGCATAATTGGTCATCAATTTATAGAGTAAATTAGATTTCTAAATGTAGCGAAGATTGATTGACTGATTGATTGATAAACCAATCTTTACCCAAATTTTCGCAACCATTAACTTCAATAGTTATTTAATCTCATGTTTTTACGAATTCTGATTGGTGTTCATTGCAATTAATAAGATTTATTCAATTTGAGATGCGAATGTTTTTAATATAATTGATTTGAATTACTGATTACGATTTTAAGGTTATTTATTAAGATTTTTAATCTCATTTATTTATATTACTATTTTTACGAATTCTGATTGGTCTCCATTGCAATTAATAATATTTATTCATTTTTAATGTTATTTATTAAGAGTTTTAATGTTATTTATTGACATTAATAATAGTTGACCGAATTTAATGTTATTTAGTAAAAAAAATTAATCTCATTTATGTATATTTCTAATTTTACGAATTTATGTTTAAAATTATTGACCAAATTTAATTTTTTTATATTATGACTTTCGTTTAATCAATTCTTATTAAAAGATAATCATCAAAATCATTTCAATAGTAATATGCTAATTTTAAGATGTCTATAATAATTTGTCGATAATTGGTAAGTCAATTTGAAACGCGGATGTTTTTATGTAACTGATTTGAATTATTGATTACGATTTTAAAGTTATTTATTAAGATTTTTAAACTCATTTATTTATATTATTATTTTTACGAATTCTGATTGGTCTTGATTGCAATTAAAAAGATTTATTCATTTTTAATGTTATTTATTAAGAGTTTTAATGTTATTTATTGACATTAATAATAATTGCAAGAATTTAATGTTATTTAGTAAAAAAATTTAATCTCATTTATATATTATTAATTTTATGAATTTATGTTTAATATTATTGACCGAAATTAATTTTTTATATTATGACTTTTTGTAATCAATTTTCATTAAAACATAATCATCAAAATCATTTTAATAGTAATATGCTAATTTTAAGATGTCAATAATAATTTGTCGATAATTGGTAAGTTAATTTCAAATGCGGATGTTTTTAATGTAATTGTTTTGAATTATTGATTACAATTTTGAGGTTACTTATTAACATTTTTAATCTCATTTATTTATATTACTTTTTTTTACAAATTTATTTTTAATATTACTGACCCAATTTAATTTTTCTATTATTTTTAATATTATTGACCCAATTTAATTGATTTGAATTATTTATTACATTTTTTGAGGTTACTTATTAACATTTTTAATCTCATTTAGTATTGATTTTCACCGTGGTCTTAGCTTGATTTTTAGGTCATTGGTTATGAGTCAAACTGTCAAAACAGTTTAGGGTCTTCTGGATATGTTTACCTTAAATTCTTGATGATAATACAATTATAATGCCAAATGTCTTTCTTTTCCTCACCAGAGTTGTTTTTGACAAATTTCACTGTTTTGTTATTCAAATGGTTCAGGGATCCTATAAGTGGACATAAATTCTTTTCAAAGCCACAAGTTTCAAATCGTCTTGCCATGTCAAACCGTGTTATAGAAGCTAAAATAATTCAGGGAGTAACATTGGAATGCGAACTTTTTTCCAAAGAATTAGGCTGTCCCCATCTGATAAGAAGATTCCTTTCAAATTTAACAGAAGACAATTCCCTCTTACTTTATGTTTCGCAATGACAATAAATAAGAGTCAAGGACAAACCCTATTTAGGGTAGGTATGTATTTGAAAGATCCTGTTTTTACACATGGGCAGTTTTATGTCGCTGCCAAGTGACAAAAGTAGAGATGGCCTGAAGATACTAATATTGGGCAAAGATGACAGCGTTAATAATAAATAGCAAATGTTGTCTATAAAAAAATATTTTGAAGTTTGTGAATAAGTATGCGATCATATTTTGCATAAATTGTTTAATTTTTTTTTTTTATAATTTTTGGGTTGTATGATTTGTTAAACTACATTTATTTACTTTGAATTTAATCTTCATTTGTATGTCGTTACAATAAATATATGTTTATTCATTTCATTATTTGTTTTTAAATCACGTCAACTCAAACATTTGTTGATTCATATATATGTTATTGGGTAACATTAAACTTTTTTATGATAATATACAATCAACCAAAATTCACACGAATTGTATTACGTAATTTTCAATAAATAAATTTGCATACTACAATCTTTATAGAATTTTTTTCATTTGACATGGATATGTACCGCGTGTACACGCGGGGCTCTAACCTAGTATTAACCAATTTAAGTTCAAAGAGTGTTAAAATAGTTAATACTTAGCTTCCGAAAGGGTATTTAAAAAGTGTTGATCTCTAAATATTAGTATTTTGTTTTCTAAAAAAGTGACTTAAATTTAGAAAAAAAACAACTATTTTAAATGGAAATAAGCCAATAAGGTGTAAGGAAACATAAATGATAAACAAAGTTACCATTACAAAAGTTTTGTTTGAGATGGACTCATTGGTTGTTTAATGGTCACTGTGCATTATACGAACTCACAAATGTACAAGACGGGTCAATCTAAAACATGAAATGCTTTAAAGTATATCCAACACGAATAAATATATGGGTTTTGTTTATGTTAACCTGTTAAATTCACAAAATCAAAACCTTCCAGTTAACCCGTCACAATTGACACCTTTTCTATGACTGATTGAAAGTGGATGTACATCAATTGCAATCATCTAATGAGTCAAGTAATACTTGAAGTAATGTGGGGGCAGCTCACTTGGTAGAGGCTTATGTCTCTTAGAGGGGAGGTCCTAGGTTCAAATCTAGGCAAAGGATGTATTTGTTGTAAATATATTGGGGGTAACATTAGGCGTTAAAAAAAGAGTAATACTTGAAGTACTTACCTAACAAGCGTATTATTATAATACATATGGAGTGACCTTTAGAGCATCCATAATGCTATGGGTGGTTTTTAATTCCTAACCGTAATATAATTTCAAATCGAGAAAATTGCTCGAATAGTCCCTGTGGTTTGCTCAGATTTCACCTTTAGTCCCTAACTTTTAAAAATTACAGGTATAGTCCCGAAACAGTGGACTTTTTGCACTCGGATAGTCCCTGGAGCTAACTGACGTTAGATAATCCAGTCAAGTGGGTGTGAAATTACTAAAATACCCTTACTTTAATAAAAATAAAAAAATCAATTAAATAATAAAATAGAAAGAGGACCCACATAACCCCTTAGCCAATCATGTGTCTCCACCTATCCTTAGTGGGCCCACACACTTCATCTTCCCCACCCCAATCACCTTCATCTTCCCCATCCCACCACCACCACCACCACCACCATTTTCATCACCTCCTTGCTTGTTCCAACCATCATAACAGATACCCATCATCATAATATCATCCTTCTAAAAATGAGTTTCCGGTCTGAGATCAAGGTTTCCGACTAAAAATGAGTTTTCCGGTCAAAACTTCACTCAACACATCTCTGAAACTTTCGGTTCCTTAGCAAAATCCTAATCTTTCACCAAAAAACAAACAATCAACTACTCTCTTCAACCAAGAACACACGCAAGAACTTGCAGAAACTCCTCCAAAATTTTAATTCTTCCTCTTTCAAATCGCTCGATTACAACAATTAACTGCAAGCTGTCCGATTTTGAAGTTTATATAGGGTACGACTGAACAAGCTGTGTCCGAGTAAGAAATGTGTGTTCGACGGAAGCTTATGGTGTTTTCGATCTGCTCTGTGTTTAACTGTGATGGGTTTCCGACTGATGAAGGTTTCGGGTGAAGTTGGTTGTCGGGTTGAAAGCTGTTGTGCAGGAGAATTCATGGAGTGGTGTTGCAGACCCAGAAACGACGACGACGATGACAACCCCCAAATCAGAACCGTCGTCTTCGTCACCATCTTCTGCTCTCTCTCTCTTGCTCTCTGACTCTCTCTCTTCTGCTCTCTCTCTCTCTCTCTCTCTTGATATTGTTTCGATCCCATGTATAGGCATGTTCGTGTTTTAAAATGAAGGGGGAGGTGCAGGTTGGTGGTGGTGGTGGTTGGTAGTTGGTGGTGGTGATAGGGTGGGGAAGATGAAGTTGGTGGGCCCCACTAAGGATAGGTGGAGACACATGATTGGCTAAGGGGTTATGTGGGTCCTCTTTCTATTTTATTATTTAATTGATTTTTTTATTTTTATTAAAGTAAGGGTATTTTAGTAATTTCACACCCACTTAACTGGATTATCTAACGTCAGTTAGCTCCAGGGACTATCCGAGTGCAAAAAGTCCACTGTTTCGGGACTATACCTGTAATTTTTAAAAGTTAGGGACTAAAGGTGAAATCTGAGCAAACCACAGGGACTATTCGAGCAATTTTCTCTTTCAAATCATAACCATTTCAAAAGTATTTAAATAATAAAAGTAATATATTATATTCCCTGCGGCTAATTTTCAAACGTTTATTTTCCCAACGGCTAGTTTTAGTAGCTATAAATTAGGCATGTAAGCGAACCGAACGTTCATGAACTGTTCGTGAACTTGTTCGGCGGGAAGTTTGTTACTTAAACGAACGAACATGAACAAACCTTGTGTTCGTTCATTTATGTTCGTGAACGTCCGTTTATGTTTGTTCATTTATGTTCATTTATTTATGTTCATTTATGTTCGTTTAAATTTTATTAGTTACATAACTAGTTACATTTAAATAAATATAAATATAAATGGGGCGTTAGATACTTGTATAAATATAACCAATTAGTAATTGGGCTTTTTAGTAATACAAAATCGTTTACATTTATTATGATCGTGAACGTCCGTTTATGTTCGTTCATGAGTTGTTTGTTTAGGTTTTAAACGAACATGAACACGACAAATTTCTTAATGAACGAACACGAACACAAAACTGCGTTCGATTATGTGTTTGTGTTCGATTAAAGTTATATGAACAAACATGAACATGTCTTTGTTCTTGTCCATTCGGTTTGTTTACATGCCTACTATAAATTGAACCCAACTTTCCACTTCTCAACAGACAATTCACCACAAACCCTTATAAAAAATGACACAAAGAGGTTGGACTAAAGATGAAGATATAGCTTTTGTTAACTATGGGTTCACCCATGCAAGAACGAGTTATGACGAGATGTACTGTTTAAAGAAGCGTTATTTCAAGAATTCCCACAACGTGGAGGTGAAACCAATCGCACTTTGGACCAAACTCTTTTGAGGTTAAGGCTTTTGAGAAAGAAGGTTACTTGGTTTAATCAACTATTGAACACTTTGATGGATCGGTAGAACGGAGGCTAAACCAATTGCCAAGGCCTTAGCTTATACCTAATGCAGCACAATAACATATTTACTCACATCGCTTCTTGACAATTACTAAGAGTAAGAGTATCCGGATTCCGACTCTGACGGTTCAGAGGTTGACGATTAATTTAATTATATAGTTCGTTTAACTTTAAGTATCTAGTTTGTTTTAATTATGTACTCTTTGTAATGTTTTTAATTTTTAATTTTAAGTTATTTTAATTTATATATTTAATTTATGTTATGTATTTAATTAATGTTCACTTTATATAAAACCCAATGCCAAATAAACAGAGGGGGGAGGGGGGGTCACCAAAGCGGACGGTCCACTTGAATGGACCCAACCCATCCAAACCCCCTTGCGGACGAGTGCCACAATGGAGCAAGGTCTACTTTGGTGAGTTTGGAATTCCAAACTCCATTCCAAATCTTGCATTTTGGTGCTCTTAGCTGTTAGCGATGTTCTCCTCACATTTGTCATTCTTAATAGATGTTGAGTGTTTGAATTTGTAGATTTGATGTACGTTTGACGTATCTATTCAAACTTCAAAGGATGTACAAGTTTTTGGGCCCTGTGGGCCGTGTGATAAGGAAACTCTCTATGACTTTTAGAGAGGTATCAATTATAATTTATAAAACAATACATACAAGAAATATGGAAACAAATAAAACACAATAATTACAATGATTTATACAATAATGACATAATAATGAGAGAGCACTAATCATGGAGATGATTAAGCTCTTGATTAGCTGTTATCCCCCCGCAAGCGAAACGGTGGTGACTGAACCCGAAGCATGTCGCGAAAAAACTCAAACTGAGGGCGCGGTAAGCTTTTAGTGAAGATGTCAGCGAGTTGAAGCTTGGTAGGAACAAACTTTGTGTGCAGTTTTCCAGACATAACTAATTCTCTTATAAAATGATAATCCAAATCAATATGCTTAGCACGTTTGTGAGATACCGGATTTTGAGTCATGAACAGAGCACTTTTGTTGTCACACAACAGCGTCGGACGAGAAGGCGGGAGAGCATGAAGTTCCTGTAGCAGATGAGTAATCCAGACGATCTCAGCAGCAGCATTTGCCATCGCGCGATATTCAGATTCACAGCTTGATCTAGAGACTGTTGGCTGCTTCTTAGCACTCCAGGAAACCAAGTTACCACCTAAGAATATAGAGTACCCATAAGTTGATCTTCTTGTTTCGATACACCGAGCCCAGTCGGCATCCGAATACCCTAGAATGGAAGAGGTGGTGGGACGAGTGAAAACGAGACCGTGAGAAATAGTACCCTTGACATATCGGAGAATGCGTTTAACCAACTGAAAATGCTTATCAGTGGGAGCGTGAAGATGTTGAGACGCTTGATTAACCGCATAGGATAGATCCGGACGAGTGATAGTGAGGTACTGAAGAGCCCCAACAAGAGAGCGATAAGTGGTGGGATCAGAGAAGGGAGTGCCATCCGAAGTGAAGGTGTCGGTTGTGGACAAAGGTGTAGCAACCGGTTTCGCTTCAGTGAGGCCGGCACGAGTGAGAATATCGTTTGCATACTTGGCTTGGGTAAGAAACAAACCTTCTTTGCTGTGGATAACCTCGAGGCCAAGGAAATAATTCAAGGAACCAAGATCCTTAATGGCAAACTCGTTGTGAAGGCGAGTAGTGAAGTTACGGAGTAACGTAGGATTATTTCCCGTAAGAATAAGATCATCCACATAAACAAGAAGGTACATGAGGAACTTGTCTTTCTGAAAGATAAACAAGGACGGGTCGGCACGACTGCAGGTAAAGCCATAGGACAGTAGGAACGCACTTAGACGCTGAAACCAAGCACGCGGAGCTTGCTTGAGACCATAAAGAGCTTTTGATAACCTGCAGACATGATTTGGAAGGTTCGGATCCACGAAGCCAGGTGGTTGCTCCATGAAAACAGTTTCGGACAGATGACCATTAAGAAAGGCATTGTTGACGTCTAACTGATGGAGACGCCATTGATTAATGACGGCTAAAGATAAAACGACTCGAATGGTGGAGGCTTTAACGACCGGACTAAACGTGTGATGAAAGTCAAGACCCGGTACTTGAGTGAAGCCTTGAGCTACCAAACGGGCTTTGTGCCGATCTATAGAACCGTCCGAATGGTATTTCGTGCGAAAAACCCATTTTGAGCCGACAACATTGGTGGAGGATGGACGAGGAACAAGGCTCCAAGTATTGTTTCGGTGCAAAGCATCAAGCTCATCGCGCATAGCTTGCATCCAATGAGGGTGTTTAGATGCACTCTTGAAGCCTTTTGGGTCAACACTACTTAGGAGAGAAGCATGAAGGCACGAATGTTTGATATTGGAAAGGTAGGAGGTATGTTTTGGGTTTGGCTTGAAAGTGCCCACTTTGGAGCGAGTCACCATAGGATGAGAGGGAGCGGTAGAGGATGTAGGTGGGTGAGATGGGGCCGGGTCAGAGATGGTAGCGGAATTGGGCTCAGGTGGGTTGACTGGAGGTGTGAAAGTGGGCTGAACACCAGCTGAAGATGACTGGTGAGCAGGCCCAGACGAAGCAGGCTCAGTAGCAGGCTGCCGAGAAGTAGCAGGCCCAGAAGAGGAGGGTGGGTGGTAATCAGGCCCAGATGAAGTGGGCTGAGAAGTAGGCCCATCCGAAGAGGAAGGGGATAAAGCAGGCCCAGTAGTGTGTGTGGTTGATGTACTAGAAGGCTTGCACAAAGAGCAGGATCGATGTGGAGTGGGTACGGGTGATGAGGGGTCAGAATTTGTAGGTTGAGTAGGAGGTGATTGGGGAATGACACCCTCATTAAAGGTAGAGAGGAAGAGCTTAGATATATCAGTGTGAGAAGTGGTGGTGTTGAACGGAAAATAGGACTCGTCAAAACGAGCATGCCTCGTGATGTACATGCGAGACGAGGTAGGATCGAAGCACTTAAAACCTTTGTATTGAGGCGCATAGCCAAGAAAGATACAAGGGATGCTTCGAGGCGCAAGTTTATGCGGGGCATAATCACGCAAGTACGGGTACACACAACAACCAAAAACCCGAAAGTTTTCGTATGTGGGTTGTGTAAGAAAAAGTGTTTCAAACGGCGATTTATTGTTCAAGACTTTAGTTGGGAGACGGTTAATAATATAAACAGCCGTGTTGAAGGCGTCAACCCAATGCTCAATAGGAAGTTGAGCGTGAAAAACCATGGCGAGACCTGTCTCAACAATGTGGCGATGTTTTCGTTCGGCACGTCCATTTTGTGGAGACGTGTATGGACAAGAAAATCTATGAAAGGTGCCATTATCATTGAAAATTTTGCGCACATATTGATTGACAAATTCGGTTCCACCGTCACTTTGAAACGTTTTGACTTTCCTCGAAAATTGAGTTTGAACAAGATTTAAGTAATTTTGCAAGATTGTATAAAACTCATTTTTTGTTTTAAGAGGATAGAGCCATGAAAAACGCGAGTGATCATCAACAAACACAACATAATAACGATAGCCTTCCCGACTCGTAATCGGTGAGGGACCCCATAAGTCACAATGTACAAGATCAAGGGGATGAGAGGCACGTTTTTCATTTAAAGAAAACGGTAGTTTGTGTGCCTTAGCAAGTTGACAAGGCGAACAAAGATTCGGTTTAGGCAAAATAGAAGTAAACGATAAACAACCATGTTTTTGCAAAATTGAAATTACATCAAAGGCAACATGCCCTAAACGATTATGCCATAGTTCGAAAGAAGCTTTATTTGATGAAAGAGAAGCAACAAAAGCAAATGAATTATCCCGAATCACGTATAGGCCATTCTCGCAACGTCCTTCAGCGAGCGGTTTGCTTGTTTTCCGGTCCTGAATAAGAAAAAACGAATCCGAGAAAAGAACGTCAACGGGATAATCTTTCGTTAATTTGCTTATAGAAAGAAGATTACGGGTGATATTGGGAACAACTATGACATCGTTTAAGGAAATATGATTGTTTATTTTTGCATGACCCGTGTGGGTAATCGGCAAGGACATACCATTGCCGAAAGAAACCGAGTTTTTGCCTGTGTATTTAGAAAAAGTTTTAAGATTACCAGTGTCGTCCGTCATGTGAAGGTCGGCACCACTATCAGCAGTCCAGTCAGGAACATCATCCGTAACATGACACTTCGAATGAAAGGCACGAGCAAGTCCTTCATCCGAGGCGGCATTGTTGACAAAGGTCGAAAGCTTAGGACATTTGTTTGCGTAGTGACCGTTGGTTCTACACAATTGACAGTGTGGTGGACGACGGGTAGGTTTAGAAGAGCCGGAAGAGGGCTGGTTTCTGGTCGAACCAGAGCCAGTTCTGGAACGGTTCGACGAGGAGGAACGAGGAGAAGAGTTGGCATGAAAGGCAACCGGGGCAGGAGAAGGAGGATGAAGAGAAGCAAGGAACTGTTCCTGGCTTTCAGCTTTGGTAAGTAAGTCGCGAAACGGTAATGAATCACGAGTGGTACGCATGGCAGTGGACCAACTTTCAAACGAAGGACCAAGACCACACAAGAACCAGTGAGTTTTGTCAATGTCCGGGACGGGATGTCCGATGGCCGATAATTGATCACAAATACTTTTGAACTTGCGACCAAACTCAGCGACTGTGGAAGACCCCTTGTTTAACTGACGAAGGTTATCACGAAGAAGGTGGACGCGTTCAAGAGACGTGCAGCTATAGGCTGCTTCCAAGGCGGTCCAGATTTGCCGAGCCGTGGAGAGACCCAGAATCTCGGCTATGGCTTCTTCGGTAAGAGAGGCATTCAAAATAAGAATGGCCTGTTGATCAGAAGCAGACCAACTGAGAAAAGACGGGTTCGGCTGCTCCTTGTTTTCGACAAGAATGGTGGCAGCCGGTGGTAACAGAGAGCCATCAACATGCCCGAGCAGACCCTGATTAGAGAGAAGGGGAAGGATTTGGTAGTGCCATTGAAGATAATTGGTGCTGGAGAGTTTGACTGTGATGAGATGAAGAATAGCAGAAATGGGTAGTTTGGAATCGGAGGAAGGGGTGGAGGAAGAAGCAAGGGTGGCGGCGGTAGACATGGTGTAGGGTATCGAAGAAGAAGATCAATGGTATTTGGCTGATACCATGTGATAAGGAAACTCTCTATGACTTTTAGAGAGGTATCAATTATAATTTATAAAACAATACATACAAGAAATATGGAAACAAATAAAACACAATAATTACAATGATTTATACAATAATGACATAATAATGAGAGAGCACTAATCATGGAGATGATTAAGCTCTTGATTAGCTGTTAGGCCGTAGCTACGTTTACTTTTTAAACTTAGTCAACACCATAGCTGATTCACACCACAAAGGGTTTAAATGTTTAATTACACCACAAGTGGTGTAAATGTTTAATCATTAGTATGCTATAGAGGTTGGCTCTTTGAAGTATTAAGTGATGTTTTACCTTATTTTTTCTTATGTCATAACTTTTTTTTTAACGAATAGTGTCCTTGTTCCATGGTAAAAAGATTGTAAAGAAAAAAAATTGGTTGGTCATATCAACCCACGAACAAGAAACCTATGTTTGGGCTCATATGTCTAACACAAATTTCGAATTCAAGTTAATGTTTATACCTAGGTTCGGTTTCGGTCAACAGAAGTAAATACTGATTTTTGCCAAACTGGTTTACAAGGTGAAAAAGATTGGTTAGATTTGAAACCGGTTCCGTTTTTAACTAATTATATTAAGTGTGATTCATTTAACCAGTTTAATGGACGGGTCCTCATACCGATTGCAAACAAGCAGTCTAGGCCCGTTGCAAACCTGTTTATCGAATACTTCGGTTTCGGTTTAGGTACCAATTTCAGTTTGTGAACTTGTTTTCTCTTCCCACCTCTATTTCTATTAGGAATGAGCACATAGAACCGAATACCAATACCGTCCCGTCCCGATCCCGGTCCTGTACCGAACCGAGGGTGTTCGGTATCGGTACCCACAATTAGAGGTTTTCGGTTTCGGTATTATCGATATCGGTATTTTAAGGTAAAATACCGATACCATACCGGTACCAAACCGATACCGTACCGTATGTATTCGGTATCGGTATTGGGTTTAGGATGTTTTCGGTATCGGTTTTTTCGGGATCGGTATCGGTATCGGTTGGTACCGATACCGTCCCGAGCTCATCCCTAATTTCTATAAATCTTATGTCTCCTTGCAGTCAAGATTAAAACTTAAAATTTAGAGGTTCTTAAAAAGTAAAAGTAAAGAAAAATATATATTTATGATATATTATTGTGCCAAAATATATTAAAACTCCTTTGTTGTGGATATGTTGATACTTGCCACACATTAGCTACCAATCATATTCTTCCAAATCCATATCAGCAATGCTATAACAATTTAGTCACATTGCATAAAAAAATGCATTTTGCTGAGTTCAATCACTTCTTACTAAAGCCATTTTTTTTAGTCCAAAGAAACCTTATCACCTCATATTATCCTATGGCCAACTGCACATGGCATGTGTTTCAAAGTAAGACTACATACAAATGAAGACCATAAATATGCCATCCAGATGATCCTGGTTTTTAAGGTTCTTGAGGATTGAATAAAGGAAAAAAAAATGTATGGTCCAAGAACAATGTGATATGCAACAAAACTCAATTATTTGATTTCTCAAGTAGGTCAACATATGATCATGACTGATCCCATAAGGTCAAAACTCAAAAAACTATGTGGCTTTCTTTGATTCTTTTGTGCTTAGATCCCTGTCACGATACAAAGGGCGTCACGGAATAAAACATGAAAGATATGTACTTGACGAAACTTGAAAATCAGTACAATCCCAAAAACTTCCACCATATGCCGCCAACAACCGACCAGATCACCGCATTAATACAAGCCATGATAAACCCGATTCTAAATACATCTGGGAGCTCCACGTAACCGGCTGTAGATTACAAAAATAAAGGGTTAAGTCTTGGTGCATCATAATCATAAGGACTTTCAAAGTCAAACCTATTATAATCTCATATTAGTTTGCACATTGAAGCTTACCACGTTTGACCTCAAAAGTCAAACCGTAACTGCAACCTGGTAGAGTTGGCAAGATGTGCAGCAAGCGGATAGCATTAACAAACAAATGGTTTTTTGAGCTTATTTAATCTTTTATAAGTCAATAATGTGTTAATCTTGATAATGTTAACTACATCTATGAATAAAACAACTCGGGATATTTTTATGCATAGAAGATAAACTTCAAGCGAAATTAAAACTCTTTCGATGACTTAATCTATTTCCTTTTATTCTAACTTTCTTGTTTCTAAGTTTAAAAACAAAAACCAAATTGACACTCATAATAAGTAAACGAGTTAAGAATCAGGATTGCCACTATAACTTTGTACCAATTTAAGAGAAAAAATAGCATACCTCCAAAGTAAACAGCGGCTTGACCACTGCTGTAATGAGTCTGAGCACCGAATAAGTTTGTGTTGTAAGCTAAAGCGAGTGCTGCCAATACAGATGGAACCCCAGCTGCCAGATGCATAGCCAAAAACGCGGAATATAAGGCTCCTACATGGCCCGTTTGACTAGCAAACATGTAGTGGATGAAGAAGTAAGCAGCTTGAAGAACAGCAAATGCAGCAGGCCAACTCAAAGAGAAGGATTGAAGGAAGTTAGCTACACAATTAGACATCCATGTTACTATTCCAAGATTTGTCAACTGACTTGCCATGCCCACGAGTACTGCAAACCAAGCTAAAGTGTCCCATGCTGATTTTTCGCTTAAACAATCATTCCATTCAAGCACTCCTAACAATAATAGTACCGATAACCCCAACATTGCTGTAACAACACTTGGTATTCCAATGGCATCCCTGTGACAAGAATAACCCAGATTAGAAATTCACATTCGGTTACTTCTTAGCATTATACCTTTTGTGGGTCCCCCCTTTTACCATTAGCAAGAACTTGTTTAAATTGCGTATCATAAGGAATTCGAGCAACTGCTTCAAATACAGTATCGGGAAGTACCACTTGCGGAACCTCAATATCCACCGGTTTATTAGCTATATTTGCCCAATTCAAGATTTTGGTCAGAGTGTACAGGGTCACAAGGGCTAGGAAAAAGGACCGAACAGGCAACTTTGGTATATGTCTAAATGGATCAGGTTGGATTGTGTTAATTAGAATATTATTGTCCAATTTTCTTTTATAAATAATTAGTAAGTCATATGATTATAGCAATAGTATATTAGTATTATTTCAATAATATATACATATTTTTTGTATCAAATAATTTAAGAGGTCTCATGTATTAAAATTACACTTTGGATGGCCATGACTTTTTACTCCATTCAACCCATTTTCTTTAAAGATTTTTCAACCTGTTCCATGTTTACCATTGGCACATCGGTAACTGGATCAAAATGGCCACCTAAAAACGGTAAAATATTTGGATCAAAATGGCCACCTCAAAACTGTAAAATATTTTCTTTCTTTTGCCTCTAATTACTAAATGGGTCCCATTTCTTCTCATGCAAAATAACCAGGATCCATAATACAAAAATGTAAAATCACAAAAACAGAACCTAGTATGTACCAAATATCACATACCCGAATACCCAAAGCGAGACAGCAAGCAGCATGGTACCGATCATAATCCACTCATTAGTTGTGACGGGTCCCATGGCTTGAAGCCTCTTTTCCGCCATTGCAGGTGCATCAGGTGTATCTTTGGTTTCTGGTGGGTATATTTTGTACAGAATGTATGGAGTAAGTAGAAGAGACACCAAAGCCGGTAAACTAGCAGCCTTGAACCATGCAAGCCATGGACTTGCAATGACCAACCCGAGTTCCTCCGCCAGTTTCAGACACAACAGGTTTTGTGCTGCAGCCGTTAGAAAAAGCGCACTTGAATTGCCAGCACACTGTCAATCATCACATATATAAACTTTGTAAAAATCATCCCATGAAAAATGCAACATTTGATATTATATTACTTGGTTAAAACTTAAGAATTGATTATATTAATTTGGCCATTTGCCTTTACAAGATAGCGCACAAACATAACCGTTAGATTGCATAAGCGATTACTTAAAGACAATAACCCTTTAGCACTAGATTACATGAAAAGACAAAGTTGACTAAACTTTGTTGTCAATTAACTAAATAAATTAAACCTTACCCTCTTTCTCCACAAGAAGCCATACCTAATCCCCAAAACAATATAATTTAATATCAATTTTTATTAATAGTTTAATACATTACAGCATTAAACCTTCAAGGGGGTGATACAGTGGTAAGCGCCTAATTCCTTCTAGTAAAGGTCTTAGATTCCGTTAGTTTCTACACGTAACCACTTGAAGGCCTGACCACCTACTCAACACAAACTAAGTTTTACGTGATCCCAATGGTTATAAAATTATTGGTAGGGCCGTGAGTTATCCGGTGAAGGCTTTCACAATGATCACAAAAGAACAATTGTATCAAAACTGGTTTGTTTAAACAATTGTCCATCATTTGATTGTCTCATCTCTATCATTAAAACCGTCCCATTAATTGAAAGTAACAAACAAAACTAACTAAAAGATTAGTATTAATACATCAATGCAAAAACCATAACATAATTGAAATATCAACAACTTTGTGCATCAATGATTCAATTCTAAACTTTTCGACTTCAAATCGTGCAACAAAACCTAATTACGCAAAATTCGGTTCCAAACCTAAACCGCATAACCATTAATCACTAAACGAATCTATATCCCACATTCCAAATTCCAATAATCCAATCATCAGTCCATCAACAACAACAACAATTAAACCAAATCTAACCTGAAACTGAGACTGAACAAGATACGCCCCAAGCTTCTTCGCAGACGGATCATTCGGCAAACTCCCACCCGAACTCGCCAACGACTTAATAATCGGCAAAAACACCCCACCAGCACGCGCAGTCGTACTCGGCATAGCCGGAGCAATCAAAGTCTCACTCAAAGTCAACCCATAACTCAACCCAAGCGTACTCTTCCCTAACCACTTAACAAAATACGTCGCAATCCGATCCCCAAGCCCAGTCTTAACAAACCCACGAGCAAAAAAGAAGGAAATAACAATCAACCAAATAACCTCGTTAGTAAAGGCACTAAAAGCTGTTGAAAATGTGAGTGTTTTGGTTAGGATAGTGGTGGTGAGACCAAGAAAAGCCCAAGCGCCTACAGGTAAAGGAGAGAGGACTAAGCCGGTGATGGTTGAGAGGAAGATGGAGAGAAGGTTCCAGGCTTGTGGAGTGATGGTTAAGGGTTTAGGGATGAGGAAACGAAGGAGGAGACCGGTTGAGATGGAGAGGGTTAAAGGGAGGAGTTTAGCGCCTTGTGATTGGGTTGGTTGGGTGATTGGGGTTGATGATGATGCAGAGATGGGTTTGAAGGAGGGTTTGGAGGTGGTGGTGAGGTAGGGAGTGGTGGTGGTGGTGAAGGAGGGTGGTGAGGATCGGAGAAGGGGAAAAGGAGTGGTGGGAGAGAGGTGTTTGGAGAGGTGGCGGGAACGGAGGTGGAGAGAGGGTGGACGGAATGTGGTGGAGAAGAGGGCGGTGGACTCCATTGATGGTTGTGGTGGTGGTGGTTTGAGATTTGTGGAGATGGTGATTTGAAGGGGAGTGAGAGAGAGAGGGTAAGCGGAAAGTACGAAGATGAGTGAAAGCAGTTTGTATAGTCTTTTCTTTCTTTTTTTTTTTTTTTTTTTTTTTTTTTTTTAAGGGGATGAATCAATTTGTGGGTGAAATCAATGTTTAAAAACCCGTTTTTTAACGATACTGGATTGGACTTAGAAATGGTTTAAACGGTTGAAATGAGTTATATCGGGTGGTTTAACTGGATTAACTAGTTAACTTTACAATTTTATAAATACAACTTTAACTCAAAAATAATCTAATAGTACATGATTTCGTAATAAAAAAATAATCTTTTAAAAGTGAATCCATAATAAAAAAAATCTAGAAGTACTGAACTTTGAACAAGGTTGGTTTCAATGTTTTAAAAACCGGTTTGTACTGGCCGGTCGAACCGGTTATACTGCTTACTGGTGTCTTGACCGGCACAAATCAGACCTGTTAGGGAAACAATAAAGGATTTAAACCGCCGGTAAATTTCGGTATACCGGTTTATACCACTATACCGGTACTGGTACAAGGTTAAATTTTGGACTTTATCGGCCCATGATGATGATATAGATATCATGTTAAGTGAGAAAGAACATGAACTGGTTTCTCAAGACAAGGTTACTTGGTATAGATGTTACTTATCTTACGTAATTTTAGTATATTTTAATTATTGGTAACTAAAAGTTTTTATTAATGAATGTGGTAAATGTGATATCTAAAAGTTCTTATAGATATCATGTGTCTATTTTTTATTCATTCAGTCATTTAGATCTTTCCCGAGTCTTTGTTTGTCTCTGTATTCTCTTGTTAGAGTTTTCACTGTATTCTCAAGTCTTGATCATTCTCTGATCAAGATCTTGGTAGGTTTGTCCTAGAGAGTAGATAGATTATCGTGTTGATAATCTATAGAAGAGTTAGAAGTTCTGTTGATCTTTGTTTAGATTCTTTGTTGTTTCTTTGGGTATAAACATTTAGCGTTGGGATTCTTGTTAATAATAAGAATTATTTTGAGTTAATACCATGGATTTGAAATTGTATTAGAGCTCTGATTAGCTCTCGGTGGATATTGTTCATCTAGGGTTTGGTTGGGTTTTCGTTGCGTATTTTGTAAATCTCTTTAGATCTATTGGTGTTCTTGGTGGTTACTTCTTATTTTGTTCCAGAGGTGTTTTTCTCCGGTTTAGAAACAACGATCTGGTACTTGTTTACCCAGATCTGGTATGGAAGAAGCCCTAAACTTAGGGTTTAATATCATGGGCAAAGCTTTGGGAATTCTTGGAAGTTGTGCAACCGGTGAGATTGTTACTGTTATATTTTCTCTTTATCTTCAGTAGATCTTTATTACTGTTTGGAGTTGACTTGACCATGTTATGTGTACCGGTGGTTGATCGAGTTTATCTGTGTTGATTCTTGTTATTGGAGTTGTCTATCTTGTCTAGAAGAAATAGGAAGGCTCCCACAATAAACTTGTGTTGGCACCCTAGAGTGACAAACCAACGATTTGGCCTCTGTTGTTGTGACACCCGACATATTCAGGTTAAAATTTTACAAACATATAAGCCTACCTTAGCGAAAAACATTTATCAAACGTACTTAACAGGGTCAGTTGAGTCGGTAACATTACGTATTGTCCAGGGTTCAATGATTCGGAGGATCATTGGGGTCATCACACGCAGACACAAGTCTTGATTCCCGTTATTAGTGAATTACATGAATTAGATTAAGTGATAAACATGAATTGAGCCATATATGATGTGTAATATGCAAACACGTGTTTGAATGATCATAATGTGATTATACATGCTTAACATATGTTAGGATTGCATGTTCATGTGTTTAGGATGTGTTAAAACGCGTTTAAACGACAAAACTGGAAAAATGGGAAAACAAGGAAACTGGTTCGACCCTAAGGGGGTTCGAACCAATTGAATGGTCTTCATTCGACCACCACAGGAAACTCATTCGACCCCTGCAGAGGTCGAATGAACCAGAAGTATAAATACCACACTTTGCAACTTTTTCATCATTTCACAAACCCTAAACTCCCCCAAGTGCTCTCTCTCAACTTTAAACCTGTAAGGAGGAGTTTTTGATCTTGTTTTTCAAATCCTAACCTAAAGATAACATCTACATCATAAGCAAGAGAAGATTGAAGGTGTGTTCTTGATCTATAACCTTTTTAAGTATTTTTCATTCATTTTTATTAAACCCCAAAGGTCCAGATCTGTCCTAAGATGGATTTCATGAATAAAAACCTTTCTAACACCTTTCTAACAAAACCCTTTCATTTATAATGAGTTTTTGTGCAAAATGTGTTAATGATGTTTAATGATCTGTTATGTGTTGTTTGATGATTGCATGTTGTATAGATGTTATAACAATGATTTAAGGCTGTTATTGATGATGGTTTATGATTATCTTAGGTTATAAGTTGTTGGATGATGATGTTTTGCCCATTTTGGGATTTTGTGTTAAATCTAGGGTTTGTTCATGATGTTATTGTTAATGAAACAATTAAGGGTTTTCATATACACAAAAATCTGAGCATATTTAGCTGAGTGTTAAGTGATTTCGATAAGTTTCCATTTTGGGTAAAGTTTACATGCATTGATGTGACATTTCTATAATTTGCAATTTTGGGTAAGTTGTAAAACGGACTGATTTTGGGGTAAAATTAGTAGGGTTTTGTGGGGATAGGTTAATGATGCTTGACTGCTGTGATTCGTGGTGTTTCGTGGTGTTTCGTGATGTTTTCGGACTGTTTAGATGCGATTTGGTGCGTTTTATGTGAAATGGGCTAATGAGGGTCGAACCTGGAAAACCATTCGACCCAAACATCCATGGGTTCGAACCAACATCCATTTAGTTCGAATGAACTCCAAATTGGTCGAACGAACATGATTTAGGTTGAATTAACATGTGTTTGGGTCTAATTAACATGTGTTAGGGTCGAATGAACATGTGTTAGGTTGAATGAACTTGTGTATGGGTCGAAGGAACATCATGAGGGTCGAACCAAGACCCATGTAGGTCGAATGAACTTAAAAAACAGGCTGGTTCGACCTTATAACTTGATATGTGCGATTTTTTATGCAAACTAAGTGTTTTATGCTTGAACATTATGTGTTAACTATATAAACTTGAATAATTGATGTAATGGGTCACCAACGGGATGTCAGGTCTGTATGGTGTGTCGGGTCAAACGCGTTTTCAAACAAACTTAGTCACGATCTGGACAATCGGGGACTAGATAACCTTAGGGTTATTAGTCCAAACACTTATACGAACTTTTATGATAGATTCCCGTTATTAGGAACTATCAGGACTTGTTGGTAACTCTTTTCTTTAGAAGACGCAACCTAAGGTGAGTTTCACAGCCACACTTTTACTGGTTTTACTTTCGGGGGATAAAACATGCTATGAACTTATGTTTTGGAACTTGTGTCATACTATGGGTTACTTTTTGGGTTACTATGCGATCTTTGGAGTCCCGGGGGAAACCATGAATGTGCGGGGTTGCACAATGGGGGAAATGTGGATAGATCTATTGGGCGTGACCTGCCCCACTCGATGGCTTGGAGCCGGGCGGGTGCATATTGTCTCGACCTATGCTAAACATCTTCGGGCGGCTTAAACATCCAGGCTAAACATTTGCTAAACGCGTCCAGTAATGGTTTCCAATCGTAGTAGTAGCATAACTTACGCCTAGCTAGCGTACATTTGACATAGTATTGACAGGATTGAACTTGGTACACTTCAGTAACATTTTATAAAAACCTGTGAACTCACCAGCATTATAAGTTGACATCTTTTTGGCATGTTTTTCCCAAGTCGCTAAGGTAGCAGTCAATAGACTAGGCGCACTGGGTCGTTGCATGGCGTCTAGGGTTTAGTGCATGTTTTTCAACAAACCCAAACTATGTTATTTTGATTTGCGTTGGAAACATATTTCAGCTTTCGCTAAGACTTGTTATGAAATTGCATGGTTTTATTTACGTATCTTTTAAATATAGATGTCGTTTATTGTGACCGTTGACTTGGATCCTGGTATGTAACGCGCATCGCGGTAAAACCCCGCACGTGGAATTTGAGGGTGTGGCAGTTGTGGCTTCATCGTGTGTGTTTGTTAGATATCAGTTTTGGGTTCTGTTTGTCTGTTCTTAACTATATCTTAGATTGTTATTTGATTTTGACTGTTTGGTTCTTGTGTTATATGATACTATCTGTTAACTGTCTATTTTAATTAAAATGGTTGATGGAGTGGTCACATGACCTACATGTCCTTTTTCTGGAACTAATGAGACCTTAGTTAGTAAGTTAGATGCAAGTGACCCACTATATCTTCTTGCATCTGACTCTAGCAATTTAACAATAGTTTCTATAAAGTAGAAATGATCAGAAAATTATATTGTGTGGTCAAATGCTATGCAACTTGCTTTACAAGTTAAGAATAAATGGGGCTTTATTCATAAATCATGCACTAGGTCTGTTAATAATGATGTTTTGAGGAGGCAATGGGATAGATGTAACTCTATTGTTTTGACCTCGATTTTATACTCTATATGTGAAGATTTATACATGGGTCATGTGTTTTCAAAACTAGCTTATGATGTCTAGGCTGAGTTAAAAGACACATATGACAAGGTTAATGGTTTTGTTGTTTTTGACTTATACAAAAAAATAAACTCTTTTAATCAAAATGGCATGTCTGTATCAGAATACTATCATAAATTGAGTACTATTTGGAGACAATTAGATCAAATTTCACAATTGCGTGCTTGTACTTGTGATGCAGCTAAGGATTTCAAAAATTTTAGCAATAAGATAAAGTTAATGCAATTTTTAATAGGATTATATAGTTGTTATCAATATGTGAGAACAAATTTGTTAATTAAAGATGTTCTTCCTTCTGTAAAAGAGGCTTTTGCTATTATTTCAAGGGAGGAATCCCACCAAAATGCTAGCATTGGTAATAGAAAGGGTCAAAATATGTCATTACTTTCAAAAACTTCTCAACCTGTAGAGTTTAAGGGGGTGTTTGTTTTTTAGTCAGAAGTGCTTCTGACCACTTCTGTCTGCATCGCGCAGACGCAGACAGACGTTTGGGGCGCGCAGATTGTTTGTTTTTTAGAAGACCTTTCACTAAAAAAGGTCTTCCTGACTTCTTCTTGGTACAGACTTAGACCAAGGTCTTCTCAGATCTTCCCACCTCTTCTCCTCCCCTTCTCCTTCTTTCCTTCTTTCCTTCTCCTCTCGTTCTCTCTGCTTCTTCTTTTTATTCTTCTCCTTCTCTCTTCTTCTTGTTCTTTTCTTTTTTTCTTCTTTCTCCTCCTCCACCCAGGTCGTCACCCTTTTTCACTTAGGTAAATGAAACTGTTATAATATCCTTTCATTTCTGTATAAATGTATCAGATTGTGCCTTAATTGAAATGGGTTATTCTTTTAATTTCATCTTGTTGATTATTGTTTGTGGGTTCTTGTTATTGATATATATATATATATATATATATTGTTATTATTGCTTGCTTTTTAGTGTTTGTAGTAGTAAAAAAACTTTTGTTGGTGGGTTGTGGTCGTTCACCATGGTTATGGTGGGTTATGGTGGGTTTTGGTTGGTTATGGTAGGTTGTGGTGGGTTGTGGTTGGTTATGGTTATAGTGTGTTGTGGTGGTTCACGGTGGTTATGGTGGGTTGTGGATGGTTACGGTGGGTTGTGGTGGTTCACGGTGGTTATGGTGGGTTGTAGTTGGTTATGGTTATGGTGGGTTGTGGTTATGGTTATGGTTATGGTTGGTTATGGTTATGGTTAGATTACGCAGACATTAACAAACAAACAGTCTTCTTCTTGCAGACTGCAGACCTTTAGTCCACCTCTTCTCTTGCAGATGTCTGCAGATGTGGGCCGCAGACTGCAGACCTTTTGGCTCAGAAAAAACAAACAGCACCTAACAAAACAAACAAGGCTTCACATAAAAATTAAAATTATTCTCATTGCAACAAAAAAGGTCATAACGCTAACGCTGATAAGTGTTTTGAAATAATTAGGTATCCCACTTGGATGAGACCAGAGGAACACAGGTAAAAAGAGAAAGTGTTAATAGCAGTTCTACTGTTTGTGATAATTTTGATGTTTCTCTAAATACTTTATCTAGTGATTAGTTTAACAGGCTGTTGAATTTGTTGAGTGATAAGTCTAGTGATGCTCCTAAGAACTGGAATGTGTCAGGTGGGTTTAGTCCTTTTTGTGCTAGTGTATGTTGTAATCCAGTTTTTTTGCTTTGCTAGTGACATACGTAATGGGAGGATATGGGGTTGGATATTTGATTCAAGTGCAAATCAACACATGATTAAAAATGAAGAAAATTTAACTGATTATATTGATGGATGATGGTTCATTCACACTAGAGAAAGACAAAGGGAAAACAGTGGATGATGGTGGTGTCAACTTAGATGCATAAGAAATAACTGACACAGCAATAAACATGTTGCAAACAATGGAAACATGTGTGTATGCAGTGAAAGATGTACATGAAACACCAAATGAACAGTTGGCTAAAAAGGTAAAGCCATAAGAAAAGGAAGCAGGGAAAGACTAGGGGAAAGCAGTGGCTGGTGATGGAAGGCTAAACAGGGACAAAAACCCTTCATGAGCATTAAGATCACCATACACTGGAAAGACCGTGTGCATTGTTGAACAGCTAACGGGAGAGGAGTTGAGGATAAGAGAATACATGTTTGCACCAATTAAGGATAAATTGTTAGTGTCTTTTTCCTTTTGTTTGTAAAATATTATCAAATGTTTACTAATTTTTTAAGTTATAAAAATTCAGGAAAATGTGTTTTCGATCAGAAGCTGGAACAGAGACCCCGAAGGTGATTTTTGAAAGTTTCGATCATGGAATTTGGCTTCACATAAATGCATTGGATGCATGGACTGATATTCTGATTTATGAGGAGGCGAGCCAAATGAAAGAGGGATCTACACACAGGTTGTTTGTGAGTTCTACCATGATGGTATGAATGTTTAAATTTAAACGCACACTCAAAAGAAATTAGACGCACACAAGAAAAATAGATATTTTCTTAACTGGGACAGAAGAATTTTAAACACACTTGCAATACACATTAGACGCACACTTAAGAAAATGTGTAGTTCAAACACACTCATACATTATATTAAATGCACGTTATAATTTTTAGTGTTTTTTGATATCCTGACAATGACAATGCAGCCTGATAACTACTATGAAGATGGGGTTAGTTGGGCAGATAGGCATGAGATTTTTAGTAGCAATCTTAAAGATGTCCTACGAAAGTTCAAAGCAGAATCATTAGATGACTTCGACATGATTCTCGTGCCAGTGTTGATAGATAAACATTTCTATGTGTTGAGTTTTGATGTGAAGAATGGAATTACAGAGTTGCTTGACAACTCTAAAGAGGTACAAAACTTTGAAAAGCGATATAAAGGGGTGCCCGAAATATTGGTATGTAATTATCAAATATCACATTTAACACAAAAAACATGAAAAAAATATTATCATAACATACTGTTTTTGTAAAAATGTTTGTAGAGACACACATTGTGCCATAGCTTGATCACAACATGTCCTAGAAGCCCAGGGATTCAAAACCTTGAAGTAAATCCTATTATAAGACGAGAAATGCCATGGAGGACTATAAACAACATAGAAGACTGTGGCATATTCGCTATGAGACACCTGGAAACCTTCAAAGGGCAAAAATTTTGGAACTGTGGTTTTACAGGTGAATTAGAATTTCAAAAGAAGCAGTTGACTGCGTTGCGTTTCAAGTACGTAGCGAAGATTGTACTCTCCCCTTACAACCTGGTGAGAGATGAAATTGTTGAAGAGGCTAACAAGTTCGCAAAAAGGCCACTCAAAGCAAAGACAAAGATGATGGAGAATGCCTTGCCAAAATTACTAAGGAGGTTGGATAGAATATGAAGATGCTCATTGGGTTTTGCCATTTTTTTAATGATTTGAACAAAATGTTTAATTACTGACTTGGTTTTTTTATCTTAGTAGTTTAAATGCACGTGTATGTTAATGAATGATCATTAGAAATGCACATTACAAATAGAATTTACTATTCTGACTTCACTTAAACGCACTTGTACATATGGTTACTTATTTCTTACGCACGTTACACTAACAAAGAAACAAAAAAAAACACAACAAAAACAACTCATACAAACCACAAAACACCTACATGGGCAGTTCCCTGGGGAGTTTACATAGATTTTAGGAACTGAATTTTAAATTCAATAGAACACCTCAAAAGGGCTATGGATTTTGTAAGTTGTTCGACAAGATTAACAACACCTTTTTTTGCATCATTCATAAACATAACTGCAAGTTCACGAAGACTTGAGTAAGGCATATGCATAAGAAGCTTGGAAATCTCATCTCACTTACTCATTCATCATTTATCCTGTTCAGATTATCGGTCAGATGACCCTCAGAAGCATAATCTTTTGCAATTTGCTCCTGAATCCTTTTGATCATTTCAAATTTTGTTGATGAAGATGAAGCCATTACTAGAAAACAAAAAAAGATAAGTTGTGCTTCAATTGTGTGGTGTAAAAAGGATTCTATAGAGATAAGTATATAAAGAAAACAATAATAACAAGGTGACAAAATATCATTCACGAGAATTAGTGTTATTGTTGGTTTCCAATAATTGATCTATAAACACACGTGTATAACATTGTAAATGCACATATATGGTTTGGATACACGCACGTGTACACTGCTTAAACGCACTTACAAAAACAATGAAAACCACATATTCATTTAATTGATTCATAATTAAACATTCATACAAAAAAAATAATGAGAACTATTATGGTAAACCAAATTTTGTATTAATAGTAATATAAATTAATGAGATTAAAATTTTTTTATAAATAACATTAAACTCGGTCATTTATTATTAATGACAATAAATAATACATATACATAATTTTGTAAAAATAGATTAAACCTAATTTCGTATTAAACATAAATTCTGTCAATAAATTATAGTAAGCCTAAATTTCGTGTTAAATTGATTCATGATCAATTATTCATACAAAAAAAAATAAATGAGAGCTATTATGGTAAACTGAATTTCGTATTAGTAGTAATATAAATTAATAAGAATAAAAAATCGTAATAAATAACATTAAATTCGGTCAATTATTATTAATGACAATAAATAATACATATACATAATTTCGTAAAAAATACATTAAACATAATTTCATATTAAACATAAATTCGGTCAATAAATTATGGTAAGTCTAAATTATGGGTTAAATTGATTCATAATCAATCATTCATACAAAAAAAAATAGATGAGAGCTATTATGGTAAACCAAATTTCGTATTATTAGTAATATAAATTAATGAGATTAAAAAATCGTAATAAATAATATTAAATTCGGTCAATTATTATTATTGACAATAAATAATACGTATACATAATTTCGTAAAAATAAATTAAACATAATTTCGTATTAAACATAAATTCGGTCAATAAATTATGGTAAGCCTAAATTACGGATTAAATTGATTCATAATCAATCATTCACAAAAAAAATGAGAGCTATTACGGTAAACCGAATTTCGTATTAATAGTATTATAAATTAATGAGATTAAAAAATCGTAATAAATAATATTAAATTCGGTCAATTATTATTAAAAAAATAAATAATACATATACAAATTTCGTAAAAATAGATTAAACATAATCATCTACGAAATACGAAATTGAATCGTCATATATATTCAATCGTCATATATATTGAATCGAATTTATGTTTAATACGATATTATGATAAAACCGATTCGTATATATGTAAACATATTGTACCTTAACGAATTTCAATCGTCGACATTGACTATTAGCTTTACATATTTTTCTAATGACACAAAATTCAACAATTACTATGTATACAAGCATAAGGACATAATACTTTTTCTCCTTAAAATGCGACAGTGGCTGTGTTGAACCAACCATAAACTCTTGATAGCCACCGAGATTACATTAACGCTATATGACAACGAGTCTCAAAATAACTATAAGACACCGAGATTACCTTAAACTATAGGTGCAGTTAGTGCTCTATTCTGGAAATGGGATATCAGCAAGATCCTCTCTGTAAGGAGCATTTGTCATAGCATGAATGAACATAATCGATAAAGTCATGAAAATACAGACCGATTTAGACAAAATGAATGAATAACAAATGAGCGAAACATTCAAATGAAAAAAACTCAATAAATCCGTTTCATTTAAATGAATAAAAGTGATCAAAATAAATCCGTTTAATTTCTTCTTAGTAATGTTAAGAAAAAAAATGAGTCAAAATAATATTAGGAATCAACATTAGAAGAGTAGGATCGATGATTAGCTTGAATCATTGTGGAGAATCAACTAATGATGCAAGATGAAGAAGGAAGATTGAAAGATTTGTTGATTCTTCTTAATAATGTTAGCAATAGAAAATGAGTCAAATGATGCAATATTACCTCGAGTTGGTTGTGGAGAATGAACAAATGATGCAAGAAGAAGAAGGAAGATTGAAAGATTTGTTAAAAAGAAAATGAGAATGAAGATTGAAAGATTGTTTAGGAAAATTGAAGATTGAAGGAAGAATGAAAAAAAAAACAAAACGGTTTTTATAGATACAAAGTCGATACAACCTGAACCATTGTATCGACTTGACAGGAAAAATGAAATTTGAGTATGATAGAGAGAAGGAAGGTTATAACACGTTAACGTATGCATTCTTGAAAAACATCATACAACAACTCAGGCAATACTGATAGAGAACAATTCAACTTGATTATTCTCATTGATATGTCAACCTTATATAATACAAAAGGAGATCTCCACTAATTATGGAGAGATAATTACAATAAATTACATTGATAATTTACTATATATATATATATCATATGTTATTACACCCCCGCAGTTGAAACGTCGGGAGGACTGATGTTGAGACTGGCACGAAAATCGTCAAACAAGACTCGAGGTAGGCCCTTCATGAAGATATCAGCAATCTGGTGACGAGATGGAACATGTAGCACCCGAATATGTCCACGCTGCACCTGTTCGCGGACAAAGTGAATATCGAGCTCAATGTGTTTAGTGCGTTGACGTTGCACCGGGTTGCCCGAGAGATAAACAGCACTAACATTATCACAGTAGACTAAGGTGGCTCGAGAGAGAGGATGATGAAGTTCAAGAAGAAGGTTACGTAACCAACAGATATCAGCCACGACATTTGCCACACCCCGGTATTCTGCTTCAGCAACTTGTGACAACCGTCACCCTCGTCTTTTAGCAAGTTGTCAATTTTAGTCCTTTGTCTATTTTGAAACTTCACCTCTAGTCCTTTTCCAATATTATTTTATTTTTTTTTAATTAAATTTACTTTAAAATGGTGTGCGTATACATTTTGTATACGCACTTGTTGACATATAAAACGTACTACAATCGTCATGTTATCTTATGAAAGTTCTATTTTTTAATTTAAAAAGTTTAGTTTAATAAGTTTTATAGTTAGTTTAGCTAACTTGGTTAAGTTTTTGTAAAGATAAGTCAACAAAAAACATGTAGATCTAACCAAGTTAAAGTCAAGGGACAATTCCTGCCAAAGTGTAAAAATTTAAAAAAAATATATATATATTTTCCTTCTGTCCCTTCTCAGTTTTCCGGCGAGTGGTCTCCGACGACCGGAAATTGATTTCCGGCGACTTCAAAACATCACTTTAAAGGACCTTCAACTAGTTTTAATGTTATACAAACGTTTCTCCATCTTTTACGAACGGTTACAACATTTATAATACGATATTACCATGATTAAATCGAGTTTAATTTGTGTTTTAAAAGTATAACCGTTGAAACAATAAATCGAGTTAAATGACCATAATAATCAGGTATCTATAGATAGGCCATGACAAAGCAGTTTTTCTACCTGTAACAATTTTGTAAGTCACCAAATATCGTCCAGTCGATACCTGAAAGCTGAATTTATCGAGCCTAAGTCGCGACCCCTATTACTCTGTTTCCGGTTCAAAACACGATTGTAAGTCTTAACTTCTAGTGCCGTTTTGATCTTTGTGTTATCCTCTTTGAAAGCCCTATAAAAATCGAGGTTTAAATGTTTAGGAATCGGGTTTATT
>JAUTDX010001755.1:0-64082 GCA_030844895.1 Ambrosia x helenae | reverse complement strand
GAAGTGGCAATTTGACCCATTTACTTGAGATAAGTTTATATCTAGCAGGTCAAAGAGGACAGATAAAAGATAGCCAAAAAGGAAATGGTTCAAATGGGTGAAAACGGTCAAACAAGGCGGAAGCCATCCATTGGTGTCAATAGCGAACATAGTGCTCACTAGAGTGTCTAGCGTGGCAAAGCAGCAAACGTTAAAATAGCAGGATTAGGGTTTTTTTTTGTTTTAATATAAGTAGCGATAAAATATACCTAATTACCTATAAAATAGTAGGATTTTTAGATTTTTTTTTAACATACGTATAAAAACAGCCTATTTTGACAAAGTATACATAAAAACTTATCTCTAAAATTTTCTACGGTGTATCGCTAAACATAAAATAGCACATTTTATAAGCTAAAGTGGTTCGTATGCCTACTTTACTTACTTGACGAAAGGGAACAAACTTAGCCGGTTTATGGATTGATTCTAAGGTAGGAGTCTCTGTGTGTTAGAAGACGACGTTTGTGACGCATGCTCCTGCTCCGCGGTCCTGACCTGCTTTGTACCAGCCGTATTGTGTGTACTTTGGGGCGAGCTCGCTCACTATCGCTACATAGCGTATAGGTAGCTTGTCACATTCGTCCACATATAATATGTTTACTCCCATTTTGTAATATATATTGTGAAGTTAACACCTAATAAACCTAATACAGGGATGAATCAACCTAATTATGGTAAAAAAACAATTAAACATCCTAAACCCTAACAGAGCTGTTGCTGCCTAATAATAATTAATAATATTAATAGTTAATATTTCAGTCTCAGAGAGATTGTTATGAGTAGTAGAATAGTATAAAAAATGAAAATTGAAAAGTAAAGAAGTATTATTATACCGAAGGTGGATTGAGGGGTGGTAAAGACGTCAAAACTGTTAGAACCAAAAGATACTTTGATCTTCATGTTTCCGGCACCGTTATCTTCAAGTTCGGTGGTGGTGGTGGTGGTGGCGTCTCCGCCGTGTTCTTCCATCGTCCAAAAAGCAGATATTAGTGGCGTCTGGCGGTAGTAGATGTTTTAGGGATAATTGTTGATTCAAATGGAATTAAATACAAAGTTGTCACCTACTAGATAACAGCTCGGTATCGGCCAAAAGTATCGATTACTAAATCGTTAAAATGGGTTTCGGTACAACTGGTAACAAGTGGGTTACACACTATTGACTTCTCATCTCTGCTAACGACCACTCGACTAAAAAACGATACTAGATTACAAGAGGGTTTCTTTCATAAATTCGAATTTCTTTATTTCTATTACATGTGGAACGTGAACCCTTCTATAACACAGATACATGTTTTATATAATGTCATGTGTTATGTAAAGCAATCACTAAATGTTTTATGTTATCTTTAGAGCAAAAATACTAGATTAACTTTTATATAAATTTGATTTTATAATTCATCTAAAAAAGAGGGTTTTTTAGAACCTGCAAATTTCTTTAACTCTGTTACATGTGGAAACGTGAACCCTCCTATAACACGCATACATGTTCCACGTAATGTCATGTTTCACAGTTAATAAATCAACATTATCGTTGAAGATTCATCATTTTAAACATCTCAAGTATCATTAATATGAACATGACTCTTGTCAAGCATGAATTTGAAATAAGGGATGGACCTCTTCATGTTGACGAGATTTGATAGTAATAACTAGTGCTCTTAACACTTCCTTACAGGATGTCGACTAGCCTACAATAGCCCTCATACTCATAATTTTGTAGACGTTTTTCGCTACAAACGATCATGGCACGTACACCCAAAGGGGCAGTGCTCTAGTGGTATTTCAGATGACTTTATTTAAGAGAGGTTGTTGACTGAAAACACGTTCATGATAAACCAAAGCCGACATTTGGGTAACGGGTCTACACTGAAATTGATGACGGGCCACGTCACAAGCATCAACGCTGTCTCCAATCGCAATCGCCATGGACATGGGTCCCCTTGTACCTATGGTTGAACCCACCTTGCCGACTTTGTTGAAAGTTAAAAAGTTATAATATAACCCATATTGACCGACTCCAACATCTTTTATGCAAGCCATCCTGTCGATCGTCTTCTTCCAATCATATCAAGGTATCATCATATCTTTCTTCTGTTTTCATCTGTCAATTCATGCCTTTTAATAATATCTATGTATCTACGACTATATGCACAAGTTGATCTTGAGATTATTATGTATGCTGCAATTCAATTCTTTTACTTTTATATCTAAATCTCTTTAATTTTTATTTAGGGTTTTTCCTCTTTTGTTAGATAATTGAAACAAAACCTAATTAATTTAGGGAGAGACATTATATGGCCTACTGCTCGTTAATTCAGCAGTCATTGTAATCTAGCAAGGCAGTAATAATATTATAATGCTGTCTTTGTATTTTCTTGACATTCTTTATTATTAGATGATTTGTAACCATTGTATGACTAATATACTCCAGGCAGTAAGTAATCAGACACCCAATTCATTGGTTGTAGAAAGTGATCATCTATAATACTAGTGCATATAGTATCATGATTCATCATCAAGAATTAAAGATTTGAAGCATAGTTGTTAAAAGCCATCGCCTCTCGTGCCTAGGCTCATTTTTCAGGCGAGGCGAGCAATTGCGCTTTAAGTTAAAATGATTGCGCTTTAATTCTCTAGGTGATGGTTTAGGTGTAGACTCTGGCGAGATTCCCAAGTTCCGGAGAGTTTCCAACCAAATTCTTTGAATTATGTCGGGATTCCAGCCAGATTTATACTTTTATCCAAGGAAAACTACTTTTATTGTACACTAATACCTTAAAGCTTTTGATACTAAATTTTTTTTTGAACAGCCGAACGGTGGCCACCTTAGAGAACAAACACCCCGCCCAGGTTCGATACCCAGGCTAGCAGAATTTGGCCTCTAGCCTCTCCTAACAAGGAGTGAGACTCGAACCTGTGACCTCCCAGGGGAGGAACCCCACAAAGTGGGTAAACCTTCCCACCTCCATTACAACCACTAGGCTACAACGTCATTGTTTTTGATACTAATTAGATGATATTAAATGTCATATAATCGCTTTTGCTTATTTTTATTTGAATAATACTACTAGCTTTCTAATACATAATATATTTTTACCTTTTTTCTTTGTTCGCCTTTTCTATCTCAGGTCCTTGGCCCTCGCTTTTTTCACCACCTTGCGCTTAGGCCCTAGGCGAAGCCTATGCGCCTAGCGCCTTTGATGACTATGATTTGAAGTGCTTGTTTTGTGAAGCAGAACCCAGGAGAACGATGGTTGTAGATTTAAGTATTTTGTATGTACTACTGGAAAGATGTTTACACACACAAAGTCACAAGCACACACATATCGATAGTTGAAAATTTGTTTACATTTTTTTGATCAATAGTTTCGTTTATAGGGTTCGTATTGTCTTAGAGATTTGGATGGAATATTTAGGTGGTGCTAATCATTCAAACAATCAAACTGTGAAATGAATGTAAGAATAATGTGTTGAAGCTGAGGATAAAGGGTATGTTTGGCAAGGAGCTTTTAAGAGCTTTTAGGAGCTTCAAGCTTCAAGCTTTTAAGAAAAAGCTCCTACTTAATAAAAAGCCTTGTTTGGTTGAAGGAGCTGGAAGCTTTTAGGTTGGAGAAAAAGCTCTACAGTGAAAAGCTACTAGTACTAGCGTTTAAGAAAAAGCTCCTACTAGCTACAAGCTTTTAATGAGTAAATGACACAAATACCCATTCTATTTTAAATATAAAATAAAAATTTTCTTTACAAGCTTTTAATTATACCCATTTTGGTCATTTTATACATTTTATTAAAAGCTCCAGCCACTCTGCCAAACACCAAAAATATATTTAAAAAGCTTCCAGCTTTCAGCTTGCAGCTACCAGCTTCCAGCTAACAGCCACCAGCTAGTTTTGCCAAACATACCCAAAGTCCAGTTGAATAATATTATTCAGAGTAGAGTGTCAAAGTCAAATCATTTATGAAAGAGATCACCAAGTTGAAACGAAGGAATTTATACACCACAAAAAGATTTGTAATTATATAGTAATACTGTTAATGTACAAAATGTTTATAATTTATGGTTTTTATGTTTTTAATATAATAAGTCAATCTTTTTTGTTCAAGATTTGAGCTTTTACATATTTGATCATGTTGCAGGTTGTCTACTGAGGAACCATGGATGAAGACCAAGAAATGGAGAGATTTGGGATGGAAAATGATTATGGACAATGCAAAGAAAAACATCACCAAACCAAAGATGATGTACTATATGGTATATATTGCTGAAACCGATAGCGACTCAGAAGGTGGGTCCCATAAGACTAAACGGAGAAAGTCGTATCCAAAAAACAAGATCTAACCAAGCCACTAAATTTGTTTCTAAAGGCATTGTGATGCCAAGTCAAGAATTTGATCAAAGTTCTAAAGATAAGAATGCAAATGATAATCAAGATGATGGTGGCTTGCCTGGTTTAGCCTTTGGTGTGTCGAGTTCAGCTCGTTCTAGTCCCAGGCTTGGGTTTGGGTTTAAAGAACAGAATGGGGATGAAGAAGAGGTCAACAACACAAGTGTTGACTTTCTTCCTACTGCATTTGGTGAACAGTTTAAGGAACGTGTACGTCAAAGGCGTGATGAGATGGAGAAATCCAAGTTAAACAAAAAGTCGTCTCAAGTAAGACCGGAAGTAGAGAAGTTAAAGATGAGGGAAACGTGGGCATTTTTGAAAAACACACAAAAGGTATCGGGTCGAAACTACTTGAAAAAATGGGCTATAAGGGTGGCGGGCTTGGAAAAAATGCTCAAGGTATTGTAGCTCCTATTGAAGCAAAACTACGTCCCAAAATATGGGAATGGGGTATAACGAATGCAAAGAAGCAGTTAATATGTCTGTATTAGAACAACCTGTAGATCAGAATAAGAGGTTACCTCAGTCTATTGCTGAAAATCAACTGAAAGAGAGGATGTGGTCAAAGCAAGGTCGGTCAAAAAAGAAGAAAAAAGATTATGTAACCGCAGAAGAGTTGCTGGTGAAGCAACAAGAACAGGGTTTAGATGTGGTTCAGAATGTGTTCGATATGCGGGGCCCCCAAGTTAAAATATTGACAAATTTAGAGAATTTGATTGCTGAAGAGAAATCATGGGAGGATGACGTCCCAATGCCCGAGCTCCAACATAATGTGAGATTACTTCTTGATCTTGCTGAGCTGGATATTCTAAAACTCGATCAGGATTTAAGAGATGCAAGGGAAACCATTGTCACTTTGAAAAAAGAAATAGAAAAAATGAAAAACAATGCTAAGCGACAAAAGAAAAAGTTCGATAGAATGGAAGAGATTGCTACTGTGGTGGAACAATTGGATCGCGATAGTCAAACAGGCACTTTGACTTTGGAGTCGCTTGCTAATTCATTTAGAAATTTACAAAAACGATTTCCTGATGAGTACAAGCTCTGTAGTCTATCTACAGTTGCATGCTCGTTTGCTTTGCCTTTGTTCTGTAAAGAATTGCAAGGGTGGGACCCACTAAAAAACCCGAAAACCACTTAAATGTTGTATCTGTGTGAAAGATGTGTTACAAGGAGACTTCAATTCACCTTACACTCGGCTTTTTATGGAAGTTGTTTTCCCGGCTGTAAGAGTATCGAGTACAAACACATGGCAGACGCAGGACCCAGAACCGTTGCTAAAGTTTTTGGATTCTTGGGAAAAACTAATGCCACATCAGGCTCTTCAAACCATACTTGATAATATTGTGATGCCGAAATTAACAGCTGCTGTTAACTCGTGGGATCCGATTCAGGGACATAGTGCTATACATAAATGGGTTCATCCATGGCTACTGTTGTTAGGGCAAAAACTCGATACTTTGTATCCTGCTATAAGAAACCGGTTAGAAAGTGTTCTTCGTGGTTGGCACCCGAGTGATGTGTCAGCATACATGAATTTATTACCTTGGAAGCCGGTTTTCGATCCAGGAAGTTGGGAACAAATGATGGTTCGGCTTATTGTTCCTAAATTGTTGGCAGTTATGCATGAATCCAAGTCAACCCAACTGACCAGAAGCCTGAACAATTTGACTGGGTTAAGGTTTGGGCAGGTGTCGTTCCCATTCATCATATGCTTCAAGTGATGGATGTGTTCTTTAACAAATGGCAAGAGGTTTTATACCAGTGGCTATGTTCAAAACCAGATTTTCAAGAAGTGACTGATTGGTTTAAGGGTTGGAGGATCGTATACCGGCTGAGCTTTTATCCAATGAACATATACGAGCGCGGTTATACGCAGGTCTAGACATGATGAACCAGGCAGCTGAAGGGTTGGATGTGGTTCAACCGAGGGTGATAGAAAACATTAGCTACTTGAAAGCATGGGAACAGCATCAGTTTCAGGCAGCGGCGACAGAAGTCCAGCAAGTTGATGAGGTGGGCAGCAGTACTGATTTGAGTTTGAAAGAAGTTGTTGAATTTCATGCACAACAGAATGATTTGTTGTTTAAACCGAAGCCCGGGAGAGTGCAAGATGGACATCAGGTATATGGGTTTGGGAATATTAGTATAATTATAGATTCTCTTAGTCAAAAAGTGTTGCTCATGTTGAAGATGAGTGGTCTCTTGTGTCCCTTGAGCAATTAGTGAAGCTGGAGAAGAATGCAGTCACGAAACGACGCTAAATTTTGAAGATTTGAGGTGATTATGCAAAATATTTTTTGCTTGTTTGATAGTATTTTTGGATCAGCATTTTTCCAACTTTGATTAGTATGTCCAAAGTCATGATAACTTGACATAGTTGACACCATAAATTTTTGAATTGTAATTAATAAAAGATGTCATATTTGTGTATGGATTTAAAATTTGTAGATGCATAAAAGATGAAACTGTGGAATTGACATGAGTTTTTGTTAGGGCTATTTTTGGTCAGCTGTGATCAAGTCTCGTGGCACAAGTATAACAAGGTTGCGCTAAGCGTACGTCTGCCATATGACTACTACGGTCTCATGCTCTACCTCTACTATATCAGTACGTCTGTCGGTCGCCATATGACTTCTACGGTCTCACGCTCTAGCTCTACTATATCAGTTAGATCACCTCTTTATTTTTTCTAGCCAAGCCGAGTTGAGCCTGAGTGGGTTCAAGCTCGATATTAGTGAGGTGGCTTGGCTTGAGCATGAAGGTAAACGTGCCTAAGAACAAGCCATAATGAGGTGGCTCGGCTTGAGCTCAAAGTTAAACGAGCCTAAGAACAAGCCATAAGATAAGCCAAGCTTGGCTCGAGCTCTATGGCCAATCAGGCTTGGTTACAAAATGAGCCTGGCACAAGCTCGGTTACAAAATGACCCGGCCTTCGTTTCAACTGGAGATTTTTTAGTCTGCTTTTATCGAGATAGTTCGTTACAAGGCCGAGCTTTTTTCAAGCGAGTTAGGAGCTTTTTGAACTTACCCCAGTTCCAAAGGGAAAAGATCAAAATTTTAACAAGATTTCCTTAAGAAAAAAAACACACACAACAAACTCGATCTGGTCATTTCTGTTTCAAGTCAGGTTCAAAAACAACACACAAGACACAACCAAACAGAAGTGTAGTTTTAACATTATCCATTTTAATTTACTGCCATAAGAACCGCCTCTCCAACCACATGCCCATCAATCGCTTCAAGCAACTTCTCCTTAGTCACCTTATTCCCCAAATCTATCTCATCATCCAAAGCATACAACTTAAACTCGAACCGGTGTCCGGATGACGGCATCTTGGGTGCGCGCCATCCGGGCACCTTAAAATCATTATGTCCTTCTTTCACATTAGCGTATTCGCCACCCATATCGTCCTCTTTCCCCGAAAACCCCTCGGGTAGCCCCTTCAAAGTAGGTGGTATGTTGACCACCACCCACACTGTCCACGGAACCAGTGGCGATTCTGGTCTGGTGCATCGATATCCTCCACCACCAGTGCTAGTGTTTTGGTTCCCTCTGGAACGTTGTACCATTCTAACGGTGGTGATATGTCCTTTTTTGTACCTGCACATTCGTATATAGGTCTCACAACCATATATTCGCTTTTTTTTTTGTAACACATATATAGTCCATTCAATAAAACAAAAACCAAATCACATCTAAATAATAGGTAAATAAGCAACAAGCTGTGCCTGCTATCGGTCGCTTTTTGAATCACAAATAGAAACTCCCACTTTTTCAAAAACAAATGGGGTGGCACGCTATCTTGACGTAATTTTCTGAGTCATTGAAATATCAATAGAAACTTAATTAAATACAAAACAAAATTTATGCTGAAACGCAAAGAAAAAAATGTGTATTTTTTTTATAATAGAAACTTAATTAAATACAAAACAAATTTATGCTGAAACGCAAAGAAAAAAATGTGTATTTTTTTTATAAATTAATATAAACGCAAGAGGAGGCGGCGAAGCTGGTTGCCCGCCTGCCCGCTATCTTGATATAATTTTTCAAGATTATGTGTTAATAAAATAGTAGTTATAGTTAAATAAAAAAATGAAAATTGGTTCAAAAGAGTATATTATAAAAAATTTCTGGAATGGATCTAATTCGCCAAACCATTGGGGTTCAAATATTATTCCTTGCGGATTTGATGTAATTTAAGCTGTTATAATAATAATAATTATATAATAATAATAATAATAATAATAATAACAACAACAACGATGATACCTTGACCGTCACCGGTGTATTTTCGTGGTAATCGGCCTTCATGATCGATGCCGGAAGAAGCGAGCCTGAACTCATCACTTGCGTTAGCCATTGTTGTACCGTCAAAGTCTTGTTAATATGCAACAGATCTGTAGATCAAGTTTATTATGGTGTTTTTATTATATATAGTGTTGCGGATGGTTAGGATTTTGTGGGTTGATGACACGTGTAACCAAGAGTTGGATGTAGCAGTATTGAGAAGGTGCTGCATGTTGACACTTGACATCTACGTGGTAAGCTAGAAACACCCACAACACTCGTTTCCAATCACTTGTCGTTTTAAAAATTCCTCACACTTAAAACTATTTATCCGAATCATGATTATAAATAATAACTTTATCCAAACCTATTTTTTTTATTTTATTTTAGTTTAGTTTATACTTATCTGTTGCCATTGGCGTTCTATTTCTCTCACATAGTCACATAACATGGTGGAGATTTGGTTGATATCAGTTTAGTTTGTTGTGGTACTGGCATTTAGTATATCAACCGACTGAAAGAGAAAAACCAAAAAAACAAATTAGTAATATACACAAAAGGATATTGATACGTGTGTTTTACAAAGGTTGATATGTGTACCTATATTATGAACGGAAAAAATACTTTATTGTGAATGCTATTTTGCTTAAGAAAAATTATACATAACTACGTATTCAGCTTTTTAAAAAAGCTAACGAACTCCGGAAAAAAGTTTTGTGCTTTGTGAAAAATTAGAAGTTTCATGTAGCTAAGAAGTTGTGTTTTAATATATTGTGTATATAAGATTTATTTTGCCGTCTAAAAGGTTATAAGCACGTCTTTTACATTGATCGAAAACAATAAAAGAATACTAGTATTGTTTATGATTATATTTATATATATATCGTTTCGGTTTATCACGCACGGTTATGGTATGAGCACCGGCTATACCTTACAATACAAAAAAAAACTCTATTCCGAATACAACTTCGCTTTTAGCACAATTTATAGCGTATTTTCAAGAAAAAAATAAACACAAATAGCTTACGACACCTAAAAATATTTTATATTTTGCATCATTGCATGCAACTCCCATTTCAACAAAATTTATGCTGGAATTAGGGGCGAAACATAGTGAAGGCCAGGGTGCCACGGCCCCGCCTTTTTCCAAGCGTTGAGAGTTTAAATCCATTAAACATAAATTTTTTTTAACATATACGGGGATCAAATCGTTTATTTTGTAGTACAAGAATTATCTATATATTAAGTTTACGACACTTTAATAGTTTCGTCAATCTAAAATACGCCTCAATCTAAAATACGCCTGCCACCTTTATAATACACCTTTCATTTTTATTGCTCTATTTGATAGGTTATGGCACTTTTGTTATTTATTTTATTCTTTTTAGTTATCCTACTTTGAACCATAGGCAGTAAAGAATAGTCATATTCAGGCCACAAGATTTTCTAACAAAGCAGCAAAGAACTTCATTTTTTCACCACCACCATCATCGTCAACGTTGTGGGACTATTTCCCGCAACCTACTCACACCATCGGAACCACCGACATCCGTTACCCTTGAATACCGGTACTGTACTATAGCGATAATTTTGGGGACCCGTACCAGTTCAATACTATGGTGATTAAACGTTTTGCGGAAACGCGCAGGACGTTTGCTATCACATGTGTCACTACTGTAACGAACTAATATTAACAAATTACAACTGCATCGTGCGAAGAAATGAAAAAAAAACCGTTGTCCATAATACTACTAAACACGCATGCAAAACAAATGCGCCCCGCTGCGAAGCGCGGGTAACTAATACCCTAGTTGAAACTTAAAAAAAACTAACAAATTTTCGTAGAAAAAGTTAAATGTAACATCTAAATCCGTTTGGGCCCTTTAAAACCCAAAATGTAACTGGGCTGCAGACTGCTACTATCCGAGAGAAAAAAACGATGAAATCGACAGGGAAGACAAATTAATGCGACTGTGATGATCATGTCGTTTTCTGGTACGTATACATACATATACTCTCTATATCTAATTGCATATACATGTAAGCAAAACTCTGTTACTTTTGTTGTTCTTCTAGAGAACATATGAATCACAACAGTGTTTGTAATGCACACCAACTGTTTGATGAAATGTCTAAATGGATGTTCAGTTAAGTAAATTATTAAACAAACAAAGCTTCAAGTCTCTGATATATGATTAAAAAATCTTGAATGCATCTTTAAATATATAGAAATTTTAAGAGTATTCTTATTCCCATTTCTTGCCTCAAGAATGCACTTTCTGTATCTATATATACATTGAAAATTTTAGAACATCAAAAGAAACAACTTTACAATTCAAAACTCATAGTTTGGTGAATGGAGACGCTGCTTCGGACGAAGAAGTCGATGAAGAAGTAGATAACAGTTTTGTTTGGTCAAAGCAAGTGCATTTTGCATCATGAATGGCTTGCTTTCTTGAGAAATCAAGTTTGGTGCAAAACACACAGTACCTTCCTTTTGATCTGTCAACTACTGATTCGAATTCACCGTCATCTGAGTTTTCATCGCTGTATAGTGTGTCTTTTTCATCATCTTCGTCTTCTTCAAATAAACGATACGGTGCATAATGGATGCCTAAAACCAGACAAATCATCATGACAAGTTTGTTTTGTGTATTCGTTCCAAAGGTGTCGCCCTCTCTTAGTCAACATAATAGGTCCTGTAACAATGGCTGCCCCTGCCCAAATCCAACCCCAGTGAATATGAACTGCCAATCGTATCTGTTCTTTGATACGGGAAATGTTTGTGAATATTCTGTTTTTGGGATTGTTTGAACTAGGGCACACTCTGCTTAATGGAGGCCCACACAGTTCCTCATTTCCAATATAGGAATCATTCTGAAAGGTCTGAAGTTGGTTGCCTGTAGGGATTCTACCTTCCAATTGATTGTATGACAAGTTAAACGAAGAAAGAAATGTAAGGCGTGTGAGTGCAGATGGGATCTCCCTGGTTAATTTGTTTGAAGACATGTCTAGTGATTCCAGCTGAGTCAAATTTCCCAAAGATGGTGGGATGGAGCCTGTGAACTCATTATGTGATACATTGAGAAAGTACAGTGCTTTGAGTCGCCCGACTGAGCGCGGTATTTCCCCTGAAAAGTGATTATTTGAGATATCAATGGATGTAAAAACCTTCAAGATTTTCACCAACTCCAACTCGAGTCCTTTGACTGTAACTGTGACTGTATCTTGATAGTAGTAGTGACTAAGCGGTAATACCGAGAAGCTGAGGTGCTGCTTTCTTGGTGGATCTCCATTAGCTTCATTCATCATAGCAGCCCATTGACTGAAACAGTTTTCAGGGATTTTACCGTCTAAATAATTGGAAGCTATGTCAACAATCTGAAGCTTTGACCAGTTGTTATGCTGGGTTTGATCACATACTACTGATCCATGTAACCTGTTGGATCGGAAAACAAGAACACGCAAGTTGGTATTTTTACCCAAAAAACATGGATACACGTCGCTTATGTTGTTTTTTTGCTAGGTTTAACACTTCTAACATCGTGCAATTGACCAAAGATTCTGGAATCTTCCCTTCTAGATGATTGTCATGCAGATCTAGAGTGTTCAAGCCACAGCTGCTAGGAAATGTTCCTTGCATTTGACCACTAAGGCTGTTGTTTGCCAAGTTTAGTACACCAAGACTGCTACCCAATTCGATTAAACAATTCGGTATACTTCCATTTAACTGATTGTTTGACATATCAAGAACCCTTAGGTAGGCAGCATTGCATATGCTTTGTGGGATTCCCCCAGTGAGTACATTGTTAGAAACCGAAAAGAAATATGCATAGCTGAGGTTTCTTCCAAGGCTTTCTGGGAGTGATGAATTGAAAAGGTTGTTTGAATAATCGATGAATATGGCGGTTTGTGGCGGAATTGGAATCACACCATTGAGAAGATTGGAATGCAAGTCAAGCACAAAAAGATCAGGAAAACTATAAGGCTCTTCGAGGCTGGTTAACTGGTTACCAGAAAGGTTCATATACGAAAGACTTCCATTCCCGACTTCCCATATCCATGTTGGTATTTTTCCTCCAATTTTGTTGTTGGAAAGATCAAGAGTTACCAATCTTGATTGGTTTCGTAGATTAGGAAACTTTGAAAGATTGCAAGAAGCCAACTTTAAGGTTGAGAATTTCGGAAGATGATTCACAAGAGTGATGTTATCACTCGTTATGATCGACAAGTTATTAAACGAAAGATCAAGAGTTGTAAGGTTGCTCAAACGATCTTGAAAATCTACTGTTCTTATGGTCCCACTCAGGTTATTTGATGACAATACCAAGATACTAAGCTTTCGAAGTTGAAACAAAGATCTTGGAATTTCTCCTTGCAGTTCGTTACTACTCAAATCAAGTGTATCCAATAAAGATAATGGTGCATTAGTCAAATTAGGAAGTAAACCGCCAAACTTATTGTTGGAAAGTTGTATTTGTTGCAATTTTTGCAAAGAGAACAAAGATGAAGGTATACTTCCATTAAAACCATTAAATCTTAAATCAACCGAAACAAGATTTTCAAGACCTTGAAAGTGAGCAGAAGGAACCGTACCCGATAAACTGTTACGTGACAAATCAACATGGTAATATTCTTGCACATATGAAATGATGGAATTTGCCCAATAAAGTTGTTTGATGACAAATCTATGTACCCCAATTGGGTGAGGTCTTGTATAGATTTTGGTATTTGTCCACTGAAATTACTCTTGAAAAGGTCAATTCTTGATAGATTCTTCAGATTTCCTATAGATTTTGGTATTCCACCAGAAAAGTTTGTGTTGCTGAGCACTAAACTTTTAAGGGATCCATTAGCTGGAAAGTCGGGTAAGGAACCGGAGAGATTCTTGTTTAGAGCTAAATCAAGAATCTGTAACTGCTGCAACTGAAGGACCTTACTGGGAAATGTTCCTAGCAAATTGCAAGAACCAAGACTAATAACTGTCAGATTCTTGAAATTTGCAAAGAACTCGGGAACGGGTGCACTTAGGTTGTTTAGAGCTAGATGAATCACTGAAAGTGATTGTAATCTCTCAAGGGAATCATGTAAAGGGCCTGAAAGCTGACAACTTGACAAGCTTAATACCTCCAACTTAGGTAAAGATGAAGATAAACTCTGTCCCCAATCAGATCTTTGTGATGATATGTTCACATTGTCAAGATACAGAGCTGTTAAGTTTGAGAAGTTCCGAACAAGCGTGGCCAGATTCGGGTTTTTCCAGCCTTAATGAACGAATTCCGTATGAGAATAACGAAGAAAGATCAAGAGTTTCCAGCCTACTCAGCTGCGATAATTCTCCAGGAATCTGACCCGAAAAACCTGAATTCGACAAGTTTAAAACTTTCAAACTTGCAAAACTGCCAAATCTTGAAGGAATCTGTATAAACTTGAAGTTATTTCCAGCAAGATTCAGGCTTTCAAGATTCTTAAGATTAAAAACAACACTAGAATCATTGATTCCACCAGATATCGTTTCGTTGCTCAAGTCTAGGCCGACAACCTGACCGCTGCTGCAAGATACACCCAACCACTTGCAACAATCTGTGACATTTGGATTCCAAGTAACCAGCTTTGTTGCAAGTGAAGAATTGATCTGAAGATCATTCTTTAACTGAATCAAGATCGATTGCTGGTCCGGTTGACATTGACCAGAAACAGATAACAGGATAAGGTAAAAGGGTATAAAGAATATGTGAAAACAAAGATGGGCTTTCATTGGAAACAAGGATATGAGACACCCATATGATGATAATAAAACTACTAGAAGAAATGGAATTATAAGCCTTCAACTGGCATACTTTTCTGCGTCTGTACCAGAAATTTCGGTGAAGTGGGTTTGTAACGAATAATTTGCATTGAACATAGAGAGAGAGAGAGAACAGGGATTGAAAAGAGTAGTTATTTTGTTTGGTGTTAGTTGGCATCGACCTATTTTGTTTACCAGGTCTCTCAGTTGACTACACTGAATTTCATATATTCTCTTTATTATATTTATGCATAGCTTATAGCCATAGGTACCTGTTTATTTTAATAAAAGCATTTACTAGTAAATGGTCTAGTTTAAGCGAGTCGAACCGATACGTGTAGCAAGTTGCGGAACTTGGAAAAAAATTCAGAAGGAGGGTGAAAGTCACGGGACCCTTAAAACAAGATGAGTCGGACTCAATACGTATAAAATTTTCGAACGAAAACATGTAATTTACACTACTAAGAATAAAATGGTGGGGACCAGGGCATCTCATGGCCCTTGATAAGCTTCGCTAGTGCGTGTAGCTTAATAGAGATGGGGCTCAAGTCGTTTGATTTATGTCATAATCTCCTTTAACATGGTGTATGGTGACTGACCCAAATTTGGGGGTTACTACTCTTTGGGACACAACTGACTTCTTAGGTGGGATATTTTTTAAGGAAGGAAATATAAAATGTTTAATGTTATTACCTTTGTGAGTTGTGACTTGTGAGGATGCATTTAATATAAACTTATTTCTATACATAAAAAGTGTATAAATTAAATTAACACTTATACAATAATTAAAGCTTGGTTTATATCACTCTATATTTAGAAGAAGAAAAAAAGTTTGGTTTATATCACACTGTATTTAGAAAAAGAAGTTTTATTTATGAATAAACACTTTTTTGTTATTATATTTGAAAACGTAGAGTAGAATCCTTGAATAGTAATAACCAATGCCGTGTATTTTGACCTTTTTTATTAGGAGACTTTTTAAATTTTATTATTACGTATCATCAAAGCTATCAATTTATTTATTTACCAAATATATTATTCTGGTTTTCATTTTTTTTTAAAGTTCTGAATTAGATCTTTGATCAAATCAAGAAATAAAAGAGGTCATAAAATAATAAACCATACTTGTATTTTTATGAAACACGAATTTTAATATTCGAAATCAAAAGAGGACAGATAATAAGAAACAGAACAGTATGCATAAATAATATATCCACGGGTGTGAGCACCTTCTTATATTAAATTAAATTTTAGTTTTGAGGTCATCAAGTATTAAGTTTATTCTCTTTATTTTTCTATGCCGTGTGATATTGTGATGCGATGTTTTTAGGTGTCAAAACAATTTTATACTTTCCTGATTTTTAAACATCTTCGTTTTTTTACTTTAATAATATCGTGTCTATGTGTAAAATTGATTGCGTATTGCAATAACGGTCGTTGGAAATAATTGAATGATAAACACATTTTGTCGACACATAAAAAATAGTCAAACAACTTGAATTAATCTAATTAAAATAAATACTGAAATTAATAAATTATTCAGTTCGAATAATGGACTTTTATTATTAAAGCGTGTATAGAAGCAACTCTTAGGGTCGGACCCACCCTTACTGATGAGGATCATCAAACACCTGTGAAAATTAAAATTAAATACGATATATAGAACTAAACCGAGCGACACCCAAAACTTTTCGATGACACCTACAAAACAAATTAATAGGGAATGCAATCAAAAGTTATATTTGCCTTAGTGGGTTTTAATGGCAAACAATTTTATTCATCACCAAAATATTTACGATCCTTGTGCTAACAAGTTGCTAGTACATAGGAAAACTAACCATCGCCTTATACAAGATAACAGAAAACGATTAAAACTTATATTGACACATCAAACCTCACCTACTTTTCCCATTTCACATGAGACCACATAGCTCTGTGTTTAACCCACATGAAAGTCGTTATTTGTACCTCCCCACATATCCCCTAAATGGCTAAATGGATATATTTTTTTTTCCGGGAAGTAATATTTGTATACGTGAACACGGTCATTTCCTTAATGAATGAACACGAACAAACAATTTCGTTCAGTAAGTGTTCATGAACATATTATTTAGTTAACATATGAACATGAACAAGACTTTATTCATGTTCGTATTCGTTTAGTTCATTTACAACCCTACGTTCGTGCATAGTTTTGGTCCAACTGTGTAATTCCTCAAACTTGGCGACTAAAACCAAAATCTGAACATACCAAAGAACCATACGTGTAATTTACTTATATCCTAAGACGAAAATGTGTTATTAAAAATAATTTTGTGAAAGATATAACAACCACTATCGTACATAAGGTTTGTGTGTTTCATTACATCCATATAAAAAGATATTTTATTTTTTCAACTGCACCCCTTACGTTTGCAATTTGTTGCTATTTGCTTTTAACTAGTTTTATACCCGTCGCGCGTTGCCGCGGCGGGGGCAAGGAAATCAATAGTCGAGAATGGCAACGGTATAGCAATATGAAAGCAACAATAACATGAAAACGGGAAAATGCACGAAGAAAAAAATCAAACAACCGAAAATAAACACGTAATCTCAGATAAACATAACAAAAATCACCAAGCCAAGCAAAAGTGTGCTTTGTGTGGTTCAGAGTGTACCGAATAGGTGGCTGCAAGGAGGGTTGCGGGATAATAGCCGCCATCCACCATCCTTGCCATGCCATCGTAATTAAGCCTCGGGAAAAACTTTCAACTCATCACAACCAAGCCACAAATCGCAAGTATCTATAGCCGCTATTGAAACCGAAATCAGCACCTTGGCCGCCGGCCGCGGCCGCGAAGATCTGGGCAAGAATGTAACCGCTACTACCATCCATAGCTAACATACGTCATAGGCGACAATTAGCAGCAGGAGCACAATTCTACTACAATCTAACCTTCTGTAGCTGCACTATTATTATTATTATTATTATTATTATTATTATTATTATTATTATTATTATTATTATTATTATTATCTCTTAAGCTTCAATGGTCAAGACCAAACCTGGAAAGAGGGATTTGGATTCCTACACTATCAAAGGCACAAACAAAGTTGTACCACGTATTATATCCTAACAATCACTTAATATGTATCCAACATTCCAAACAACTGAATAGCAATTTTTTTTTTTTTTTTTGCAAATGAAGTTATGAACCAGAAAATATAAACAGCATCTTATAAAAGAATTAGAAGCAATCAACCAAAACCTGTAACAAAGAATCACGGGATTTTACGGCTGCTCCCACTAAGATCAACACACATACCCAATTGAAGATTTTATACCCATAATCATGTGGGAAAAATGTTTGACCAAAGACAACAAATCGGGCCAAATCTCATATAAGCGACTACAGAGATCATCAGAGACAGAAGGAGAAGCCTTCGCCGGATCAATAATTGCATCCGGTGGTGGCATCCGGAAAGGCGAGATCACAGGTTGCTGTCTCCCTTCATGTCTCTCTCTTTATAAGACAGTAACGACACCAAAACAAAAAGAACATTGGCGTCTATACACGCTCATCATCATCGATTTGAGGCTCAGATGATGGCGTAATCATAATCACGACCTTTGTTTAGTCAAGTCGGTTCACCGGACTCATCAGTACCGACCTTCACCGCCCTAGGAATTCACCCAGCAAGGCCGGTGTGGCCTTTTACAGTGGTCCGAACAACCAGAATCAGGTTGAGCTGCACTCATCGGTGAACAACCAGCAACAACAGCGGCTACCGACGTGGCGAAACCAGCGCATGACCGGATTAACCACCGTTGCCGCCGTAAGTGGCCTGAAAGCAACCAGCAACAACGCCGGCTACCAACGTCGCCAAACCAGGGGAAACGGACGACCGGAGAGGATAAGCAGAGAGCAAGGGTTTGAAGAGATCTAGAGAAATATAGAAACAAATCTGGGGAAGAGAGCCACGCATAAGAGGGTTGTACGTATGCATTGGCTGCTTGTATTTACGGAAACAGTAAAGCCTCCTCACAGCTAAAGTTGCTTTTTAAATCTATAATATAATTGGCTATTTCAGATAACATGTCGCTAAATGAACCAAAGGCATTATAGCCCAGCGTATCTTGGTGGTGAGATAAGACTTATGACCATATGGTCCTGGGTTCGAATCTCACAAAGTGGGTTTTCTCATAATTATGAGTTTCCTCCTGAATTGGTGACTTGGTGGTCGAATATGATCGCGTGGCAACATTGGTAGCACGATGATACTGCAGTGTTCCTTGAGTGATTCCAATTTGTTGGCCATTTCAAAAAAAACAACATGTTATTGGAGTGGTGTGGTGGTGATATGATATTTGTTATAAAGAAACTACCCAGGTTCGAAACCTGGTTATGGCCAATTTTAAGCCCAAGGCATTATAGCCTAGTGTCATCTTGGTGGTGAGATAAGATTTAGGGGCCATAAGGTCCTGAGTTCGAATCTCACAAGGAGGTTTTCTCATAATTATGAGTTTCCTCCTGAATTGGTGACTTGGTGGTGGAATATGATCGCGTGGCAACATTGGTGGCACGATGATACTCCAGTGTTCCGTGAGTGATTCCAATTTGTTGGCCATTCAAAAAAGCCCAAGGCATTATAGCCTAGTGGCATCTTGGTGGTGAGATAAGATTTAGGGGCCATAAGGTCCTGGGTTCGAATCTCACAAATGGGGTTTTCTCATAATTTTTATGAGTTTCCTCCTGAATTGGTGACTTGGTGGTGGAATATGATCGCGTGGCAACATTGGTGGCACGATGATACTCCACTGTTTCGTGAGTGATTCCAATTTGTTGGCCGTTCAAAAAAAACATGTCGCTAAATGAAGGGTCTTTTGGACATTTTGTCTACGAAACTAAGGGGCATTTTGGTCATTTTATATACTTTATTTATTTTAACTTTTTTAATTCTCTTTTAAACTTTAAATAAAAACAATAAAATTTATACTAAAACCCACCTCCCCCAGCCCCACTCTAACCCATCGACTCAACCCATCTCTCTCTCTCGCTCTCCCCCCTCTATCTCCCTATCTCTCTTTCTCTCTCTCTCTATATATATATATATATATATCCTGCTCCCGCTCCCCTTCCCACACTCTCTCTCCCCAAACCAACACTACCACCACCATGGCTCCATTAATCCATCACCATGCCTTCATAAAACCCAACACCACCAAACCACCTCGCAACCACAAAACCACAATCACCCACCACCAAACCACCACTGTCCCACCACCTCCACCCTAAGTCCACCACATCCTCCCTAAACCCACCACCACCGCAACACTTCACCCTAAATCCCTCACTGCTGCACTACCTCCTCCCTAAACCCACCACTGCTGCACCAACCCTCCCTAAACGCAGCACTGCTACACCACCTCCAATCTAAACCCACCAGTGTCACACCACCTCTACCCTAAACCCACCACCGCCGCACCACCTCTTCCATAAACCCACCATAGTCGTACAACCTCTACCACCTAACAACCACTGCCGCGACACCTTTGTTAACTGGGAATGAGAGCGGGGGTTCCTTTGATATTGAGATGCAAAGATTTAGAGAGAGAGAGAAAGTGGGGAATGGAGAAAAAGGGAAAGTGAGGTGTGTATGTAAAATGTCCAAATTGCCTCTTAGACCATGTGCAGTGGAGGGAGTTATTTATAACGCCCCTGATTCTGATTGGTAACAACGTGGCAGCTGAGTCAGCATGGGGAAATAAAGTGAAAAATGGGTGTAGTGGGGGAAACAAATTGAGGGGCGTTATTTTAAAAGGAAAAAAAAAACAAATTAGATCCCCCCCCTCGTCCACAAATCAGAGCCATCCCCCCTTTTTGCAAAATAACCCCCCCCCCCCCTCTAACGGTGTGGGAGGCGCTATTTTTTTCCCTCACGCCATATAACGCTTCGATTACACCCGGTCTTAGTAACATTAATTTTTAATGGAGTTAGCGTATTAGATAAAATTGACAACAAAAACATAAACAGAGAGACATTTTTGGATGAAAACTCTTAGGCAAAAAATGGCTATTAACTCTTTGTTAAATAAAAACATAAAATGATTTAAAATTTGTAAACGTTTGACTAATTACTCCATTATAAGATGACTTTTATCCTTTATCGTTGACTTGTTGTCCTTGTACATATTTCCCCATATTTAAATATTTTTTTTGTTGTACCTATTTCCCCCCTATTTTAACTATTTGATACTTTTCACAACAAGATTTGACTTAATTAATTGGTTAGAAGATCATCAACAAAAGCTATCGTTTATAAAAAAGGAATCAAAATCCAAAACAATATTTTACTCTTCATTTTTTATAGTAGTTGACTAATGATTAAATCACCCCGACGACTTTGATGGACACAGCAGTGGGTTTGGTTGCATCCAACTTGTAATATATATATTATTTTAAAAATAAACTGTAACCTACCAAAAACCTTCCAATGAACCTAAATCATACATAGACCTAGGGGTGTGAATTTCCGACACGACCCGAAAACACGACCTGAACCTAACACGAAATTAGCGGGTTTAGGTTTAGTCTAAATGGGTTCGGGTTGAACCCACGAACCCGTTAACTTTTCGGGTCGGGTTCGGTCAACCCGGGCGGGTTGGCGGTTGACCCTTTAACCTATTTATACTATATATTGTTTTTTTATAATATGTTTTATGTTATAAATTAAATTGGTTAGGTATTTTATGCTACACTTATAACTTAAAATAGAAATTGGTATGAGATTTTATAAATAAAACATTAATGTTTTATATATATTTGTGTTTTTTGTAGTAAAATTTTAATTTTAATACATTAGTTTGCGAAAAAATAAAAAAAATCAGGTTCAACGGGTCGGGTTCGGGTCAACCCATGAATATTCGGGTCGGGTTCGGGTTCATATGTATGTCACAATTTTCGGGTTCGGGTCGGGTTCGGGTTCATGTAAAAATTTCGGGTTCGGGTCGGGTTGGACCCACCAACCCGCGAACCTGACCCGTTAAGCACCCCTACATAGACCCTTAAATTTGTAAAGCCATAAGTTTACCACGACTTGTATCCTATGGAGTGTAATTCTTTGTAAAAATCACACTGTATCAACTAAATTTTACTTACACAAACTTTGCAATGATAGATTAGCATGCCAACAAAAAAAGGACCCTAGGCCAAAGCAAATGATATCTATAATCACCACATAAGCGATGTTTTAGCATATAGCAAAGTACTAGGTTTTGGTTCATTTAGAGATCAAAACCGACCCATGTATGCCCCTAACTAGATAGTAGATACGCTATAAACAAACAATTGGAGGCCGATATGAGCAAAAGGATGAACCCTAATGGCAGCCGAACTAGGTGTGAGCTACCGACTGCGCTATATGGAAAAAAAACAAATACCTTTTGAATATAGCTAAAAGTATAAGGACCATACAAGTCATTCATGCAGAGTCACTAGTTTAGTAGCTTGCTTGACTTTGGGCTCCTTAGTGGGCCAGTGCAGAGGCTCATTATTATTTTGCAAACTGAAATGTTTATGTAACCCCACAAGTTGTACGAAATTTAAAACATGGGGTAATTTTTTTTAGATAGAGCCGTTTGCCAAAGACGTTTCTTTATCCATTTTATAAAAAAATATATTATTCAACCAATAAAAAAGAACGTTAAGAGTAGACCAAATGCTTGTTGGTATCATGAAATTCATGTATCTTTTTAATACTATTACTAATACTAACCTATTTTATTTTTTTCTACCGACATGTAATAATAACTTTAAATATATTTATTTATATTATTATATGTAGTAAACAAATTGAGCAATGGTGATTTGGGTGCGAATTAAGAGAAACAAATTGAACAATGGTAAATGGGTTTGATGAACATACCCTCACGTGTGGCACGTGAGGGTGAATCCAGTTATCTTTTAACGACAGTTAGTGCTTATACCCGAAGATGTTACAAAAACATGCCATGAAATCTCAACCTAAAACTAAAAAACCTTAGTACTCTAAGGTGAAACTTTGGGTAAACCACAAGGACCATTTGTGTAAAAAATGGAGGTGCAATAGTGAATCACGACATGACCGAATCTGCGCGTCTTCAGAAAAGCTAGTTCTATCTTTTGCGGACATGCAGTTTGTTATTAAATCCAATTGGTAATCGGATTGAGTATTATATATAATACAAATAGTAACTGAACGTCAAACATTCACCACTGCCGTTAGCCAGTTACCATAACTGCTCCTGGTCATCAGGATCCTATTTAAACTCCAAGACATACCTACTTTCTCTCTTTCCCACCACCATTAATCACCACCACTTTCTTTAACCTACCAGATAACCGTCGGTCCACCATCACAAAACCGTCATGCAGTCATCGCATCCCCACCGTACAGCCATCAAATCCCCTTAGAATATGTAACGGTCAGATCACTAATCAGTGATGACAACTATTAACTACCAACCATATCAAAAATTTTGTCATGCAATCGTCACACCCCTCTAACAGGCACGCACCTTTACATATTTACACACACACACATATATATACTTTTATTACACTATTAAACAAACAAATACATCAAGATACACGAATTTGAGAAGAAGATATGGAGAACATCGAGTACGGTTACCAACAAAAACAACTGAAAATTGGAGAATAAATTAGTCACTATCCGACAACAAAAAAATACATTCTTTTTGTTCTCAAACACACCATAACGGAACTGACAAGACAATCAAAAACTGTTGTGACTTTACATTTAGCGAAATCGTAGTCGTTCGAAAAAATAACCAAACCACGTGTCTCATGCAACCAACGTTTCCCCATCGTTTACCACCAAAAACTCCGGCCATGTTATCACCTTCACCTGTCTTAAACGTTTTCAAATTTATTTCTCTAACACCCAGCAAGTCCCTCCAAAATGGCTCCAAGTAAGGACAAGAACAAGATGTTCGAATGAAGAGTTTAGGGTTTAGAGAGATATGTAGTTAAAAAATTGGACGACAGTGGTGTCATGGTGGCGGTAGTTCGGTGGTGGTGCTGTGGTGGCGGTGATTTGATGGTATTTGATGAGTTGTTTGGTGTATCGTTCAGTGTTTTGCATTTACCATTCTTTCAATATCCTTTTAAAAATATAAAATATAAATAAAAACTGCAAATCAAAATTAATACCACAGTTAATTTTAGCGGGTATAAAAATTGGATTATAATTTGTTCTTTAAATTAACTTAAGAAATACCCAATGTATATTTTAAAATGCCTAAAACTTGACATCACTTCTAGTGATTAGAAAGTTCAATGTAAACTAATATATGAGTTAAAATTCTAAATTACGTTTTACAGAAATAAATAACGCTCCTTCATATGAAAATCAATTAGTTTCCTTATAAAGTTGTTTGGACTTATTTTTCCTTTATACCATCTCACTGTAGTAATTATTCATTTGCAAAACTTTAATTTATTTTTTTATTTTGTTTTATTCATAAGGGTTGAAATTGAACAAAAATCAATGAGAATAAGTCATTAAATCTTTATGTATATTAATGCTAGAATAACTATACGAATGAATATTTGTTGTGTAGTTTTAATTCCTACAAACTTTAAATATTTTTTATTATATGAGAGAGAAATAGAGATTTAAACAACTGGTAAACAACATTCGTTATTATGGTTTTCAATCGATATAAATCATTTTGGGGTATTTGGCTCTTTTTTCTGCTTAAGAGAGTGCCCGTAGCATATCGAACCAATGTTTTTGTTTCAACTTATTTAAGTAAATATGTGTATAACGATCTTCAACTTAGTCTTAACATACCGGGTGTTGGTTTACCGGTACCCGCCACAACGCGCGGGTTGCAAAAACTTGTTTAAATACAAATATGTGTGTTTTTCCGCACGAACCTCCAAAATTCGTCTTGGAGCTTCCTCACGTTCCTGCAGCTGTGATTAAAATATCCATCATGGAAACAAGGAAAATGATAGTCTACAAATGCCTAATTTGATTACAACTTAAGGCCAACTCCTCATTCTCTTTCAAAGTCATACATATACATGACACATATCCGAACAAAAATAACATCTACTTACAGCCATCCTGCAAACCAACACTAGCTAGGTATGCTTGTAAGCGATGTATACGTGCCAACAATAGCGCATACCAGCCCCAACAAAATCATCAATGAACACAATGTAATCTGCAACATAATCACACATCTTAGCTTCTCTAAATTCAACACATATACTATGTATACAATAGGAAAGTTCCGGACCTCAGTTGTCGTCGTATGACCATGAAGTAACCGCAAGTAGCAAGCACAAGGAAATATTATAGACTGAATCAACAACAACAACATGTGTTATATATCATTAAAGTTGTCTAGAACCGAAGAATACACATGGGAAAACTAATTACCACTAGCATCTCAAGTACTGATCCAGTCAAGGCCATCACAACTCCTGTATATGATTCATTAGTAACCATCAAATCATGGAAACAAGAGCCATTTCTATGGATGCTTACCAAAATATGGAAGTGTTAGAGCTACAAGCAGAATTAAAATCATTAAAGTCGTTCTTATCATCATTGAGACAACATATGAATTTTGCTGAGCTGGAGGCAACAGTTCTTCGATACCGTATGCAATAGGTGTAAGCGTCAAGGCAAACTTTGTAACAGGGGCCACAACCTGTCGATGGAAATAAACATCTACAAAAAATAAAGAAAATATGCTAATGATATTATTTTCATACTTACCACAGTCCATGCTGCAACTTTGGAAGAAACATAATGTGTGGGCATATTTAAAGTGAACTGAGATTTGACAGAGTCCCCAAACATCAGGTAGCCATATACTCCTACTGCAGTATACATAACAAAAGATACAGAAAAGCTGCATTTTGTTGACAAACAAGTATATTAGATCATTGCACTATAAACAACTAATGACAAAACAAGATTTACCTATCATATGGCTGATTAGGGATGAGCTCAGGACGGTATCGGTACCAACCGATCCCGAAAACTCCCAAAACCCGATATCGATACCGATACCGAAAACATACGGTAACCGGTATGATATCGGTATTTTTACCTTAAAATACCGATACCATTATGATCTCGTGCCGGTACCAAAAAATACCCAAAACCTCTAAATGTGAGTACCGATACCGAATACCCTCAGTTCGGTATGGGATCGGTACGAGATCGTTCGGGATCGGTATCGGTTCGGTAGTCGGTGCAATATGCTCATCCCTATGGCTGATGTTATTATGTTTGTTTAAAATCTCTCACAATTTTCATAAAGGCACTTCATCCAATCAAGTTTGATTACTCGTAAGCTAATATTGTCCCACTTTTTAGAACTTGTTCTAGAAGATTAAGATAGGTGCAAAATGTCGAAAGCAAATATTAAGTATAAAAGCATGTTTATGTTGTAGCACAACCCATATGAATTATATATCTAGAAACTAATGAAAACGAGCTATAAGTTTAACATATTTTTTGGTGAATGAAGTAGTTGGGAGTAGTTTGTGTCATCAAATATGTTGGTTAAATGGTATTTAAGGCAATCCACCTCTTAGGTCTTAGTATTTTGAAAATTGTGTGTTCAAATGTTACTCACAAAACGATGATAATGATGATGTTAATAATAATGACCTGATAAGAAGCGCAGATGGATATCTAGAAGGTTCTTTCATTGAAGTGTAGATATTGGGGAAAACAGAATGACTGCCATAGCAAAAACCAATAAGACCAACTGCTACAGGCAGGTTCCCAAAATTTAATGCAGTTCGACTGGGTGATATTCGATCCCATCAACCACTCCTAGCCATAACAAGCACACCACCACAGCTGCCAATGTTACGACTCCTCCAGCTGCTCACAAAGTTAATAAAGTCTCTTTATTTAGATATTATAACCAATTAAATCTACCTTTAAGCATGAAGATTGATTCCACACATGATCTAGAAGTTTAGTTACAAGCAGTTAAGAGTTAGTTACCTCCGAAGCCACATATCAATTTAACAATATATATAGACACACACATACACACACATGGTGAGGTTAGCATACAAAGGCTATATTTCATGAGAAGTGTGAAAAGGATTAAAAATTGATATGTAAGAATCATTTTTTTAGACTTAGTCATAATGTTTTATATTGTTTATCTTAAAATAACACTAAACATAACAATTAAAAACACAAAACAATTTATTTAGGCTTAAATCTTAAAAGACCATGCCAAGAACATGTGTGTTTAAAACGGTTGTGTTCTAGCTGTGTGTTTTAGTTGTGGTTTTCATTTGATGGCTATAATACATTACATTGTTTTTTAAATTGTTGTGTTTAGTGTTTTTCAAGCAAAAACAACCAAAAAATTAATGCCTAAATCCGAAACATGATGCATACATGTCAATTCTTAATCCTTCTCACACTTCTCACAAAATATGGTCTTTGTAACCGAACCTTTACCCACACACACATATCCATATATGAAGGATACATATAACCTGAAATATATGAGAGTAAACTGAGGTTTCGCAGCCAACTGTAGGAAGGATGACAAGGGTAGATATAATGGCACAGAAGAGATAAGAATCAAGATGTATAATCCCGCCAATATCCAAGTGGGCATGCGGGAACAGTGATGAAAGGTTATCATTCATCATTATCAAGTATTCCACACAAGAAGACTGCAAGCAGCATACAACAGATATCACATGACTTGAAGGTCAAGTAGATGCAGGAGCTAGAACGAATATGCACTTACAAACAAGTCCAAGTACAAAACCACCTACATTGAATAAAAAGAAGATGACAAGTTACTACTGAGGAAGGGGAAAAAACGCAAAACAAAACATATACTCACAGCTATACAGATGCGACAAAATGACCAAACGCAGCTTGTCCAATATCAGGGTAGGTCTGGAGTCCATGACATCTTTCTAAGCATATTTTCAAGAGTATTCCAGTGTAGCAACAAATAACACCAAACACCAGTAAAAGCACAAGGCTCAACCAGCCTCCCTCTTTAAATGCATAAGGCATTGATAGGATTCCTATGCCACAGAGGACGTTTATGGCTGCACATAAATATATATAAAACAATAAGAACATACAAGGTATTTAAATTTGATGAGAAAAGGCAGGATTGGTCTGACCGTTAAGGACTGCTTGTGAAAAAGAGCACTGCTCGACAGGAGGCGGGAGGCGGGAGACTGTTAGGTTTGTTGTTGTTTGAGATAATCTCATGATAGGTACATGATGATCTTTCCCTAGGCTTCTCGCCTTAAGGAGGGGCTTGCGGATAGCGTTATGGGTGGGAGTAGGAGGACCAAATGATCTCTTGATTGGTAGATTCAGTTCTGATGTCCCCCTAACAGAAGTCGCAGGATGAAGGGGCATTGTGTACATGTCCATAGATCGCCTGCATCATCCTTAACTTTTTTGTCAAATATTCATATATATCTATAACTTATAATAAAAGAATTGAACTTTGATGATGTGGCATTCAATGGAGGCTTAACCCCTCCTTGAATGTGCCATGTGGCATCATGTATGATTTTTTAATTTTGAGTTTTTTAATAAATCTATATATATTATAATTATTTTAGGAAAAGATAAGAATTTAGAAACAAAATTAAATTTTCTCTATAATTTTTCCTCCCATAACTTTTTAAACGTTAATATCCTTTAAATACGAGATTTTTTAAAGAAAAAAATTACACCAAATTAACGAGCGTTTTATTATCTTTCCAACGAGTACCATAGTGCTATATAAAAAACGGAGAAAAAAACAACTATTTTGTGGGGTTTTGTTTTTCAAATATATTTTACTCTACTAATAAATCACAAACGATAAACATAACTTCATAAGCAGAGATTTCTTTTTTTTTATATTGAATATGATAACTTATGGTAGAAATTTGTTTAAAATAAATAATAATAATAATATTATTATTATTCATTAATCATGTATTGGCAAATCATTAATTATGTTGTCATATTAGATATTTTATTATGATATATTAGATATTTCAACCCCGGGACACTCCCGGATAAAAGCTAGTATATATATATATATATATATGTGTGTGTGTGTGTGGGGGGGGGGGGGGGTTTCAAATGAGAACCTATAGGGTTGTGAGAACCAAATGAGCCAATCTTGACCCTTGATCTTGATTAATTAAATTAATGGCAAACTTGTATACAAGCATTAGACGATTTAACCAAATTGAATAATAGAGGGAAATTTAGTAAAATGTAATACACTCATCGATTCCCGTTTTTGAAAATTGATCTCACAATATACGTACTTGCAGTTTTACTTACCATACATAAGCATATACATAAGTGATCCATGATATACGCACTTAAAAAAATTGTCTATACATAAGTGTACAGAATTTTTGGTTTGTCTTTTAAATATATATAACAATGTATAGATTAACTAGTTCTAACATACACACATGAACAAATGACAAGTATGTATATAACATGAATCAATATAATGTGTGTGCAGACACATGTGATATAAATGCGTATACTGTGAATCAGGTATGGTGTATACACCCAACAGACTTGCTATGTAGAGACGTGAGGTACATATGTATATAATGCGAATCAAATAATGTATAGTTACAAATACATTTCTCAATATCACATGTGTATTTGTGTGATATAGAATTCAAATAAAAAATTGAATCTTAATGGAAGATAAAAATGAAACAAAGACCTGTAAGTTTGAGGCCAGTGAACAGAGGGTGGCAATTCTGATTCACAGTCCGATCCAGTTTCGTCGTCGTCGTCATCATCACAATCTCTTTCAGCTTCATTTTCTTCATCATCTGTTTCAACTTCAATGTGCCTGTCATGCACAAATTCTTCGTCGATTTTCATCCCCGTCATTCTTCAATTACTTTAGATCGATTCTTACATCCAATATGAAATTATATTGTTAGGTATTTTAGTCTCTAGTCCGAAATGTATGTGTTGATGTATAATTCCGATCACTACATTTGCAAAAAACTAGTTTTGTTACTTAATTTAGATTTCTAGTGTTCTGTTTATTTATTCAATAAAACTAGTGTTGTGACTTAATTTAGATTTCAAGTGTTTATTTATTCATGTTACTTAATTTGGAGTTTTAATGTTTATATTTATTCAATAAAACTAGTGTTGTAACTTAATTTAGATTTCTAGTGTTTATTTATTCAATTATATACTAGTTTTTAATACTACTATTACATCAGTGTTAAAATATTATAATAATGTATTATTACACCATGATTACTTTTAACACATAAGGTTTTATTAATATTACTTAGTGATACTCGACTAAATAAAATTAATAGTCCATCTTTATCTTATCTTTCATGTAAAACTAGTGGGTTGCATTTGCGATGCGATGAGGAATACAACACTTAGGTTGGTGATTTTACGAGTGTACTTGAGCAGTTCAATTTAGATTCGATGTACTTTTAACCCATAACAAATCAGAAGTTACTGGTCATTTGGCAATGCATAGTGTGAAGAGAAACCTTGAATTGGGTGATCACAAACAAATAGGTTTTTCCAATACGAAGTGATAAAAAAACACGCTGTTACGTTTTGCCAAATAATGAAATAAAATTAAAAAAGTTTCTTATTGTTCAATAACAATACTTGTACGTTGTAAATCCAATCATTCTTCAAAAATACTTTTTCCTAACGTAGGCCACATTCAAACACTTTTCTTTAAAATAAGATATTCAAAATTTTTGTAATAGTTAAGTTCAATTTTCATCTATGTGGTTTTGCAAAAATTGCCCTTTACATCTAAAAGGTAAATTTTGCATATGTCAACCTTTCATGTTAAACCTTCTCCTCATGAGGGGTATTTCCATCTCTTTTTCCTATCTTTTATGGGGTGTTATAAGCTACATCAAATTTTCATAAATGTTAAATATAAGGTTCCTAAAAAGTACATAAAATATTCAAAAAACTAGTGTGATTCAAGTCGCGCGTTGCGCGACTTAAAAGTTTGTTTTGTCTATTACGTTTTAAAGCGTTCTTGGCTTTGAAAACAACTAAACAAAGAATCTATCTGTAACCATGACCGTTTTCGTTGGCAAATAGTATCATTTTGTTTGATTGCACTATGAGCATGATTAGAACATAGAGAAAGTAGGATGGAAAGCATAAGTAATAAAGCGTCTAAAACCTGTAACTACGTGAAGACTTAAACGTGCAGCCGCCTAGAAAGCATGGCATATAATGTGGGTCAAACTATATGTGCAGCCTAAATAACAACACGCATCTAAAGAAAACGACAATAACATACTATGTACGACAGTTTTAGAAAAGCGCCTAAAAACACATGAAATTCAGAATGCAAACAACATACCTACTGATATTAGGAAAAAAATATTCCTGCCGTTTTTAATACAATTAAAATTATTTTACCCTTTGATAATTACTTTTGTTGCAAAAATCAAAATAATCAAGTTATAATGTTTAGTAACATTCTGCTTCTGATTATTTGTATTCAAATTGCAATAATTACATAAAGATTAAGAATGCTGTTTGATGCCACAACATCAGGACCCCTTGGTAATTCCTTCATCTTGTTGTAGATTGTTCTTGCTCCTTCAATGATTCCGGTTTTACTGTATGCTTTGATCAAAGAAGTCAACACGACTTGGTTGACGGACAATCCAGATTCATGCCTAACCTGGAAATACCGAAGAGCTTCTTCAAGTTTACCGGTTTCTGCAAATCTATTTATCAAAGAACCAAATACAACATCATTCGGTTTGACCCCGCAGTTGACCATTTTTTGATAAACCTCAACCGCATCAAAAAGCCTGGTTAACCTAACATAACTTGCAATGATGCTAGAAAACGTCAAACACGAGGCTCTAAAACCTGCTACCCGCATTTCCTTCAAAAGATCTCTTGCTTCATCAACCAAATCACCCCGGAAAAACATCTGAATCAAAGAATTGTATGTGCATTCATCTAGCCAGATCCATTGACTTTTCATACCTTTATACAATAGAAAAGCTTTATCCTAAAGCATTGTAATGTCGTATGCTTTGATCATAACATTATACTCCATAACATCCTTCTCTTGTTCACAACCAAACACATACTCGGCCTTGGCCCATTGACCCTTCTGAGCATACGCATCAATAACCGCAGCATAAGTCTTTAACTACAATCCACTGTTCTTTTGACATTTTTCAAATAAATACTTCGCACGTTCAGTTAACCCTTCATCTACATACATCTTAACAACTATAGAAACCGACTTTCTATCAAGAGTTTTGGTGGAACTGAGGCCGGTATGATCCGAGTGCCAAATTCGGATGGTTTTTACGCCATTGATTTTGGCTGCTTTTGTAACACCCCGCCTTAGGGCCTAGAATTTTTCACTCAATATTATTATAAAACGACCAAAGGTGAATAATAAACCATATGTTTTGATGCAAAACTAAAACACGAACTATTATAAATAAATAATACTATTATCAATAAGTATTATACACGTTGCGAGACCGAGTTAAAACGCGTAACGAACCCTGACATGTGTACATGATGATTATTCACCGTTAGAGACACATGGCACCTTCCCATGGTGCCATGTGCCTCCACCCACATTAAACATATATACATACACACTCCACATCACAAACACCCTCTTCTTATATAATCTAACCTACACACATATTTCACACACACCACACATATCTATGAATTTAGAGAGAGACAGACGAGATGAAATAAAGATATCGGTGGGTCTTCGACTACCACCTACGGTGGAGCTCACGGTGGCAACACCCTCTCCGACGCATGAACCGTACAAACCCAACAATCGTAAGACAAGGAGATCGATGATGGTGATGGATTAGTGAAACAAGAAGCGGTGATCATTGTTGTTGGTGGTTGATGACGAAAATGTCCAGGTGAAGTTTTAGTGGTGGTCTAGGGCTTATAGGAAATGGTAAAATGTTAACAAGTTGTGTTGGTGATGGTTGGTCCACAGTTGGACCTGGTCAACGTGAGTCAACACAAGGACCATTAAGAGGAGTGCAATATAGATTTCAAACAAGCAAGGTATAAACAACAACTTAGTTATCATTTATAAGTACATTATTTATATATGTTTATCAATCGCGTGTAAGCACGAGTGAGACTTTACGAGCCTATGGACCGACAGACCCGGCAAACAAAACTAAATAATAAACAATGAACTTGTATAAACTATATGGACCATCTAGGCTGACAAATATGTATTGTGATGTAAGGCTTCGGACTCTGGGACTTATGAGTTATGACTCGAAATATGCAGACCGGTCATTATGTGCAATTGGGACGCAAGACAATAAGTTCGACAAATTGAATCATGGATTTATAGTTGTACATTAGACAATGAGACGATTAATATAATAACCATCATATATCAAAATATCTTAGACCTGGATTATTGATACTAATACATTTGAGCCTAGTATTATTATTCTAAATACCGCCACAATTGTTATTTATTATAACCTTATCATTTTTATGAACAACACAAACCTTATTTTCATAACACATAGTATTTCTATAAGTTCTAGATGTAACCAGTTTTATAAAGCATAACTAACTGACACCAATTATTATAAATGCTTACTAAACATTCTTTTTATGATCACAACTAATTATATTAACTCCTAATATTTTCACTTCCCTATGTGCTGCTAATAAAATATCGTAAAAATAGAAATTGACCTGTACGTTGAATTAGATACTTATTACATGAAACCATGTATAGTCATCAATGGGATAAATAGAGCTAAGAACCAACAATTATAGTAAGACGACATTAGCAACTAAATATCCTAGCTCGTTAGCTCGTCCACTCGTGTAACCGCAACATATGGTTTCACACAATAATATTCATAACGATAATAGGACCTTACACATGAACAATAGGTGGGCTTCCAACCTTGGAATACTATTCAATGGCATGGCATAACATGATGCAAGACAGGTGAGTTCCGTGTACTATTCCCCTTTTTGTGTTTTACTGTTTTGGGGTGAATGCATGCTTCCTTTTTATGAACTGTTTGATGTGACAAGATTACAGCTACCGGATACCATACTGACACTCATTAACCCAGGGGTTGGGCCACTTAATATGTGGGTAGTACTACTTGGGGAAACCCCCACACACAGTGGATCCGGAAGACCGGAAAACCCTCCACTGAGGTCTGCGGACCGTTGTGACATGTATTTTGCCAGGAGAATCTATAATGGCAGTAGATAGATTCTGTGTTAGGTTTGAGGGGTCGCTTGTACATCACTATGTTTGAACTGTGTAAACTTGATTTTGAACAGTTAAACTGTTTTGGATTTACTTTACTTACACGGACTCACCAGCGTAATTGCTGACCCAAACTCTTTTAAGCATGTGTTCAGGTACTGCATTTGGATAATCTTGAGGACGAGGTATATGCTTGCTTGTGTGGATTAGAGATTGTTATGGTAGAGGATTCAAGCTACAAGCGTAGCGGTTTAGAGCATTAGAGCTAAGCATGGATTGAGATTTGGATCGACTAGCGGATCACACCTTATCAACTGCTTCGACGACCGCTGCGTTTCGTCCCTGCATAAATATTAGACTGTTTATTTTAGTTATGTATTTATTTTTTTGGATTAGAAATTGTATAACATTTAAATATTTGTTATTGTTGCTTCCGTTGTGCAAGTCTGTTACCAAACTGTCGTAACGTCCAGCCCCCTCCTGGTTGGGTTGTTACAGCTTTAACCCAACGTTTCTCCAACCAGTACAGGTAACTCTCTTGGGACAACGATTTGAGCATATCTTGTGGTGAACATGTATCTTTCATACCACCTATTTAATATTTATAAATTATTGCTAAAAGAAGCAAAAAGTAAGGAATTGGGAGTAGAGATTTATATTTACTTACACAAAATTTGCCATTTTGCTCTGTTAGGATGTAGCCTTGGTTTTTGTACAAATCAAGTAATGCATGTGCATCTTTTCTGGTTTTGACAATTTCAGAGAGCTTTGTCCCAAGCTCAAGACATTGATCAATGATACCAACAGCTTCTTTAGCTTCGTGTGAGAGTAAGTTATGCTCTACCTAGAAAGACAAAATAAAAAACAAATCTAAATCATCTTAAACAGGCCGGATCGGATTAGTTGACCCGTAAACACTTAATTGCCCATGTTCTTTAATTTTGTATTAATCATTATTGCAAAAACAATATTATCACAGTAATAATATAAATCTTAAGATAAAGCGACTTAAGAGGTTGTAACTTGTATGCATTTAACACACAATCATGCAGCTTTCAACTTGTTTGACCCATTTCTCTTTGACCTGTTTGACAAAGCAAATTGTATTTTTTTAAAGATATATATTCTATAAATAAATATGAACATAAGCAATTCTATGTTTTGAAGCTGTATATCCTATCCTACATGGCTATATATAAAAAGGACTTACTTTGCTTGCTGGTTTAAGACTGAGAAGTGGTAGAGCAGGGAAAAACGGTTCTTCATCATAGAAAACTGTAGACAAAGTTATACAATAGAAAAGCTTTATCATAAAGCTTTGTAATGTGTACGCTTTGATCATAACATTATACTCCACAACATCCTTCTCTCGTTCACAACCAAACACATACTTGGCCTCGGCCACAGACCCTTTTGAGCATACGCATCAATAACCACAACATAAGTCTTTGACGACAATCCACTGTTCTTTTGACATTTTTCAAATAAATACTTCGCACGTTCGGTTAACTCTTCATCTACATACATCTTAACAACTATAGGAACCAACTGTCTATCAATGGAAAAGCTCGATCTCTCCATTTCTTAATCACACTTTCAACTTCACAAACCATTCTTCTCTCAAACAAAATATCAAGAACCGCTCTATATGTAACATCATCAGGAAAAAGACCCACCTAGCGCATCTTCCTGTAGCAACAAAGAGCTTCATTTATGTTCCATCTTACTCAACAAAGACTCGGCCTTCGAAAAATTTCCCATGACTCCCACACGTAAAGATCATCGTGTTAAAAGTAATCGTATCAATCGGGAAACCTGACCGCAACATTTGAGCAAAAACCTCAGCTGCATCTTTCAACCGACCAGCTTTCCCATACAAATCAATCAAAGTGTTGTAAGTAGCCGTTAACCTCGGCTTGTTCTTTAAGAAACGCAAACCCTAACAGACCAAAATCAATTATACACAAGCATTCAAATTTAAACCAAATTGAAGCCTAATCGATGCATAAATCAAAATATAAGGGTACCTTAGCTTCGAGACCATAGACACGGCTCTGTGTATGAGTTTAAGAGATTTCATCAAATTGGTATCTTAACAGTGGGTGGGCTGGAAACGCAGGGGATGCGAGACGCTTCATTTGCAGGTAATAATCAATGAATTATGATGATAGGTTTAATGGTAATGAATCATTGTCATAGCTGAAGAAGGCAAAAGGACCATTGTGTTGCTCTGTAAGAAGGCAGGGATGGATTGAAGAAGGGCACTATTGTAAAATTGTTTTGATATTGTAAAGGCGGAGGATGGTGAAATATCTATATTACCCTTGCAAGTGTCTTAATTGTCACCAACATCCCTAAAATGCCCTTAAATTTCTTGCTTAAATATGTTGTACATGTTGCTTCTTAAGTTGTACGGAAATGAAAATTAATAAGTTGGCCATCACTCCTCCTTAATAAGATAAAATGTAGATATAGATTATATATTAATAATATTGTAAGAAATTGTAGGAAAAAGTGTCATGTGACATTAATTGAATCATTTACTATCATAGGGATATTGATTATTTTTAACTTTTTATTTTTATTTTTTGAGCTTATTAATAGTCATTTAATATTTCATTCATCCAACCTCATGTAATACACATGTTTATAACCAAATTATTAATAAAAAAACAAAGTGAAATGTAATGATAAATAAATAATACATCAAAGTTCATATCTTGACGATTGTATGTGTTAAGCGATTGCATTATATTTATTCAACGAGTAGAGATTTTATTAACATCTTTCATAGGCAAATCAATAGCGGATGCAGTATTAGCATCGCTTGATTCAGTCATAAGCACATCATTCACACTACTATTCACAACATCTTTGACACTAAGTTTAAACATTCCATTGGTATTGTAACCAAGGCCAACAAACTTTTTACCCTTTGAGAGGATGAATTTATCGGCTTCAAAGATAAGCTTGAATCCATGCTTGGTGAGGGTTGATGCGGACATTAGATTCTTGCGAACATCTGGGACATATAAGACGTCTTTCAAAGTCAAGGTGTTTCCGGGAGTGAACACTAAATCAATGTTTCCTTTTCCTTTCACTTGTGAAGTTGCATGATTTCCCATGTATATTGTGAGGTTTGTATGTTCATAGGTTTTGAACATGGAGATATTGTTGCATACATGTCGAGTAGCTCCAGAGTCCACCCACCAAGATTTGTCATCTTCAAGGGAGAAGTCCTCAGATATCATAGCAACAAAGTTGTTACCTTTTGTATCATTTTCTTTATTGTGTCCCGACTTGTTACAATTGTAACAAATCACCCTTTTCTTGTTCTTTTTGAACTTATATTTTCCTTTGTTGTCGAAACGTTTCCTTTTACCACCATTTTTGAAGGATTCTCCCTTTACCTCCATCATGTGGACGTTAGATGAATCCTCGTTTGCCTTGTTTTCCAAACGCCCTTGTTCTTCAATGCAAAGAGGCTTTCCAAGGTCTTTCAAGGACATTTCGTCCTTCGGATGCTTAAGATTTTTCTTAACATCTTTCCAAGTTGAAGTGAGTTTATAAATTATTGATGCAACTTGGATTGTTTCATCCATTTTCATGTTGTTTTGTGTGAACATATTTAGAATGTGTTTAATCTCACACATTTGGTCCATAATTGAACGCGAGTCAATCATTTTATGTGAATTAAATTTTGAGAAAAACAAATTTCTTACTTGATGCATCTTCTCTGAAGTATCTTTCCTCAAGAGTGTTCCATAGTTCTCTTGCGGTTGCAACCTTTTGATAAACATCAAAGAGTGGGTCAGACATTGCATTCAAGATGTGTCTTCGACATATGAAGTCATCATTATCGAACTTAAGACAATCACGTGTTGACGCCATTGTTTCATTTTCACTTTCTTCGGGAAATGGCTTGGTTAGAACGTAGGAGACGTTAAGGGTTGCCAAAAGAAATTGCATCTTCTTTCGCCAATGTTTGAAGCCCAAACCATCGAAGCGTTCCAACTTGACAATGTCGCACGACATTTGTTTCAAATTCTTGGAAGCCATTGTTGTTGCTAAACTGCTTTAAGATTGTTGTTTCCGGTTTTTGATTCGTTTAATTCAACTTGTGTGCTACGCTTATTGGCGAATCGTCTTCCAAGATACAATGAAGCAACATATGTAATATGTAGATTGTTGATCGACTTTTGCACAATAAAGATGACAACCTTGTTGTACTAGTGAGATTTCAAGGTTTATAATTTCATGCGAACCAATATGTATGTTCAAATAAAACTATATATTCAACCATCATACCGAATTAGCGATCACGTGTTCGCATGGAACCATCCATTGATTTGAATTAATTTTTGTTTGTATGAAATAACATAATGAACAATCGCTTCTGTTTATTAAGACCGATTCATTGTTGCATTTCCTCATTAATATAACATTTCCACCGTGTTCTTCAGATTTAATCAAATCGAACCACCGTGATCTTCCGATTTGATCAAATCGATCAACGGTGTTCTTCGGTTTAATTAAATCGATCCACCGTGTTCATAAACTCTTCCTACGATTTATGTAAGACTCAAAACCATTTAATATTTTTTTATGAAAATAATTTACCCAACAGGTGTTAGGTTGTTGACACGACAAAGGAATTAAGAAACAAAATGCTTCTGGATACCCAACAATAACAAAACGTTATTTCTTCCCATTTGTAATTACATATAAACTAGGATTTCTACTGCGCGCGTTGCGGCGCGCCGCGGTGATTTTTCCTTCATCTTAAACTTTTTCTTTACTTGGCTACTGTATGCGCAAAACTGATTAAGAACATCAAATAAGGCTGTTGAAATAAAAAAATTAACCATGACCACGTGGTCTCGAACCACCAAACCCATTTGTATATTAATATGAAATAGGTTATACTTAACATTAAATATGACTGTTGAAATGAAAAAAAATGCAACTTGCCAGTCGAACTTGCAACCTTCTATTTAACAAAATGGACCTCAAACCATTATAGCACTAACACAATTGATGTTTAAAAATGAAACCAATTGTGTTTATTATTAAGTAAGGCTGTTAAAATGAAAAAAAAAAATTGCATCTCCCAGGAATTGAACATGTGATCTTTAGGAGTAGAAGCTCATTACAAACCACTACACCACCAACACAACTTGTGCTTTCAAGTGAAACAAATAATATATATATATATATATATATATATATATATATATATATATATAGTAAGGTGTGAAAAAATATAAAATAATGGGGGCACTGTTCATGAACAGTGAAAATCATTTTAAATTAATACATATATAATTTGTATTCTAGTCCAATTGTTGAACCACTAATATGCATGCAAGATTGGAGTATAATTTACTAAATCAGGAAAAGAAATATTCATTAATTTCATTGATATATACTCCTTTGTTTATAATATTTTATGCCTCTATAAATATTATGATAAGCTGCGGGGCACTATTTTGAAGCTATGGCTTTAAACTTTACAATCCAATAAAGCCCTCAAATTTTAAAAGATTTTTTTTTTAATAAATATGGTATTTGTTTGTAATCAAGATGACAAATCTTTAGCTAGCTAAATATCTATAGTGTGTAAGTCTTTTTTTGTTGTATTTACAATTCAAATAGTTCTAATCCTGCAAAAGGCCAAATTTTAGTATTTGTTTTAAGATTTCACAAAGGCTAAGCCAGCCCTATAAACTGTTAAGAAATTTTGAAATAGATTTAGAACTGTGGTCTTGTGGGTGTAACCCTCATTTTACCTTACACGAACATTCTTAGCTATCTCCCATCCTGTATCCTAATGCGGGTTGGGTGTACATCTGTATCGATCACTACAACCCTTTTCGGATCAACTGGTGAATCGACAAGGGTTTCATTGTGCTATTTTCTGTCAACAGGCGGCCCGAAGGTCCCCTAACTAGTTACGAGGCTCCCCAAAGACAAGGATACCATATATACTATGCGCCTAAACTCTTATCTCATCCGCCATTCTGCCAGTTATTTAATATTGTTCCCCGAAATTAAGTCTAGGCACAGTTAATTAGTGCTCAAGTCACTTTAGACCATGGGTAATGGTTAATGCCCTCTAAGGAGCATTTTTCGCCACATCATCATTATAATGCCCTTTCAAAAAATTTGTAATGGTTAACTCCCTTTTATGCCCTTTTTTAATAATTAGTTTCCTTAATTTTCTTCTCTGTGGGCATTATACTATAAATGTCCCTCCTTAATGCCCCTATAATACCTAAGGGGATAGTGTTAAGGGCATTATAAAGCTCATTCATGCCCATATAATGCCCATTACACATTGTCTTATAATCAAGTTAGGTTTACACGTCAGTACTCGCTTATAAATTAGCATTTGCTATAGACAGCGGAAGTCAAAATAAACATCTTGCAATTAATAATGATTCTACTTCACCTAGAGTTTAACTGTGCCAAATAACATTTGATGCCTTCTAATGTGATATTAAGCATTTTATATTTATTTATTTATTTTTGTTTGTGTATCGAGGGAATGATTTTCATGCCAATTTCATGACTAATGCTGTGTTATGTTGTTTGACGCCATAAAGAAATTAGAAAAGTATCTATCTTAAAGGTATGAGATGAAATAACATTTACATGATCGAACTCAATATTTTACAATAACAAAAAAAAAATGTTTAAAAATACCCAACAATGTTAACGAAAATGTGGAAAGTTATGTTAATTTATCATTTGAACACTTCCTATATAATTTGTTATCAGATTCATATTTAGTTCTGTTTAATATTTTAGATGCATTCTGACAATTTCGGCTTTTGCAATGATAAATTGATAACCTTACTGAAGAGGTATAAGGCTTTATACCTCGGCTTAGACTAAGCCACGGCCTAAGACCTTAGGCCGAAGCCTAAGGAAGGACGATGGTCCTCATAACCGGGGCAAGTATAAGAACCTTTGGAAGTCAAACACTTCCGAAGGTAAGTACAAGGGGTCCAAAGCAAAGTACGTACAACTTTGCGGACCACTATAAATACCCCTCACAAAGTACAATTGACACACGAATGCTCACACTCCGAACTACACTTTATCTCTCTACTTTCTCTCTCTAAACAAATACTTATCCTCACGCTGGAGGGTGGTCACAGAGAGGCCATCCCTTCTCCTCTTTGACGAGCCTAACGGTTTTCTACCGTGTGCATGTTCATTCAAAACACTAAACTCACAAGATCTCATTGGATCGTCCCTGTTCTCACTCAATTATAGGTATGACCACTTTTTGGATCTTCACTTGCAAAAGATATACTCACATAATTTCTGTTATGATTTATGTAATTCGTTGATACTATTTTATTTATAATCTTTACATAAAGTTAAATCAAAAAGTTGGTTTATTAAGTGTTGTCTACGGACGTGGGCGTTTTGAACGATCTATAAAAGCCCCATCATTCTGGTAAACTAAGTGGCAAAAGATCACTCACACTCATGAATGCAGACATCGCTAGTGACCCGACCTACCACCATTACAAGGAAGCTCACCGTCTGAAGGCCCCACTATGGTAAAACCATGGCTCAACCTAGAGTAATTTTTCTTCAGACTAGACTGGAACCCATAACCTACACTTTGAAAGGTCACGAGACTATCAATATATCAGAAGGGAGTCGGTATTACATTATTGTATTACATAAAGATACAATATCAAATGGTTAGTTTTGCCGACAAGTTACAGGATCACATCCTGTGGGACATTGGTGTAGTCAGCTTGGACTTAAATTATAAGTGTGCACTGTGTAGCTTGCACAGGTTCCTTCCCGATCTTGATCTCAACGGTTCCACTAATAAGGACGCCGCCCCCTTTAAGGCCCAAATACTCTGGCGAGTACCCTTTATAGTAAAACTGTCCAGAGTTTGGGAGAGAAGTTTGACCAATCTTCGCGCCAAAAAGTGCTGACAAATGTTTACGAGGGTATTGTCCCCATTGATGGGCATGGATAACAATTGTCAGCGGTGGAGTATTGGGTCATCCTTAAATACTGTTTAATGATCATTCCGTTTCCAATCGATGAGCCTTGCTGAGTTTGCCATAAGGCCTGTTCAAATAATTTCACAGAGCATGCGGTCCATGCCAAAGAGTTGCTTGGCTTCAAATATTGACATGACTAGGTCAAGGATGTCTTATAGGATGTGCTCAAGCGACCAGGGATCTCTGCCAAAAAAGAGGCCCTCGTGAGCTTCTTGATAAACCCGTTGGAAGGGAGGTGTATGTTTTATTCAACGAATGTTCTTGTGTTTGACTAGGCGGGTGGTAAATACGCTTGCGTTAACCTCATTAGGGTGCCCTCCTATTGGCCTCATGTAATATGGGTTTATGTCTGGCCAGGCGATGTTGAAAGCCGAATCAAAGAAAGTTGCAAACATAAAAAAGTTTGTGCTCAGAATCAACATGTTTTCGTCCTTTTTACTTTAGATACATTTGGCTCTCTGGCTTCTGAAACTATTAAGGTTCCTGGACAAAGCGTAGCCCTACACAACAATTTCTCAATCCCTAGAAATCAATGGTTTATTTTCATTAGGATAGATTTTACTGTTCAAAAGATGTGTGGTTTTATGGTGAAGTTTTTTGTCTATCTACCATTTTATTGTAAAATATATATTTCTAAGTATAAATTAACAATAGCAACAAGTAGGGATGAGCTTGAGATGGTATTGGTACTGAACCGATACCGATCCCGACACTACCGATACCGAAAAGTCCAAAAAACCAATACCGATACCGAACACATACGGTACGGTATCGGTTCGGTATCGGTATTTTATTTTAAAATACCGATACCATACCGATCCAGTACCGATACCGATAATACCGAAACCGAAAATCCATAATATGGGTACCGATACCGATCCCGAAACCCCTCGATTCAGTACGGTATCGGGATCGGGATCGGGACGGGACAGAATCGGTATTCGGCCTTGTATGCTCATCCCTAGCAACAAGTTTGAATAAAATGTGATAACCGTTAAAAAACAAGAAGATTCAAATTAGATTCACCAATTGTTCCTCCCTCCTCTGCTTACGGAAGATGAAGACGAAGAAGAAGAAGATACACACATACACACAGTGATGTTGTTATTCACTCCCGCCTAATCTTCAACGGCCAAACCCTACGCCTACCAGCTTCTTCTTCTTATTCACCCAACGGCCTAACTTTTCTTTCCTTTATAAATGATCCTCTGTCTCTCTTCGTCCCACACTAAAACAGAACCCCTTCCTTCTTCCCCAATGTCTTAAACTTCACATCCTTATTATACTCTTTATTTCTTATTCATTCTTTCTATTTCAGGTAACTTGTTACTTGATTTTTTCCATATCTCGTCTTCTGATGCTTATCTTATTCTGTTTGATTTCTTAGAAAATAAACATAGCATGCAATTTATGCTACTTAAAGTTGGTATTTTGGGTATAACTAGATAATCAGTATGTTGGGAATTCATAATCGTACTCATGGCTTCATGCATGGAGGCGGTTAGTGATAATGCTCGACTCGAGTTTAGGAGATGATAAGTTAAAATTGTCTAATATCCTATACGTGTTGGGTTTGGACACATTGTAATCTACTCAATTAATTAACTCAAGTCCTAGTTATAGTCTAACACGTTGGGTTAGCTATATATACAATGTTTATTGTCAGGGATTGTAAGTTCAAGTTTTTGTGTAAGCTTTCTTGAATCTAATTAAATTGACAGGAGCTCAAATTTGTATGTTGTATCATTCTAAAATAGAGTACTAATGATATTAAATTGTTAGATGTTTTGTTGTTAATTGGTTTATTAGCAAACATTTATAGTATGCATTGAGATTGAACCAGGAGAATTAAGTTATTCTTGTTTTATTGAAGTTTTCAGTAATAAAGTTATTACTAGCCTATGTAAAAACTATGAGTATTGCCATTGGTATACATCTGTTGTTCATGTGTGGGCAATCTGTATTCTTCATTTTGATGTCTATTTTCTCAATTCTAAAATGGATTTTTTTAACTTTTTTTCTTGTAAATTAGGGTGAGAATTTCAACTTATTTTCTTTCGGCTTCAAAGATGGCTTCGGTATCTCAATCTCCAGTTAATTTGGCTGGGAGTTTGTCATCTGCAACTTCAGCTTCTGATCTACTTCGAAGCTCCATTTATGGTGTTAATGGTGCACCACTACAAACATTCGGCAATGGGCATGTGGGACCTAGTCGAAAGGGTTTAAATATAGTTGCAAAAGTAAGGAAAGTACAGAAACACGAATACCCATGGCCTCAAGATCCTGATCCAAATGTGAAGGGTGGAGTTCTTAGTCATCTTTCCTCTTTTAAGCCTTTGAAGGAAAAACCAAAGCCTGTTACGTTGGAATTTGAGAAACCGCTTATGGATTTACAGAAGAAAATCACTGATGTAAAGAATGTTAAATGTTTTCTTTATACGATATCTTTGTAGTCATCTGTAGAATATGTTTAAAAAAAATCTTGTTTTCTATGTTTTCAGGTGCAAAAGATGGCTAATGAAACTGGTCTGGATTTCAGCGATCAAATAATCTCTTTAGAGAACAAATATCAACAGGTAAACTAACTTCTTTCGAAATTGCGATTTGTTAGTTTTTATTTTTTAATGTTTGGATAACTTATTCTGCTTCTATTTGTCTGATTATTTGATCAGTTTTGGATTATTAGGTTCATACTAGCTGCAATAGAATTGACCATCAAAGGATTAAATAAAATTACTTAGTCACCCTTTCTTTTAAACTAATCTGATAGAAATATGGGCTGCCTATATTTTAGATTGACAAAAAACATACTTTTTGGATATGAATATTTTAATTATGAAGTAAGAGTGTATGACTTAACTCCTTTTTCACTTTTGGCCATTGTAGGTAAATTTTTTTCAATGACCAAAATTTGGCGAAGTCAAACATCTGATGATTATCTAATTATTACAACTTCAAGCCGTAAAAGCACATGCAAATAATAGAATTTTTTGCATATAGGTGATTTTAAAAATGGAAGAGTGATTTTGAGTGTTTCATGCATAAAGTTGTGGAAATAGGCTGAATCAGCGAACTTCAACAACAATCTTCAACATAATTCGCTTAAATTTGTTGAAGTTCTCTTATTCAATCAGCAATCTTCAGCGACCGAAGATTGCTAATTGAATTAGCGAACTTCAACAAATTCTGGAGTTCGCTGATTCAATCGGCGAACTACCCATAAACACAATTTTTTGCATGAAACACTTAAAAGAGCTCTTATTTCTTCAAATTCACCTATAAATGCAAAAATAAAAAAAATCCAAATAATAAATCATGCAACATGTTTTTTTCCAGCTGATTATCTACTGCTCAGTATCCAAAATCACATAATCACTTTCAAAACACAAATCCAATTTAAAATGTAAATTTCACCGAAGAAAAAGTTCTAAAAATGAATCCGTTTTTCACATATTCGGCTTTTTTTTCATTTCTTTCTTATAATGCTGCTAATCCCTCATTCCTTCTCATAATTATGTATTTTTTGCAGGCTCTTAAAGACATCTATACACATTTGACTCCAATACAACGAGTAGATATCGCACGACACCCTAACCGACCAACTTTTCTTGATCATGTATTCAACATTACTGATAAGGCAAGGTTTATTCCCCTAATTGTTGCTGTTAAAACTTACAAACTTTATTTAAATCTTAAATACCCTTTCTGGTATTTTAAATTTACAGTTTATTGAGCTTCATGGCGACCGGGCAGGCTATGATGATCCTGCGATAGTGACTGGAATTGGAACAATAGATGGTAGGCGATTTATGTTTGTGGGTCATCAAAAGGGTAGAAATACCAAAGAGAATATTCAAAGGAACTTTGGAATGCCTACACCACATGGGTAAGATTAGGGAGTGTTTGGATGTATTATAAAACTATCTAATTATTACGTCAAGTCATAGAAGCATGCATAGTATATATACCCTCATTGTTATGCATATTTTTGTTTGTTTTTATGAAATGAGATACTTCTATACATATTCAATTTTAATAATACCAAAAGTAAAATTACCTGAGTTCTATATGTTTTGTTCAAAAATCATAAGCAGGTAGTTTATAATAGATATATTTTTATGGTGAATGAAAAGTACAGTAAATGCTTATATTTTAAACTTGGTTTTCGTTAGATAGTTCTTTGGATAATTAGAAATTGGCAATAACTCAATTTATTTATCAAGTTCAAGCAATTATGATTATACAGTTTCACAAAAGTTGTTTTGAAATACACATGCATCAGCGGTCATAAATGTGTTGGTTTATAGTCCTCTATCTATCTATCTTAACTCTTGATACTATGTTACTTATAGGCACCGTAAGGTTCTAAGAATGATGCGCTATGCAGACCATCATGGGTTCCCTATTGTCATATTTATTGACACTCCAGGGGCATTTGCTGACCTTAAATCAGAAGAAATAGGCCAAGTACGTAAAGATTAGTTTATCATCATCAAAAAACCTTAAGTAAGTGGTTATTATTTTCGTATGCAGGGTGAATCCATTGCCCAAAATTTATGGACTATGTTTGGTCTGAAGGTACCGGTTGTTTCTATTGTGATGGGTGAAGGTGGCTCTGGTGGTGCTTTAGCCATTTGTTGTGCTAATAAATTGCTAATGCTTGAAAACGCCGTCTTATATGTTGCCAGGTGACTATAAAACTTCTCTCATTTTATAAAAATCTAAGTTCGCAAGCCATAATAATGTTTTGAAGTCTTGTTTATTTCTTTATTTGTATTTGTAAATTGACAGTAATTTTAGAATCAGTTTATTTATACTGCTAGAGACCTTTTTACACCCCAAAAGTCTAATTGATTCGTCTATAAAGGATAACTACTGTATTAGAATATGTTAAAGAGTATATGTGAAAATTTTGAACTGTTAATAGGAAATATACCATTGAATGAAATTGCTTCTTAAAAAGACACAAAGGGTGATTTTCGACCCATTCAACCCTTGACTCATTTTTTAGCATTTATTTTTTACTCAGTAGAGATAAACCTGCACTTGCTAGTGTGAATAGTTTATTCTCTGATTTTATTTCATTTTCTGTTGTATAGCCCAGAGGCATGTGCGGCAATTCTGTGGAAGACTGCCAAGGCTTCCACAAAGGTGGTCAAACAGTTCTATTTTGCTTTTAATGGTTTATAAATGTTGTTAAATGCTCAGAAAATATATTTTTGATTTTCTATTAACAGGCAGCTGAAAAGCTCAAAATCACAGCTAATGATACTCGAAAGCTACAAATTTCTGATGGCATCATCGCTGTAAGATTCTTTCGTTATCTAATTTGATTTGGCCATTTATTTAAAAATGTGACCCATAAATCAAGAACTAAGAAAACAAAGTTCCTTGAAATCATATACATGTGAAAGATACAACCATGTTATTTACTTTCCTGGAAACCTTCTTTCTCAAGATATATTATGAATTAGCTTACCAGGAACTATGATTTTTAAGTTGAGGAGACTTTGAAATATTTTAATTTATTTTTTAATATAAAATATGTTTTTTGTTTAAGATGAAATATCTGTAAGTTATTTGGTTCAGTTAACTTATATAGTGATAATTTCAGGAACCGCTTGGTGGTGCACATGCAGATCCACACTGGACCTCACAGCAAATAAAAAAAGCCATTCTCGAATCAATGGATGTGAGTATGTGCAAATTTCAACCTGATTACTTGTAAACGGGTCAATTTGGATTATGGGTTAAACAGGAAAAATTGAAAAACTTGGCTTGAAAGGTAACGGGTCAAATAAGTCGAACATCAAGCAAATATTACCTCTCAAATTGTTTTATTCAAGAGATATATCATCATTATTATTGAAATAATATAAATATTGTAATCATAATTTACCCACTAATTATTTATTAAAAATATTGGAAAAAAAGTCTTTTGGGTCAACCTAAGCTGACTCGGTCTGTTTCTGTCAGACCCGCCCAGTTTTTAAACTCTAGCTTTAGCCGTGCTTAAATTATATTCGTGTGTATAGGAGCTCCAAAAAATGGGGACAGAGGAATTACTAAGACAAAGAACGCTGAAATATCGCAGGATTGGTAGGTTTCAAGAAGGTTTACCTGTTGACCCCGAAAAGAAAGTCAACATGAAAAGAAAAGAAGAACCGAAACCTGGACTTATTTCAGACAAAGTTTTGCAGAGTGAAGTTAATAAACTAAAAGAGCGAATTATGAAAGCTAAAGAATTATCTTCTACAGATATGGATCAAAACGTGTTGATTGAAAAACTGAAAAGAGAGATTAGTTATGAAATTTCTGAGGCAGCTAAAGCATTAGGGATCGAAGAAAAATTAAGTAAAATGCGTGAAGGATTTGCAAAAGCCGAGAACAAGCCATTGACTTCTTATCAAATCAAAAATCTTGAGAACTTAAAGAATGAATTTAATGAAAATTTAGCAACGGCTCCTAACTACGGAAGGCTGAAGTATAAGCTAAGCTTGTTAAAGGAAATAATCGAAGCTAGAATCTTTGCTGAAAAATATTTAAAGACCCTTCCTTTGAAGGCTAAAGTCAATGACAAGTTCAAAGAGGTTTTGGAAAAGTCAACCCTGAAGCAGAAAATTGAGAATTTGAAAGTTGAAGTTGAAAAAGCCGGGGCGTCTTCATTTGAAGAATTTGATCAAGAAATCAAAGAGAAAGTTATAGAAGTAAGGGAAGAAGTGGAATCTGAATTTGTTAAGGCTCTTGAATCTTCTGGTGTTCATGTAACTTCAAAATTTGGTCAAAGTTCAATGTTGGTATTTAAGGCTAAAGTTGATGAACTTAATGTAGAAACTAATCAAATGATTCAAGATGTTGTTGAATCTACGCCTGACGTGAGGAACAAAGTTGAGATGTTGAAACTTGAGGTAGTAAAAAACGAAAGTGCCCCAAGTAAAGAATTAATCAAAGGAAAAGATTGAGGTTTTGCAGCAGCACATTAAGGAGGGTGTTGCTGATGTTATGAGTTCTGCAGCGGTTAAAGAGAAATATCAACGATTATAGGCTGAACTTGCAGGTGGATCACATAGAAGTTAATAATAATAATAATAATAACAATAATGACAATAATAATGTAATAGTAATACCAATGATAGTAATAATAATAAAAATAATAATGCATGTACAGCTTTGTTTTCATAAACATATACATAATGAAGCTAATCGAAATTAGAGACAAGAGAGCTTTGGCAAACTGCAAACAATGACTCTTCTTTCTATCAACACAAGAGTTTGCTTAGTGAATTGATCTGTAGACAATATCCCCACATCACGTATTTTCCATTATTTTCATGTTGCTCCATTACATACACGATGACCAATGACAACGGTTTCCTCATCTATGTTAAATAACCGCAACAACCATACCTAATAAGCCTCACAAATTGCAAGCTACTGGTAGGGTCTAGATAGGATCTAATGTCTAAGGATAGAGAGGCTCCCGGACTCAAAAAGACCAGACAAATGGACATAACAAAAGATGAATAAATAGAAAACTAGAGAAGTAGTGAAATGTTAACTTGGTAAAATAGCCAATATATAATCATCAGAAGACAACATAAGGCTTAAAACAAGAAATCCATACTATGTTAAATGAAAAAGGAAAAAGATTAAAAGATCGGTTATTTCAATAACTGTACAGGCTTATTTCAACAATAATATTGAAAATTTTATATTAATCACATAAAAGGAAACTAACTTAACGGTTTTTATATGGTCAAGTTATCCTACACCGTGTACCAAAAGTGAGAAGAGTGAGAAAAATACAAAAAAACAATAGATCACGAAATATGACACAATGAGCCACAAAATATAACATAATGCTAAAGAAAAAAGACACAATGAATCGCAAAAATGATGAAAATAAGAAAAGACACAATGATATAACATAAATTGTAAAAACCACAAGCGAAAAATCCAAAAAAGCGAAAACCTAAAAACTAGGATCGTAGGGTTCCATGAGACGGTTTCAATGCCGTCTGAATGAGTACAATTGGAGTTCGTTTGATACTCTTCCTACGATTTCTTATTTTTCTTTCACTGTGTATTCTAATCCGTTTTTATAATGTTTAATATTATCCGACTTTATTATATGTATCTAGTAAATTAGAGACAGTTTAACAGTGCCAAACAACTAAAATACGCCACCAGTAGCCCACCACCATTATGCACACTACTGTCACTAGCTACAAATATATTTATATATATTGCAAACCTACATACATATTATTTTATATCTCTATATTGCTAACATACACACATATGAGAATGAATATTTGGTTTCGTTTATCGTTGTCGAGCTGCACCAATTATTTTTCGTTAACGTAATCTGTGAATTTTGGTATCAGTTACCGGTAATAAATTTTGCCGCTTTTCTGGACTAATACTTTCAATACTAGTATAGCGATCTAGATGATTCAATTGTTCTATCGAGTGACTGTATCGTGTCGATATTGTAACGAACAAACTGATACCGACTAAAAGTCCGCCGCGAAGTGCGGGTCATTTCACATGTTATTTATTATGTTTGTTATCATCCAAGTTTGTTATTATTATGTTTAACATTATTTGATTTACCATTTATCATTAAATTTGGTTGTACCTTATCTCTAATTTGAATTAGGATAAAACTTTTATCATTATATTTAGTTTAGTTTGTTAGCTGTGCATTGACTGATTAGTTTTATTATAATCCTCAGTCACGACCCCATATGCCATACGTGTAACTGAAGCAAGGACTCAGGCCAACAGGTTTTTTACATATCGTTATTTTGCATATGCTTTGTTTGCAAATTAATAACTTTATTTTTAGTTATTATATGGTTTTATTATTGATTCCTAAAATGCTGAAGTTATAACATATTCTTGTCTTTTGGTGTTTTATGATTCCTTGTTTCATTTGTTGCTAGAGATCAAAGAAAAGTTTTTTTTCACACAGGGCCGGCCCTGAAAATTCAGGTGCCCGGTCCGAGCCGCGAAATATGTGCCCCTTAGTCTTAGGTCTTTTAAGCAATGTTTTCATAACTGAAGCGGACATTGAACCGGTGTCCTTACCGGTTCCCTAGTCGGACCGGTCGAACCGGATATAGAACTGAAAGTATCGTAATAATTATAAAAATTACTTCTAATATGTTTGGCTAATTGGCTCATAAAAATACCGCAATTTCTTAAAATTCCATAATAATTTGAAGGACCATTATTTTATGTCTAGACTTCAAAAGTTTTGAATAAAATGAATTTGACTTGCGTCATGTGCAAAAGCGTGAGACAATTACTGTTTTGTAGTACTACTCTATATTAAAATTTACTGCAAAGGTTGCACAATTATTGTACCACAACACCAATCTCAAGTAACACACTTCAACTTTCGTTTTTTTAATTATGTCGTATCCTTCCAATCTAGTTTATCATCTTCTTCCTTATCTACTATTCACCTTCTTGCGTTTATAAACAATGATGTTCAAGATGAGATCTTTTTTTAGTCGAAAACAGAAAGAAAATACTTGAAAAAAAAACACTTGTCGCCGCTCAAAGTGCCCTTAGAAATTGGGCCCGGGCCGGGGGTCCTCCCCGCACCCCCTCAAGGCCGGCCTTGTTTTCACATAACAGCTTTTGAGGATTCTGCAATTAAACTTTCAAGAATTCAAAGAGTAATCATAATATTATATATCTTAAGTAAATCTAGTTTTTATCTCATTAGTATCATTATTGTTCAATAACAAACGCTTTATACACTCTTTTCTTAACTTTTTTCAAGTACATGTACAATGTTTTTAGACCACATACGTTATAAATTATAATCTCTGCGGTTATTGTTACTTGTTAGTTTGATCATATCGATACAATGGGAAGCAAACCGGTTCACCTAAAAGTATTTTTGGACAAGAAGAAAGAGAAAGTGATGTTTGCAGAAGCAGAACAAGACTTTGTTGAAATCCTATTTAGTTTTCTCACTTTGCCTCTTGGAACAATTGCAAGAATCTCAAGCAAGCATGAAGCTAAAACGGATACAAAAGTTGGAAGCTTGGATTCTCTATATGAAAGCGTTGAAATTCTAGACTGTAAGCGTTTCTCTAATACGGAAAGCAAGTTTGCGCTCATTAACCCATGCAATTCTTCGCTTTACCTTTGTCAGAAGCTGAAAATAGATCTAAACAAAATAAAACCCGTTGATGCACGGGTCAGTGACGTCAGTGATGACGATTTGGTTTTCTTCAAGAAAAGAACATCTTTCATTATCACTGATGATCTTAATGTACTACCCGCCACACTTGACACAAGCATCAGTTCGCTCAAGTTTCATGGGGTCGAATACATTGATTCTCTAGAAGAGAGAACCATGGATTTTGGTTTTGAAGAGGTACACGTATTTTTTAATAACCTTATAAAATCACTTAAATAAACTTGTTAACCACATTTTAAGCAAAAATAAACATTGACTTTAAACCTTCTCAACTTGACAAGTACCCCAAGTCGGCTAAGGGGGAATCTCTAGACTCTAGAGCTGGCCAGAATTAAAGGAAAAATAGGTGTTCCAAAAAAACAACGCTACATCTACAAGCGAGCTACATTAGAACCAACAGATATATTGGCCGACTAAGTCAGAAATGGGCCAATAAAACAACGACACACATGCAAGCCAGATGTTATATTTTTTGTGCCGCTTGCACATGCGGCGTTGTTTTATTGACCCACCTTTGATTGTTTGGGAATGGATAAAAGAGTGCTTAAAGTCAACGTTTAATTTGGTAAATTGGTTGGTTTAACATGTTTAATTGGTGATTTATCCTAAAAATGAGGTTTATAGTCCATCCCATGTGATAGAGTAGATGTTTTTTCAATTCCCTTTTTTAATATGTATTTGTTGCAGTTTTCAAGTCTACTCAAGTGGTCACTAATGACAAATACTCCTTTAACAAAGTTGATTCTCGGGGAAACTAAACCTTGCCTGTGCAAGCATGGGTGCTCATTTGGCATCAAAACTTCTCCACCAAGTAATTTACCATTACTGGCGAATCACTCTACTGAACGCAGGACAGTGAAACTACTGATACATAAATCAAAGAAGAAAGTGTTATGTGCACAAGCAGACAACTTTTTTGTGGAAATGCTCTTCAGCTTCCTAACAATCCCATTGGGCTACGCAAGGCGTTTAACAATGGCTAATTCATCTCCAACGGGGATCGATAACATGTATAGCAGTATTTCAAGTTTGGGAGATGGAAATTACTTGAAATATGAGGAAATCAAGAGCATGTTACTTTCGCCAAAGCTTGCATCTAATTATCTTCATGTGACTGACCTTATGCCAATTTACGAGGAAACTAGAAGGAAAGGTAGCTTCCTTAAGGAACAAGCTACTTACATAGTTTTTGATGACCTTAAAGTGACCTACTCGTCATCAATATCTGCTATTTCAGAGTTCAACGCACTTGGCATTCCTGTTGGGGATATTGAGGTTATGGAAGTAAACATAGGTGAACAAGAGGTAAGTATACGTATATATATTCAATGACTACGAGGGTGTTTGGGCTTGCTTATTAAACTATTATTTCTAGTTAGTGAAATAAGACGTTTTGGATAAGCAATCTTGAACACCCTGAATAATAATAAATATGTATATTTTTGAAGTAACTAGTTAAATGTATCTATATTGACACACTTATTATATGATTACGCAGGCACTTTTAATTCTCAAGGCTTCTCTCAACTCAACAACAGCTTTAACTGATTGCCTCAGCTCATTTAAGGATGTAAAATCACTTGTTTAAAGCCCTGATGATCTGGTTTATTGATGGATATGTTTACAATAACAAGTTATGATTTATGGATCATTTAACTGACGGTTTGGAATAACGATTTTTGATCCTTATGAGTTATTATTATGATTTAAGTTAATAAATTAAAACCATGATTGATTTTTTTATTTAGTTTGAGCTACTCTTGTCCATGAGTTTTTTTCCTGCATAGCTAATACATTCATGAGGGTGGTCATACCACATCTGATTCATTGCACCCACTATACTGCAATAAAACAAACTAAATTGAATCGGTCAAGCACGTGTAGAAATCTGAGGTGGACTACCACACGTGCAAGTGATACCATTTCAACAAGCACACCGAAAAAGGAAATGGATTGACTTATTACATGAAACTGGCTGATCTAGATTGCTTTACCTGAAGAATCACTGGTTTTGACCCATAGCTAATCTTAAAAGTCATTGCTTTTCATCTTTCATCTTTAATATTTGACCCGTTTGCCCAAAATTGGTTATATTGTATTATAACTTGTCATATGGAATACAATAAAGAATGCATGTTAGCGAAGAAAGAAATGTGTTAGACTTATTTGCAACAATCCGATCCAAATTGTTTTGACCTGAAGAATTAGCGTCTTTGACCCGTTATCCAACATGCCCATTTTTTTCAACTCTACAATGAATCTGTCTGTAGTTTGTTTTGGTTTTGGTTTTTGGAGGCACACGAAAGCATAGACGACTGTATCTCCAAATAAGGGTGTGGTAAACGAATTAAGTTCTAGCAACCTAGATTCTTCAATGAGTATGGCTTTAGAACACAAAAGGTCTGTTTACCAAAAGTTTATGTTATCTTGCATTGACTTTTAACTTTTTCAGTCATGTACATATATGTGTGTTTGTGGGTGGGTATTGTATTTGTGAAGCTTTTAGGCTAATTAGCATATTACAGAAACTGTAATATGTTTCTCAATGTAAAATTGAAATTCATGAGAAATAGTAGCAGATAGTTCCAGATAGCAAAACTTACAGTCTCTTGATGATCGATTTTTAGGATCAATAATAATAATAATAATAATAATAATATTCCACACATAATTAATACATGATTAGGGTATTTATACCCTTTGTTTTGGCGGTTAAATAACTGCTAAGATACCAACCGACACACCCTAATAACAACAGACACAACGCTTTACAAATCTGCTGTTTTGACTTTTTAATAGACACACTTTGACTTTTTATTTGACTATCTAATAACAATAAATTGCATATGATTTCTTAATTAAAACACTTCCAACAAAAACTCAGAGTCTCTTTCTGATCACCTTACAAGTTGAACCGCATTCAGCTAAAGTTTTCATCTTTGTCTGATGTTTCTTTCTCGTTGGTGTCTTCTTCTTGACAAGTTTGCGTTTCTACGTGTACCAGAAGAATATCCCTTCCATATAGAAAACAAGACTGATATAGCTGCCCCAAATCCGAATCCATACAATACGGATCGCCAATCAATTATATTATCATGAGATTCTTGAAAATTAGATGCATCGTTGTTTGGACCAGGTACAATTGGACTAGCACAAGCTCTGCTCAAAGGAAACCCACATAATCCCTTGTTGCCTAAATAGGAATTGTTCTCAAAAGTCTGAAATTGACTACCTGTTGGAATTCTTCCATTCAACTGATTGTATGTCAAATTAAAGTATGAAAGAAACGAAAGGCGTGTGAGTGCATATGGGATCTCTCCAGTTAAATTGTTTGAAGACATGTCTAACGATTCTAGCTGACTCAAATTTCCCAGAGATGGAATGATGGAGCCTGTGAACTCATTATGTGATACATTGAGAATATACAACGCTTTGAGTTGCTCAATCGAGTGCGGTATTTCTCCTGAAAATTCATTATCTGAGATATCAATGGATTTGAAAATTGTCAAGATTTTGACCAACTCCCACTCAAGTCCTTTGAATGTGACTGTAACTGTATTTTGATAGTAGAAAACACTACCTACATCGAAGCTCAGATGCTGATTACTTTCTTTATTCTCCTTTGTCGTCATAGCATTCCATTGCGAGAAAAAGTCCGCTGGAAGAGTACCACCAAAACTGTTGTGAGCTATGTCTAGAATCTGAAGCTGTGGCCATTTGTTTGGTTGGTTTTTACCACAGTTTATGGATCCATATAACTTGTTGGATCGCAGAACAAGGACATGTAAATTGGCATTGTTACCCAAAGAACATGGATAAGTGTCACTAATCATGTTGTTCCCGAGGTTTAGCACCTGCAGCTTAGTGCAATTGACAAGAGATGGTGGGATCCTCCCCTCCAAAGAGTTCCCATGCAGGTCTAGGGTGTTCAACGCGCAGTCGTTAGTAAATTTATCTTCTATTTGACCAGTGAGACTGTTGTTTGCCAAGTTTAGTACACCAAAACGGCTACCAAGTTCAATCAAACAATTCGGTATGCTTCCGTTTAACTGATTGTTTGACATATCAAGAAAATTTAGCCCGGAAGCATTGCATATGGTTTCAGGAATCACCCCAGTGAGTGCATTATTAGAAACCGAAAGAAAAATGCAATGTTTAGGTTTCTCCCAATGCTGTCTGGGATTGATGAATTAAAAAGATTGTTTGAATAGTCAAGGAATAAGGCGTTTTGTGGCGGAATCGGAATCACCCCACTGAGATGATTGGAATGCAAGTCAAGTATGAAAAGAGGGGGAAAACTAAAAGGCTCTTCTAGACCGCTTAACTGGTTATAAGAAAGATTCAGATACACAAGATGTCCGTTCCCAGCTTCCCATAGCCATGTGGGTATTTTTCCTTCAATTTTGTTGTTGGAAAGATCAAGAATTCCCAATCTAGATTGGTTTCTAAGATCAGGAAACTTTAAAAGATTGCAAGAAGCCAACTTTAAGTACGCTAATTCGGGAAGATGATTCGCCAGAACGATGTTATCGCTCATTAGGAGTGACAAGTTATTAAAAGAAAGATCAAGAATACTTAGATTGCTCAAACCTTGAAAGTTTGTGGTTCGTATAGTCCCGTTCAAGTTATTAAAAGAAAGATCAAGACTACTAAGCTTTCCAAGTTCAAAGGTAGATCTAGGAATTTCTCCTTCCAATTTGTTACTGCTCAAATCAAGTGTTTCCAATGAAGATAACGATGGATTGGTGAAATTAGCAAGTAAACCATCGAAATTATTATTGGAAAGATCTATGTCTTTCAGTTTTTGCAAAGAGAACAAAGATGAAGGTATACTTCCTTCAAAACCATTAGATCTTAAATAAACTGAAACAAGATTTTCAAGATTTTGAAAGTGAGCTGAAGGAATCATACCCGAGAAACCGTTATGTGACAAGTCAACATGGTTAAGATTCTTGCACATTTGAAATGATGGAATTTGCCCAGTAAAGTTGTTTGATGACAAGTCTATGTACTGCAGTTGGGTGAGATTTTGTGTAGACTTTGGTATTCGTCCACTGAAATTACTGTCGGAGAGGTCAATTCTCGACAAGTTCTTTAGATTTCCTATAGATTCCGGTATCCCACCAGAAAAATTCATTTTGCTGAGCACTAAACTTTTAAGGGATCCATTAATAGGAAAATATGGTAAATAACCGGAAAGGTTCTTGTTAATAGATAAATCAAGAATCTGCAACTTCTGCAACTGAAGGACCTTATTGGGAAATTTTCCTAGCAAATTACAAGAAAAAGAGTTTCAAAACTGTCAAATTCTTGAAATTTGAAAAGAAATCAGGAACGGGCGCACTTAGGTTGTTTAGAGATAGATTAATTACAGAAAGTGACTGTAATTTCTCAAGGGAATCATGTAAAGGGCCTGAAAGTTGACAATTTGACAAGCTTAAGACCTCCAATTCAGGTAAAGATGAAGATAAACTCTGGCCCCAGTCGGATTTTTGTGATGATATATTCACATTATTAAGATAAAGACCTTTCAACTTTGTGAAGTTTTGAACAAGTGTGGCTAGGTTCGGTTTTTCAAGTCTTAGTGAAAGAACTTCAAATGAGAATGATGAAGAAAGATCAAGAATTTCCAACTTAGTCAGCTGTGATAATTCTTCAGGAATCTGACCCGAAAAACCTGAATTTGACAAGTTTAAATACTTTAAACTTGCAAAGCTGCCAAATCTTGAAGAAATCTGTGACAAATTGAATTTATTTGCAGCAAGATTCAGGCTTTCAAGATTCTTAAGATTGAAAAGAACACTAGAATCATTGATTCCATTGGATATTGTTTCGTTGCTCAAGTCTAGGCCGATAACCTGGCCGCTTATGCTGCAAGTTACACCTCCCCATGTGCAGTAATCTGTGGCATTTGGGTTCCAAGAAACAAGTTTTGTTGAAAGAGAAGAATTAAAAAGGAGTTCCTTCTTTAACTGGATCAAAGTTGACTGTTGGTTGATTTGACATTGGCCCGGAACCATCATATCAAGCCCAAAAAAGATGATGTAAAAGGGTAATAAGAAGAAATTATGAATGCAGAGTTTGGTTCCCATAGTAAATCAGAATTTTAGACACAAAGATGATTCTTATTACCAAAGTATTTATGTAATCAACACCTAAGCAGCTATAAAATGCAAAAAGAAAACACATTTTTCTGCCTTTGTAGGTCCTTACTTGAGCAAATGCTTATTATTATATTATAATGCATTCCACCTTGGAGGCTTGGCTGAGCAGACTCCTTTTGAATGTGCATAGTAATAGTGTATGGGTTGACTTTGTCGTTTACTACACTTGACTTTGGCGTTTACTTTGAAGTTTGTAGTCGTTGAAGGGCCCAATGTGGAATTTTCTATATATTTTTTTAATTTGATTCTCTTTGTTTCATTGTCACAGAAGGTGCCCGCGGCCCCGCGTGATATGGTAGGGAACACAGACACTGTTAGAGGTGTAAAAGAATCGGTTCAGATATGAGGCTCGACCGAGACGAAACTCAAAGTCATCAATTAATATATTTTATTAACCAACTGGTTGTCGGCTAATGGGTTTGGTTTATTGGATAGGTTATCGGTTTTTTGTTCGCTTCAATTAATTTCGGTTAATAACAAAAACCAAACGTGGTTAGAATTTTTGGTAAGAAATAAATGAAATTTGGGTATAAATATAAAAAAATGAAGGTACAAATACATGAGTTATAAATACATAAATAAATTGAGGTATAGAAAATAATATCGAGATTATTAAGACAACATAAATTGGATCATATTTATTTTTTCACTTAAACCAAACTACATAATATCCTCAAGTACAGAGTAGCTCAATGGAACTTACCTGAATAACAAGAAACCTTGTGGCAACACCACGTGGACAATGTAGCTGAACTGGTGAGGGTGGAGGTCAGAGGTGAGAAGGTTCATCGGAGGGGTTGGTTGCTGTCGACGACGTCGGTGTCGCTGGGTTTAGAATCGCCGGAGAAGACAACCAGGCTCATCACAAGATTGATACCCATCGACTATCTGGATCTTACCTTTCTTCGACCATCCCTCTTGGTTTGGTTATGATTACAGAATTGATTTTGGGTCAATTGTTAAGACAGTTAGCTTTAATTATGGTTAAACAGGGAAGATGAATAAGGGTGTTTAATTAAATAATAATAATATAAAAATACATGAAATGGCCATTATACCCTCACATACTTTGCATGTGATAAACGGAGTTAGTAATAAAGGTGTGAAATTGTAACAAAAATTTAAGTTATAGATTAGTTTTGGGACTTTTTAAAGACAAAGTTGAAAGTTGTATTTTTGAAGATACATAAATGTTGATTTCTGGAAATTTGTCTTATATTTATTCTAACATTCTTCCACTTGGCTGATTAAGCATTTATTATGAGTATTACATTAATCAGCAGATTAATACTCATTTTAGTTCTAAATCCAAAATGTAGCAGAAAAATACAATCATTTATTATGAGGGGGTGGGGTTGGCTTGGTTCGGTTGTGTGAGTTTTATATAATTGTTTTGTTTTTCTAAAATAATGAAAAATAAACAAAACTAAAATGTCCCTGACTTAACGTTAAAATAAATGGAGTTAGCGAAATGGATGAAAATGACAAAAAAAAATTAGAAACCTCATGGGCATACATGCGAGGAAAAAACTATTTGGACTCAAAATTGATTTATATTTGGATATCATAATTAATACACAATTACATCAAATAGATGATAAGCGGGTAACAAGCTGTGTTGTTTGCCTTTTCTGAATAGCAAAACTAAATCTTTTAAAAACCATATTCATGATCCATAATTTATAACATGACCATAGATGACCGTTGACTCGACTTAAGTAGCTCAATAAAGTATTTAAACTGAAGTGACCATTTTAATCATAAACCGCAATGACTAGAATGGCAATTCACTTTTTATTGCTGCTAAAGTATTATAATCTTTTGTTTGTTTTTTGGTATCTGTACTATCGATACCGGTATTTACCGATTTTTACATTAAAATATAGGTACCGTACCGAACAAGTACTGGTGTCGTACCGGTTGTTTTCGATACCGGTACCATGCTCATCAGCTCCTGATCAAAACAGCATAGTCCAATTCTCTTCAAATTCATTCACAGTTATCAACACTGCACTCCAACCGGTTGACCCGACCAACGGAACCCCGTACAATGCACAAACCGAATGCCTTGTACGTAATGCATTTTTGTTGAATTTTGTTATTTATTTATTATCATCCGAATCATCTATCACAGTATGCACACAAGGTGTTTGATTTAATGTCTCCTAACAAAATTCATATTTGTTTGCATACTTATTACCTTCATATTTGTTTTCATCCATATCCGATGGCACTATTGAGTATTTTATCCTTATTATTCAGTCATTAAGTAAATTAATTTGTTTGTAAAAATAGTGGTTTACTGTAAGATTTATATAATTCTTCAGTCATTAAGTAAATTAATTTGTTTGTAAGAGGATTATCAAGTGATGTGTCTTCTAGGATGCAGCAAATAGGCTGGTTTAGAATTGAACATGTTTGCGATCACATCTGAATATTGATTTCTTTTAGGCTGGGGTACGGAGTGGTAGTACCCCAGCCAAGTCTGCAGGTTAGCACCCCAAACACCGCCGCCAAGCCCTTAAATGGTGTTGAAGGGTTTGAAGGTGTGGATTTTATTCCACACCATGCTACTTAAGGGTGGGGGCTTTAACGCCCCCTCTGTCTACGTGGCGCCAGTGTGGTGCTTCATGGGGCTTTATTCCACACCCCTAAGCCTTAGGATGGTATGAGATATTGAATCTTGATATCTAACATGCTCTTTGGTATGTAAGTTATAGGTGTTTGTTGATGTCTGGTCATTTAATTGCTTAGATCATAGACAAATTTGGTGAAGGCGGTTGTCGTTCTTTGCAGCAGTGAGGGTGTTGGTGGCACCATTTTTTCAATGAAGAGGCAGAAGGTAATAATAGAGCTGTACTCTGAATTCTGATGGTGTATGGAGTTGATTTACTTAACTGATGTCTCAGGTGTTCCCCGTACCGTTACCGGAGACTTTCCTGGCCTCAAATCTGGACCTAATGTCTTCCATGTTCATGCAATTGGTGACAAGTCCTATCATCCTAAACTTTGTCAGCCTAGCTTTATTTAACAAACCCAGTAAGTTTCATATTTTAAAGTTTAATTTTGTCAATTTATTTCTGAATTTATGTGTTCTACAACATGCACAATTTAATCAAACAAGGTATGTTGGTTTAAACTCACCTTAATTTGTAGAGTCCGATACACATTTTTTTTCATATGAAACAACTATGGTTTACTTAGAAATGTTAATAAAAAGTCTTTGTAAATGTTGTTTACCCTATAAATCTCACTATTTTTATACTACACAATGCTATTTTATATGAAACAGCTCTGGTTCCCTTAAATATATTAATATAAAAAATCTATGTAAGTGTCCCTTTTTTTATAAATCCCATGTTTTAGTAACACAAGGTTTCACATGTGAACCCAACTAAGTTTTCAATACACGATTTTATTTACGTTAAGTTTTTTATAATGCCGCTTTTTTTACAATACACCATGTTATTTACATAAAGTTTCAGCAAAATAAAATTATGAAAAACTAGTTCAATACTGTCTTTGCAAGTTGGGGTTTGTTTGGGTGATTTGTGGTAATGGGTGGATAAAGTGTGGAGTTCAAGTTTTGTTATAGCCATTTGATCAAAAATAAGTCGAGGGTTGTGAGTGTTCCATACTTCCATATTTTCCGATTGTTCTCCTATGCACTGTGTGTGTGTGTGTGTGAAAGTATATAAATTAAAATTTTTGATAACTTTAATTGTGAAGCTTATTAGGCTAATATAACAGATCATAGAAACATTAATTGGTTTTCACCTTTTCTCACTCTTTATACATGTTGAAATACATGAGAAAAACAGCAGTTAATTTCATATAGCAAAACTTAGAGTTCGGAGAATGGGGATTGTGTTTTTGAAGAGGAAGACCGTAATGAAGAAGATGATCACCTTTCAACTTGCATTGCATTCAGCCGGAGTTTTCATCTCCGTCAGATGTTTCTTTCTCGTTGATGTCCTCTTCATTCATAGACCTTATCACACGCAATGGATAACCAGAACCAAAGTAGACATCTTGATTAATTTGTTGTCTAGTTGTACCGGAAGAATATCCCTTCCATAGAGAAAACAAGACTGATTATAGCTGCCCCAAATCCCAATCCGCAATATACAGATTGCCATTCAATTTTGCTATCAGATTCTTGGGGGTTCGATGCATCGTTTGGTATCGATACAATTAGACTAGAACAAGATCTGCTCAAAGGAAACCCACATAATCCCTTGTTGCCTAAATAGGAATCACTCGCAAAAGTCTGAAATTGGCTGCCTGTTGGAATTTCTCCTTTCAACTGATTGTATGACAAATTGAAGGTAGAAAGAAATGAAAGATTTGTGAGTGCATATGGGATTTCTCCGGTTAATTTGTTTGATGACATATCCAATGATTCTAATTCTAACTGACTCAGATTTCCCATGGATGGTGGGAATAGAACCTGTGAACTCATTAAGTGATATATTGAGAACATACAGTGCTTTGAGCTGCCCGATTGTGCGCGGTATTTCCCCTGAAAAGCGATTATCTGAGATATCAATGGATGTGAAGACTTTTCAAGATTTTGACCAACTCCAACTCGAGTCCTTTGACAGTGACTGTAACTGTATCATGATAGTAGAAATCATTAAGCTGTAATACAGTGAAGCTGAGGTGCTTCTTTTTATGGTGGATCTCCGTTATCATCATTCATCATAGCACCCCATTGGGTTGAAACAGTTATTAGGGATTTCACCGTTTAATTGATTGGAAGATATATCTACAATCTGAAGCTGGACCAGTTATTATGTTGGGTATGACCACAAACCACTGACCCATGTAACCTGTTGGAGCGTAAAACAAGAACACGCAAGTTGGTATTTTTACTCAAAAAAACATGGATAACGTGTCGGTTATCTTGTTTTTCCCCCTAGGTTTAACACTTCTAACATCCTGCAATTGACTAAAGATTCTGGAATCTTCCCTTCTAGAATATTGTCGTGCAGAGCTAGAGTGTTCAACCCGCAGCTGCTAGGAAATATTCCCTCGATGCGAACACTAAGACTATTGTTTCCCAAGTTCAGTACCCAAGATCACACACCAAATTCAATCAAACACTGTGGTATCCTTCCCGGTTAACTGATTGTTTGACAAATCAAGAACTTTAGGTAGGAAGCATTGCATATGGTTTGTGGGATCACCCCATGAGTGCATTGTTAGAAACTGAAGGAAATATGCAAATCTGAGGTTTATCCCAAGGCTTTCTGGGATTGATGAATTGAAAAGATTGTTTGAATAGTCGATGAATGTGGCAGGTGTGGCGAACTGGAATTACCCACTGAGAAGATTGGAATGCAAGTCAAGCACAAAAAGATCGGGGAAACTATAAGGCTCTTTCGAGGCCAGTTAACAGGTTGCCAGAAAGGTTCATATACGAAAGACTTCCACTCCTCCCAACTTCCCATATCCATGTTGTATTTTTCCTCCAATTCTGTTGTTGGAAAAGATCAAGTGTTGCCAAACTTGGATTGGTTTCTTAGATTAGGAAACTTCAAAAGATTGCAAGAAGCCAACTTTAAGGTTGAGAATTTCGGAAGATTATTCACAAGAGTGATGTTATCGCTCATGTTGATTGACAAATTATTAAATGAAAGATCAAGAGTACTTAGACTGCTCAAACGATCATGAAAGTCTATGGTGCTTATGGTACCGTTAAGGTTATTTGATGACAATAACAAGCTACTAAGCTTTCCAAGTTCAAAGATAGATCTTGGAATTTCTCCATTCAGTTTGTTACTACTCAAATCCAGTGTATCCAATGAAGATAACGATGGATTAGTAAAATTGGCAAGTAGAC
>JAUTDX010001754.1:0-61320 GCA_030844895.1 Ambrosia x helenae | reverse complement strand
GTTTTTTCTTGAAATTTGGTGCATATGGTTTACTTGCAGCTTTTGATCATGTAAATGATTAAATTACATTGGTTAGAAGTTTTCATTCTTGGGTATAGCTTCACTCAATCTTATAATTATATACTTGATTTATTAACATGAATATTCGCTATAGATTTTTTTTTTTTTTTAATTTGGTTGTGTGTGTGGTTGTATTTTGCAAGCCAAACTGTAGCTTTTGATCAATTGGCTTCTGAATTAGTTTCTTTTGTTTATGTATACATATTAGTTATTGTATGGTAAAGATCATGAATTGATGTTGTTAAACTTTAACTTTTTTGCTTGTTGTTAAACTCAGATTCTAGTAGACATGGCAGCCGAACTTGTTAATGCAGCAACAAGCGATAACTGACGGAAATGGATTGGACCAAAAGCATTGAAATTTGTGAACTAGTCGCGCGTGATCATAGGTAAAAGTCAAAACTCTTTCTCCTGACTGTGCCGGTGTTGCTTAAGATAATTCTAAAAGTGGTATCTTGGTTATTCAAGAAAATATATTTGTTGGCGTTCTAATGTGATTATATAGTATTATACTGAACTTATTCCAATAGGAGTTGGATTGATTTGATACTGATTGTGCTATATGGGAATACTTTTGGTGTTATGTTATTTATATGTGGAGTAATTACTAAAATACGAAGAGGGGGGGGGGGGGGGGGGGGGGGGTCAATGAAGATGTTTTTTACGAAGTGTTATGGAAATTTTAGTTTCGTGCCAAATTCTCTTTGGTACGCCAATTCTTGAAGTTTTTCAATTTAGAGGTTACTTAGTATGGTGTCTGTCATGCGTGTAGAGTGATCATTTTACCTAACAGAAACGGACCAATTTTATAATTATATAGGTGTCCATCACATTCGGGTTTCAAGTTTTTAGATAATCATCATATGTCATAATGTGTGAAATTTGTTTCGATTCCTTTTATACTTACATTGTGATGTCCCAGATACTTCCAATCTTTCCTTCCTTTTTGATAATTTTCAGTGATTGTTATGTTAATTCTACACATAACATTTCGAACCCTACATTGTCGCGGTATATGCGGTGTACTTCATATTTTGGTGAAGCTTAGTTGATTTTGATTTCTTTAGAGAGTTGGTTCACCTCTCAAAAATAAACCTTGGAAAGCAAATCGACCTCTCGAAAAAAGATTATTCTATTATGGTCTTATCATAAATACTATTTAACATGTTCTCATATCCTAATATAATAAACGAAGTTATGTTCTACCTTCATCTTCCAATAAAGTCTCTTCATTAGTAAAATATTACATTTTAAGCCCGAATGTCAAAATCACATTTTCTTTATTTTTCTTGTGGTTCTAAGATAATTAAAAAATATCCTAAGTTCTTATCATGCCCGTAATTCATTTTGTATTCTCCAACAACATACTGTCAAATTACGAATGCAACTTCCATCTGCTAACATGTATGATTTACTTGCGACATCTATGTGTTTGAATTTACAGGCAAGCTAAAGATGTCATCAAAGCCATTAAAAGCGACTGGGAAGTAAGAGCAAAGACTCTCAATTATATGCTGTTATGGTGAGTTATGCATGTTTGTGCACAATGTGATGAACATGATACCTTTTGTAGAGCAGTGTTATGTCTTGACTCACTTTTCTGACTAATATTGACTTTTTTTTCCAGTTGCTAGAGATGTTGATGAATAATATTGGAGAACCAATTCACACACAAGTGATTGACAACGGAATCCTCCCTATACTTGTGAAGATAGTAAAGAAAAAGGTATATTTCTTCCTTCCAACTGTGACCTAAGATTTTATTTGGAATTTTGGATTTATGCATTTTATTTATTTTTTCTCTCTTCTTTTAATCATTTTCCTTTTATCAGTCAAGCTCCGATCTGCCTGTACGGGAGAAAATATTTCTACTTCTAGATGCAACACAAACATCTGTCGGTGGAGCTTCTGGAAAGTTCCCTCAGTATTACAATGCATACTATGATTTGGTGGTAGGTATATCCATTTCACGTCCTGCATTAAACAATAAAATGCGTATAATTCTTTTTCGTATATTATTCCCGTAGCTGCATCACGTCCTGCATTCAAATTGGTGTTTCATTGTTCTTATATGTATTTTCATCTCGGTATGTAATCATTTTCTCCTGAATTTATTGGATTGTCAGAGTTCTGGAGTACAATTCTCTCAAGCTCCGAGACCTGAAGTTCTTCCCAAAAACCGTTCAACATCAGATAGCAGTAAAAGCAACTCAAGCAATGGTGAACCTGCAACCACTGTACATGACAGGAGTGCACCACAAGAGGCCCCCGCCACCAGTTCCCGAATCTAGGTATGTGTCCATATAGTTACGTAATGTGTTTGCACACAATAATTCGGTAACATAATAAAAGAAATGAGACTTATTAATTATTATTATGCATTCATGTATGAAGAATATTGAATATTGTAATATATATGTCTGCTTGCTTATAGTTATTTGTTACTGTTTTCGTGAAACAGTATTATTCAAAAAGCTGGATCTGCGCTTGAAGTCTTAAGAGATGTTTCTTGATGCCATCGATGCCCGACATCCAGAGGTACATGGGTTGGGTTATTATTATTAGACATTATAATGTTCAATTAGTTTTAATATATATTTTCTGTATTTACATTTTAATGTCTTGTTGAAAAGGGAAAATTATTTTTTGTAAACAACAATTGATGCTAATGTAAATTTCTTATTATTATTCTCACAGCAAGCCAAGGATGAATTCACGCTTGATCTTGTTGAACAGTGTTCATTTCATAAACAACGAGTAATGCATCTTGCAGTTACATCTCGGTAAGATACTAAGATATATAATAAAAATGCTAAAACAGTGGTTATATAAAATGCAATAAGACACGAAGTCATACCCTGCAATTGATGAATGTGCTTGTTTCAGGGATGAGAGAACGATATCTCAAGCAATAGAGTTAAACGATCAGCTCCAGAAGGCACTACAAGACATGATAGCCTTGTTTCTGGTAGATCAATGCCTACATTAGCCCACATTGATCACGAAGCGGCAGAAGAAGAAGAAGATCCTGAACAACTCTTCAGAAGGTACAGTAACTCCATTGGTTCTATGTAGATGCGGCCAAACAGGCTGGTTGGGTAATTTTAAGTGCGACTCAGACGGGTTGGGTTAAACCGTCATCAGTTTTTTGCTGTTTTCTCTTTTATAAGTCATTAATACCATAAATATAGTACATATTCATACTAATACAATTTAGGTTGTTTTGAGCATTGAATAAACTAAACCACTGCAACCTTGACAGAATGAGAAAAGGAAAAGCTTGTGTAAGACCAGAGGCCGAGAATCATCAAGCAGACCGGCCTTTAGGATTATTCGGGTCTTCAATCCCACCAGATAGGCTTAACCGACCACTTATCAGGCCCATCAGTTTGGAGCCAAAACCCGAGCCCACGACAACCCTACCATCTGCAGCTGTTTCAATCCCACCACCACCTGCAAAACATCATGAAAGGGAGAAATTCTTCCAAGAAAACAAAAACGACGGGTTCTGGCCTTGGCGGTCACATGAGGGGTCTTTCTTTACACAGTCGTAATGCCAGCAGTTCTCGCAGCGACAGTTTTGACTTGAGTGATTGATACAAGAAGAAATGAAAGTTGTGATGTGGTTTTGATGTTTGTGTGAGGATCTGATCTGTGGTTATATATGGCCATGGTGAAAGTATATATATGCTGAATGTGATTTATTTTCTTTTATACAAAGCTTTAATATGTGAAAGATAAGACATGGTGATCATGAATGAAGAACAAGTGGATAGGTGTTTTATTATTAAGTCAAATAGCAGATGTTAGAAGTGGTTAGTCTTTGTTTGTTTATGGGATTTATTTAAATGTTGGATTCTTTTATTATTGTGTGTTTTATTTGGTCAATTAGAATTATTTTATTATTTAATGATTGGTCATTGGGGTGTTAGCATGAGGGGATTGTCTTTAATCCAAGGAATCTTTGTTTTTTAATGTGTATATTTTTTAATGATTAATTTTTTATTGGAATGTGGTGTTTACATGTGGGGTGATGTGTTATTTGTATGGGTAATTATGTCCATATATTTGTGTAAACACTTTTTTAGTAATCACACTTTTTCCCTCAAGACTAATCAAAATCAAAACCAGTTACTATCAAATGTAGATGTTCAAGTAGAGTAATATAAAAATCACAGATATAATACATTATAACAATTGGTTTCAAAAGAATGTATCGATACGCCTTTTAATTATATATAACATACTCGACTCCTCATAGAGCTTACTTGTCAAGACATGCCTTCTAATGATATATAACATACTCGACTCCTCATAGAGCCCAGTGTATTGTCGTTACCACGCTACTTTTGTGACAATTCAAGCATACTAGCGTATCCTTGTATCTTACTAACAGAAAAGTGGCGAGACAGACTTCCATAGAACAATAACATGCCAATGTAGACCTAAGTGAAGTGGTCATATTTGATATTTGGGAACGTTCAAAAAGTATGGCCGGCATCTATTTAAACAAGAATGTTGTGTCGTCTAGTGTAGTCTTGAAGCTTTTTCAGTTTTAAGAGGCCTGTAAGCGTCGAGTCATTGACCATGATAAGCTTCTCAGGTACGTATACATATATAATACTTATTTTATGATTTTTCTCATCGAACATATTGTTGACTTCATCTTACCCATTTTAACCTATTCTAAATTCACATGTTTTTTAGGATGTCCATTTCGACCCGTCTTGTAAAAACCTGCTCGATAGTTGATTCAATACATAAAACAAAAACTGTTTACCAAACCTGTCTGCTTCCCCTACTCTGAGTCGACATTGTTGTGTCTGCTTCCCCAACATAGGTTTAGGTTTTAAGGAATCTCTATTCCTTTACTTAAAAATAAATCTAAAAAGATAAATAAACAAAGGCAGAATTCTCATTTATACAACACACTACCCTTCAATTTATTAACTTATTCTCCTCTATTTACGCGAAAAGGGTTACAAACAACAAGAACCCAAATCATGTCTCTTAAACAACAAGAACCTGAATCGTGTCTCTTACTATCCAAAACATCGTTATTTCACATCATAACCACAACCACATATCTAACCGGTACCAGCATAGCCTAGCACATTTATGTATGTGGAAACAACATCAAAATTACATTAATGTTACAAAATCATATATTTATGTCATCACAACTCTGGATGCTGAAGGTTTGAATCAGAGGTGGAACTCTTCAGGCCATGTGAACCCACAGGCTGCTGGCCAGCTAACCTTGACAGGATCAATCGAGCCATGTTCTCAGCTGAGACAGCACTGGTTTCCATGGTGCTCGCTGCATTCTCGAATGCATTTACATAATACAAATGCAAGTCGTCCAATATAAATGGAGCAAACTCCTCAGGAGCATGATAGTGAGGATACGCACCCCAGTTGATTCTCAGCGTCTCATTCCTTATGCTGCCAGTTGCCAATTATGCATAAAGTGAATCATGCTACTATCGTGTATCAATTCCATGTTTCATATGAACAAAATGCAGAAAACATAAAACATGTGAACAAGGGTTACCTAAATATCTGATCCAACAATGCATCGGTCAAACTTTGACGAGAGAATAACTTGTAAGTAAAGTCATTCGCACTGTGTTCTTTTAGCACAGAAATGCATGTAAATGGAAGGTCAGGGCTCTCTATGGTTCCCACCAATTCTGGAATGTCTGATACTGAATTTAATCCAAAGTATGCCTATGCAAAAGAAAATAAACATTATCATGTAAGCAAGTTTGTAAACTGATTATGATGATTTAAATGATAATATAGAACTCACTGGATTCAAGACGCCTCTAACAAAGGTGGTATATGTATGCTGTAACTTTCTTTCTGGGATATAAATTTCAGGGGTGAACTGAATAGCCAGTTCGTCTAAAGGGGTTGCAATAACTGTGATTTGGCATGTGTAACTGTTTCCATTGGTGGAGTTGAGCTCGTAAAAACCACCAGCATTTGTGATTGATGATATTTCTTCTTGAAGATGCAAAGTAACATCTGATCGCTTGATTAGTCCAGAAGCCATCTGCCAGTTCCCTCCTTCAACTGACCATAAACTTCCTCCTGATCCAGCTAGAGAAACAGCGCCAGCAAGCCCACTGATGTGCACACTCTGACCATAGTTGATTCTTGTAATAACCTGTAGAATACATAATATGTTGGAATTTGGATGTTTATGATTATAATCTCCATCAACACATTTATCCACATTCGAATCAGACACAAGATTCGACTACAAAACATTTCATGTCATGATCTTGGTTATCAAGTAAACCATTCAAAATTTCATCTCTTTGGTTGTTTTTTACAGCAATCTCCTGTGGACCTTAATTTAAAACCAATTTTCACCTAGACGTGCATGAGGCACCACCTCAAATCCCTGAGGCGTTTTCCAAATCTTCCTGCACGCCTCACACCTCGCGCTTTTCAAAACCAAGACCATGATCCACACATTACTACTTCAAAAGATTATAACCATCACCAAAACAATACAACATAACCCCATAACTTTCTCATACCAGATAATACCACACAACAGTCAACAAATCAATCTTCAATATTCATGACAAAATTTCAGTCTCATGAAAACAAGTAACTTACAGTAATAAGCTCTTGTATGAGCAGTGGAGAGAAGTTAAGCCCAACCAATTCCTCTTCCAATGTATGTGTCGTCAAATTGTACAAATCCGCCCATTTAAGCATATCCTCCACATTGCTAAAAACAGGTCTAGACTCCTTACTTTCATAATATCTCAAAAAATTATCCACTGTAACCTGTCATACAACCATAAAATTAATACAATATAGATCACTTAACATATAAATCCATCAATAACACAACTAGTATATAACCTGAAGATCACTATATGATTTCAAACTAGGGGCAGAATCCGTCACAATAGGTTTTCTACGCTAAAAATATATATAACCAGAAGAATTATTCTTACTCTATAGTTTTAAACTTAACGTTAAACTACAACAAATGAAGCAACTCTAGTTCAAAAAACAATAGCGTAACGATAATACCCTACTTACTTTTACATTTAGCAGATAAAATCCTAACACTCAAAACTATATAACTCAAACATAGTTGTAAAAATCACTAGGCGCTAGTTGGCTGGTGGGGGTACAACTAGCAATTAATCAGGAGTGCCGGATTGAGATTTTTACATGTAATTTTCAGTCTTATATATACATTCACACAATTTTATAGGTAATTATATTAAGTAGACACGTTTTAACCCCTCCTCCATCGTTTTTTAAGTATACAAGATTGAATCTACGCGGTTTGGTTTGAAGCTGGACGGATTTTACAGGTTTTTACAACACTATTTTCAAAACTAGGGGCGGGATCGAGTACAAATAGGTTTTCAGTGCTAAGCTAATAAATAACTAGAACAATCAAAGTAATTATACCACTACAACAAAAGAAGTAACCTAATAATAATAATTATTATGGCATTATCATAATCACTCTACCTCAACAAAATTGTTCATCTTTAGGAGCGAAACACCGTATCGAAACAGCATCCGAATCGAATTAACAAACGATACAAAATACTGAACAACCTGATTTTTAGAATCAGAATCAATAGTCTTAAACAAAAACTTTTCACCATCCCAAATCCCTAGAGACATAGAACTATCAGAAGCAGAAGGACCTTTGACTTTAAGACCCAACATATTAGTAAAATTCAAGGCGTGGTAGTTTTTAGGGTGGAGAATAGAGGCGCCGGCCTCAAATGTTTCTCCGGCGATGGTGACGGTGGCCATACGGCCGCCGACGACGGGGTGACGTTCGAAGATATGGATTTGGTTGACGGCGGAGGAGTATTGGCGGAGGAAGTGTGCGACGGAAGAGCCGCCGATGCCGGAGCCGATTATGCAGACATCGGTGGTGGATTGTGACGGGGTTGTTAGAGAGAGGAGGGTTAGGGTTAGGGTTATGGTTAGGAGAGTTGTGGTGAGCATGATGGTGGTGGTTTGGTGGTGTCTGGTTAGTGTGTGGGTTTAACGGGATGGAGATGGAGTGATCCGGTTACCGGAGTTATTCGGGGATTGTTATTGTTAATTAAGGGGTATTTGATTTTAATAATCCAAAGTTTTAATCATTGAAGGATAATAATCCGTACTTAAAAATTCCCAATAATAATTCGGACTTCAAAAATTCCCAATAATAATCCCAACTTTCGAACATTTGGCCTCTGGTAAACCTTTTTTAACTGAGCACTAACTGGGTTAGTTTGTGCTGACGTGGAATCTGACTTGAAACGATGACGTGTACAACTTAATCTTACGTGGCATTTTATATTATTAAATCATTATTATATGTCATGAAAGTTGGAGGATGGGCATGAAAGTTGGAGGATGGGGGCTCGGGGACCACACCCCATAACTAGTGTGTGTTTGTACTGTTATTTGTATTTCATTATCTCATCGGACTTGAAAATAATGTCATATGGTTGATGGTATCATAAATCTTATATTAAGGCCTCATAAATTACGATTGAAACGATCTGACCGAGGCATTATTCGTATTCGTTCATGAAGAAAATACGAGACAAATGAACAATCTATGAGCATAAACCCGAAAAATTTTGTTTTTTTTTTGTGTTTGTTAATTTCATAAATGAACACAAACGACCAAACAAATGCAAATGAACACAATAAACACAAAGTAATATTAAAGCAGAAGCTAGCCCAACCCAACTGTATGGAGCCCTAAGCGCCCTAACTTATCTCCAGTTTGGGGGAAAACCCACCCTCCCGAAGGCCCATTGGTGGTAAAACCCGGTCGCTAACAGGATCGAACCAAAGATCATAAAGATCATTGTCTTCCTTAATTGAACTTAGGGCCGGCAATTTTAGACATGGACACGATAACACGACATGAACCTACACGACATTAACAAATTTCGTGTCTTAAATAGGCCGACGCAATAAAGCCTTAACATGTTTCGTGTCTAAACAGGTTAAATACCTAACACCTGTTAAGACACGCTAATAATTTTATTTAAAAAAGTCATATATGGGGTGTGGGTATACTTTATATACAAGTGGATTAAAGATCAAGGAACCATAATTTTCAATTTTCAAATCACATAGTATGAACGTATACACTGCTCAGTCATCCTTCCTCTTCCTTCTCAACTCAACTCTCCTTGTTACCCGTCCAATGTCTCCGTCTGCTGTCACCCATCACTGTCCGTCATCACTCGTCCTCCTTCTCAACCCCTGAACCGCTCAGTCTTTCATTCATTGGTTTGTGGATACGTTTTTAGGGTTAATATTTATAAACAAATTATTGTATTATCGTGCTAACATGTTATTAACAATTTCGTGTTCGTGTTTGGAAAAAATGACACGATAAGTTATCGTGTCGTGTTTACCTGTTTCGTGTTTGTGTCTTATCGTGTTCGTGCCTCACACGATATGCCAACCCTAATTAAACCACACTACCACAGAACAAACGCATAGATGGAGGGATTCAAACCAAGGTCCCTAAGGATACCGGGTCTCACCTCAACCACTCCACCAAATACATAGTAGTATTTAACCATATTCGTTCATTTAATTAAGAGTAAATGGTCAAATTCGTCCCTGAGGTTTGGTCAATATTGCTAGATCAATCCAAAATAAGATTTTTTGACAATTAAGCCACTATAGTTACAAATCCAGTGCTAAATCAGTCCAAATTATAAACTCAGTTAGAAAATCTTGTTAACTCAAGGGCAGTATCGTCATTTCCCATCATATAAAAGAAAATGTTTTTTTTTAAATGTTGCAGTGGATGAGGATCGAACCTAGGACCATTACCAGTCTGAAGCATCAACACACACCAGACCATCTGAGCTACTCGTTTGTATTGTTGTTTTTTTTTATTTCGAAACGATTTTAAATAAATACCAAGCTGTTATCATCTTCCCCAAATATAACCTTAAAACCCTAAATCTTAAATCGTAGCTAATAAGATTAATAACCCAAATAAAACAGAGGGTTATCAACCGGAAACACTAAACGAACTTATAGGATGGATCAATTGATACTTACACGTTGTTTTGCTTCCAAAACGACAAGTCAACCTAAATAGTCAAAAGCTTCGAATTGGACAAGAATGAGAGAAAATTAGTTAGGATTGAGGGTGGGGATTTTGTTTTCGACATATTCAGAGTATAAGGGAGGGTTCAATTTATAATGAAATTATCGAAATGGACAGTTTGAGCATTAACCCCAACGGTTGGTCAAAGACGAATTATTTAAGCTCATTTTGAGCTGTAATCACACCGATTATGGGCTGGTTTGGAGTGGGATAAAGGTGTCGACCATGTCTGTAATTAAAAGGAGTTAGGTTGGGGAAGATGACTGGTTAATATTTATATAAAACCTTTTCGAAATCAAATGAAACACCAAAACTGATGCAGGCCAGATGGTTGTGTGTTTATCCTTAAGGATCTGAACCGGGTTTTATCCCATGTTCGATCCCCATCCACTGCAATTTAAAAAAAAAACATTTCCTTTTATATGATGGGAAATGACGATACTGCCCTTGAGTTAACGAGATTTTCTAACTGAGTTTATAATTTGGACTGATTTAGCACTGGATTTGTAACTATAGTGGCTCAATTGTCAAAAATTCTTATTTTGAATTGATCTAACAATATTGACCAAACCTCGTCGACGAAGTTAGCCATTTACTCTTTAATTAATCAAACGTAATTCCCCCTTTATATTCATTTTAAACAAAGCCAATATACCCGAACTCTCCGTCAAACAATCCATTCACTACCGAAATCTATTTCCTTTTATTTGTTTAGTAAAGGCGGGAAAACAGTCTATAACTCCAAAACCCCAAAAGGGTTTGTAGACAATAATAATAATAATAATAATAATAATAATAATAATAATAATAATAATCACTCAAACTTCATCTCTCCGTCAATCAATGGCGTCAACAGGAGGCGGAGGCAGAACAATTAGGGTTCTAAACGTAGCGGAAAAACCCTCAGTAGCAAAAACAGTATCAACAATATTATCACGCAACCAGGGTATAAGAACCAGAGAGGGCAGATCACGCTACAACAAAATATTCGAGTTCAATTACACTATTCAAGGCCAACAATGTCAGATGATGTTCACTTCCGTCACTGGACACCTCATGGAGATGGAGTTTGAAGGCCGGTACCGGAAATGGCACTCGTGTGATCCCGTTGATCTGTTCGAAGCGCCTGTACAGAAACATGTTCCTGAGGTATTTATTTATTAAGTGTTTCGTTAGGTTTGTGAATGTTTATTGTTTGATTAGCAGGATGATGGATTAGGGTTTAGTTAGGGCTATTGTGGTTTGAATTTGTTGATTATGAAAGAATATTACAGGGAGAATGAAATCCGTGTTAGAAGTTAGAACGTCGGTTTTGCAGTAGGAGCATGTTTACATATCAAAATGTGACTATGTTTTGTTTTGGAATAAAATGTCATTTTTAATTTAGTATTTTGATATCTATGAACATTTTTCGCAAACGTGTTTCGGAGGTTTGTTTTATTAAGTATCTCATTTTTTGTGTGTGCAGGAAATTAGATTTGTAAATGTTTGTAGTTTAGTTATTAGGATGGAAGTTGTGTTAGTGACTGGTTAATGATTTTGGGTTTAATTGGGATAATTGGGCAATTTAAAGGTTTTATAGATGTTGAGGAGTTGTGCTTTGACTTTTTAGGTCAAATGGTTGGTTTATAACTTAAGGATTTCAAGTTCATGAAGAAAATTGGCCGTAAGTTAATTGGATTTGTGATAAACATTAGACATAGTATGGAACTGGTGGTAGATCATTAGTTTTGTGATAGGATACTTGTTTTGACTTTGTAGGTCAAATGGTTAGTTTGTAACTTATGGATTTCAAGTTCATGAAGAACATTGCTAAAATACTTCAACTATAATAGAACATAGAATGAAAATGGTGATAAAACATCAGTTTTGCATTAGGATACAAGTTCATGAAGAAAATTGCTAAATTAGTGTCAATAGGATACTAGTTTTGACTTTGTAGATCAAATGGTTAGTTTGTAGGCTTGTAGCTTATGGATGACAAGTTCATGAAGAAAATTGTTAAATTAGTTAAAATCATGATAAAACATAGAATGAAAATAGTGTTAGAACATCAGTTTTGCATTAGGATACTTGGTTTGGCAGTCATTAAATATCAAAATGTAGTTTTGTTTTGTTTCAAAAATATGATTTGTGTTGAATAAAATGTCATTCTTAATTGGGGTTTCTGCTAGAACAAAAAATATTTAAAAAACTTTTCTATGCAATATTGTTTAAGGATGGAAGTTGCGTTAAGAGACTAGATGATAAGGGTTTATTGTGCAGTTTTAAAGTTCTATATATGTAGAGGAGATATGCTTTGACTTTGTAGGTCAGATGGTTGGTTTGTAACTTATGGATTTCAAGTTCATGAAGAAAATTGATAAATTAGTTGACATTATCATAAAACATAAATGTTAGAACATTAGTCTTGCACTAGGATACTTGAATTGGCATTAAATATCAAAATGTGGCTCTGTTTTGTCTGAAAAATATACGAACTGTATTGAATAAAATTGCATTCTTTACTTAGAATTTTGTTATCAACAATCAATATTATTTCAAATACTTTTTTTATGCAATAAGCCAATAAGTGGTTAGGATGTAATCCTACGGTCTTAATAAGATTAACCTGAGAATCATAACATTGGTGTGGGTTTGTGGCACCAAATTAGGTGGAACTGAAATAACTACCATCCTTTTTATGCTTGTCCTCTCCAATGTAAAGGAGCTAAGCTTTGACTTTGTTGGTCTAATGGTTGGTTTGTAACTTTGTACTTACGGATTTCAAGTTCATGAAGATAAAAAGGCATTTTTAGTTTAGGATTTTGCTATCATCAAACAGTTAGGATGTAATACACTAATCCTACTGTCATAACTGGCAACCAAATTAGGTGGAACTAAAATAATTATCCATCCTTTTTATGCTTGTTCTGTCTGGTGTTTTTTGTTCTTTCATTCAGTGTTAAAAGTTTGTCTCATTTTTTGTGTGAATGTAGGGAATTAGATTTGTAAAAGTTTGTAGTTTAGTTAGCAGGATGGGAGATGTGTTACTAGTTGATTGATTAGGGTTTAGTTGGGGTTATTGTGCGATTTTGAGGGTTTATAGACGTAGAGGAGACGTGGTTTGAATTTGTTGATTAAATGTTTTTTTGTGGCTTATGGATGAGAAGTTTATGAAGTTATGATAGAGCATTACACGTAGAAGGAAATCGGTGTTAGAACGCCAGTTTTGCAGTTGGATACTTAATTTAGGATCTTGCTATCAACAAACAATATTTTCTATACACCTTTCTCAATCATGTTACTAAGGACTATTATATTTAGTATCTCATTTTGTGCGCGAATGTAGGAAATTAGAATGGAAGTTGTGTTAGAGACTGGTTAATGAATATGGGTTTAATCGGGGGCATTGTGCAGTTTTAAAGTTTTATAGATGTAGAGGAGATATGCTTTGACTTTGTAGGTCAGATGGTTAGTTTGTAACTTATGGATTTCAAGTTCATGAAGAAAATTGCTGAATTAGTTGAAAATGGTGTTAGAACATCAGTCTTGCACTAGGATACTTGGATTGGCAATAAATATCAAAATCTGTCTCTGTTTTGTCTAAAAAAATATATGATCTGTATTGAATAAAATGGCATTCTTTACTTCTAATTCTGTTATCAACAAACAATATTATTTTAAACACTTTTTTTATGCAATAAGTGGTGAGGATGTAATCCTATTGTATAGTAAGGTTAACTTGAGAATCATAACATTTGTCTGGGCATGTGGCACCAAATTAGGTGGAACTGAAATAACTAATTATTCTTTTTATGCTTGTTCTGACCAATGTAGAGGAGTTATGCTGTGACTTTGTTGGTCAAATGGTTGGTTTGTACTAATGGATTTAAAGTTCACGAAGATAAAACGACATTCTTAATTTAGGATTTTGCTGTCAACAAAACAGTTAGGGTGTGTAATCCACTAATCTGTCTGTCATATCTGGCACAAACAATTATCCATCCTTTTTATGCTTGTTCTGTCTGTTTTTTTTGTTTTTTTAATTCAGTGTTAAAAGTTTATTAAATATCTCATTTTTTGTGTGAATGTAGGGAATTAGATTTGTAAAATTTTATAGTTTAGTTAGCAGGATGGAGTCTGGTTGATGGATCAGGGTTTATGTGGGGTTATTGTGCGATTTTCGTGGTTTATAGATGTAGAGGAGATGTGGTTTGAGTATGTTGGTTAGTGGCTTATGGATTTGAAGTTTATGAAGGAAGTTGCTATGTTAATTGGGATTATGATATATAGTTGCACAAAGAATGAAATCTGTGTTAGAACGTTGGTTTTGCTGTAGGATACTTGGTTTGGCGTTACATTACCCCCTGTGGCTCTGTTTGTTTATGGAATAGAATGTCATTCTTAATTTAGGATTTTTCTATCAACAAACAATTTTTCTATACACCTTTCTCAATCATGTTCCCGAGGTCTATTTTATTAAGTATCTCATTTTTTTTGTGTAAATGTAGGAGAGTAGATTTGTAAAAGTTCATTGATTAGTTATCATGATGGGAAATGTGAGACTAGTTAATGAATTAGGATTTATTTGTGTTTATTGTGCAATTATAGGTATAGATTTACATGAGTTGTGCTTTGACTTTCTAGGTCAAATAGTTGGGTTGTAACTTATTGATTTCAATTTCATGAAGAAAATTGCTGAGTTAACTGGAATCTGTAATTAACATTAGACAGACTGAAATAAGTGTTAGAACACTAGTTTTTGCACTAGGATACTTGGCTTGGCATTAATCATCAAAATCTGGCTCCGCTTTGTTTATTGAATAAAATTGCGTTCTTAATTTAGGATTTTGCTATCAATAAACAATATTTTGTACACTTTTCTATGCAATATGAGATCAGGATATAGTTATACTATCACACTAAGAATAGCTAAAAGATTTATAATATTGGTATGGCACCAAATAGGTGGAATTAAAATAATTGCTGAGTTATGGATTTTATTTTCATAAAGAAAATTTCGGAATTAATTTTAATTATAGTAAAACATTACAGTAACTTATAGATTTCAAGTTCATGAACAAAACTGCCAAAATAATTAAAATTTGATTTTGGTAAATGTAATCAAGGACAAGTTAGACATAAGAAGGACACTAGAGGAGGAAGCCAGAAAATGCCAGTGGCTTGTCTTATGGCTAGATTGTGACCGAGAAGGAGAAAACATTGCTTATGAAGTTGTAGAAGTTTGCTCAAATGTGAATTCTCATCTCAATATTTGGAGGGCCCGTTTCTCATCTTTAATTGAAAGGTACAATGGTCATATGATCGATTTTATTTTGTCACTTGAAGATACATAATTTTACAAATTTTGGATATTTTTGGATATTGGCAGGGAAATCCACCAGGCTGCCCAACAACTTGCCCGACCTAACCAGTTGTTTTCTGAGGCTGTAGATGTTAGACAAGTGAGTATTGTGACTCTTTATTCATTTATTGTTACATTGTTAGGAATATAATGTAGCCCAATTTAGTAATAATAATAGAGTTTCTTGTATAGATAATCAACACTAGTTCTTCTTAATATTTTTTTATTTGTTTTAGTTTGACGGTTTAATTCGTTAGGAATATAATATAGCCCAATTCAACCCATTCATAAATAGATGGGCAAAAATCACTCATTTAGAGCCATATGCAGGAAATTGATCTTCGAATCGGTGCCTCCTTCACGAGGTTTCAAACAATGCTATTAAAAGATGCATTTGACTTTAATTTTTCTACTGATGGCAGAAACCTTGTTCTAAGCTATGGTCCTTGTCAGGTATAAGTTTATAACAATATTTAAGTAAGAATTAAATTTGTTTTTAATACAAAACTAACTAATTATATATGTGTGTGTTGAAGTTTCCCACATTGGGATTTGTCGTTGAACGGTATTGGGAAATACAAGCACATGAACCTGAGGAATTTTGGAAGATCCAGTGTTCTCATACGACGGATGAAGGGACTGCCAACTTTAACTGGATGTAAACTTTCTACTACTTGCACCTTTTAATGCTTTTTTTAAGTTTTATTTGAATTTGTGTTGGTGATTTAATTCATTTTGTATCTAATTTACAGGCGTGGCCATTTGTTTGATTATACGTGTGCAGTGATACTTTATGAGATGTGTGTTCAAGAACCCATTGCAACTGTAAGTATTAAAATATTATGATCTACGAATATATAATTAGTTTTTAAGACAACTAAAATGAAGTTGAACCATTTTATTTAAATTCAGGTTACAAAAGTCAGAAAGCAGGAGAAGCTAAAATATCCTCCACATCCTTTAAACACCATTGAGCTGGAGAAACGAGCATCACGTTATTTTAGGATGAGTTCTGAACAAACAATGAAAGTAAATCTCATTTTTAGGAAGGAAGTTTGTTCCCCATTTTTTTGTTTGAATAAGAACACGGTACTTTACCTTTTTTTTTTGTCAAAATAACCATTTTTCATGTTTTTATTGTTTTTTTGTAGATTGCAGAAGACCTTTATCAGTCTGGTTTTATAAGTTATCCTCGTACAGAGACCGATTCTTTTTCATCAAGGACCGACTTACATGTGGGTATCATTCTTTTAAATTATAACCATGACCCATTCCTTGTATTATATCAAAGCTATTCCGTTTACCCATCTTAATTTAGCATTTGCTGATTAGGTTATACTTTTTTGCAAATTGCAGTCTTACTTATCTAATATTAATTGTTTATGTCATAAGCAAGTTGAAGGATACGAATTACATGACTATAATACTAAACATAATAACCAAATCAACAATGTTGTCTTCCATCCTTGTTATCGCTTATTGAATCAAATTACGTCGGTGTCATCAGTAGAAGGTATCACCATCACATACACCATCTTGCATGCTCTTACCTTTGAAAAATTTATTATCATAAACTTTGAGTTATCATTCTCTTTTTGTGTTAAGATATTATTCTTGCTTCAGTATTTTACATGAGTTTTTCTTGCTTAGTACATACTATTTGATAGAGTGGCATGCATTTGATACTCTTTTAAAGACCCAAATACTCTATTTTATAATTGATTTTGGTTCTGGTTATGGGTGGTGTTCTTGTGTTTCTGTTAGTTATAATGGATTTGTTTTAGCAAATGCAAATTGGTATCCAATCTTTGTTCTATAGGTAAATATGAGTGACTAAAGGTTATGATAGAATCTAGGAATTAGACTCTAAGCAAACGACTCAATTACTAAAGCAGATCCTAATTTGATAAGGGAAGGTCTCCAATTACAAAAGGATAAAATTCTAATTAGATAAACATAAACATTGATAACCTAAAACTAAACAATAGGAAGTTTTGCTCCGACTTTCTCACTTCCTGAATTTTTGGAATACTTTCCCTCCATCCAGCAATAACTGGGTCTGGTCCAACGCATTTTGACCCAACAGCCATGGGTTCATATCAATACATCCCGGCTTGTGAAATGACTTGTCCTCAAGTCGGAAAGAAGGAAATTGGCGTGCAAAGCGATAAGCCATTCAATTGCTTCTGAAATCTGTCCCAGACTCCCTTCATTGATCTTCGAGCCGTATGCGTCCATAAGCCACGGCCCAATTTGACCCATTATTGGTACACAACAACTTTGTTCCTTGGAATCTTGGTTAAAAACGTGGTGATCCGATGCGTGATGCGCACGCATCACGTTTGTGAGGCGCTCTTTATTAAAAAGAATACAAATTTACTTATAGCTAATGTTTTAACTTTTCAACCTTTAAACACTAAAATATAAGATATTCTAATTAACTCTAGTGAGATTTGTTCAATGGATAGTCTAATATGTTCAAATATTGGTCAACTGCATAAGGCACCGCATCAGACCAGATGCACACATTATGCGCTCTTGATACGCGTGTTTTGAAACCAACCTTGGAATTCCAACAACTTTGCTTTATGCAAATGTGCCAGCCCACACCTCTAAATTGGTACGCTTCAACATTTCATCTTCAATTGAGTGGTTAAGTTGATCCGAGTCTCCGATCTTGAATTGACCATCAACTCCAATCTTCCATTGAATACTATCTCTGTTTGTTAACTACGCACCATCTCTGATCTTCAATTTAACACCCAACATGTTTGATTCAGAGACTGCATAAGTACCTTGTACCAACCGTACACACTTGAAACCTGCTTAGAGCGATCTCCGTTAACATAGGATTTTCACCAAAAACTTGCTCGGTATCCAGTTCTGATAGTGGATTGTGAGGTTCACCCAAAACCTACTCACCGGATTTAGTGGTTGCTCCCACCAAGATTAACACCAACATGCGCCACGATTGGATTCTTTGGTTGCCATAGAAGCGAGTTCTGAAATGTCTACAGTGTTTGTAGGGAACCTGAGCTGTATGAGGTAGAAACTCACCCCCCGCCATACACACACACACACACATATATATAAATTTGTAAAATTATACATAAAAAGCCCGTTCCGATTAATTCCTAGGTGGTATCTTACCGCCCGACTAGTGGCCTAGTGATTTCTACAACACTGACGCTGACCTAGCAACTATACGTTTGTATCAGGTTATAAACTTTTTCTATATTTTTTATATTTCATGCAATTATAGTTCCATTTATTGATTAGCGATTTCTACAACACTAACGCTTACCTAGCAACTATGCGTTCGTATCAAGTTACAAACTTTTTCTATATGTTTTATATTTCATGCAATTATGGGTCCATTTATTGATTTTTTATCTTACCAATTGTAAACGTGTTATTTTCTGATTGTGTTTTGAATGGTTGTAGATACTTGTACAAGAACAACAGGAGCATCCTGTGTGGGGCCCATATGCTCAGCGACTCTTGGATCCTTCATCAGGACTATGGAGGAACCCAAGTGGCGGTGGGCATGATGACAAAGCACATCCTCCTATTCACCCAACAAAGTTTTCAGCTGGAGAATCTAGATGGAGTGAGGATCATAAAGTAAGATTTTGGTTCTGAATAACATTACAATATTCTTTCAGAGCTGGACATTTTTATACTAATTTTCAAATACTTGCTATAGAAATTGTATGAGCTAGTTGTTCGTCACTATTTAGCATGTGTTTCTCAACCCGCTGTTGGAGCTGAAACCACGGTAGAAATTGACATTGCGGGTGAGATGTTTTCAGCATTGGGCAGAACTATAGTTGCTGTGAGTTTTCACTTTATTTTTTTTTTAATTTTTGTTGTTTGTTGAAAAGCAAAATACACTTATTGGCTACATTTATAGATTCTGCCAGTGACAAATCTAGGTGAAGAACATGCTCCGATAACCTGATCTTGAGAAACTAATTTATTTCATAATTTTACAAGGATTTTGTATTATTTGATTTGTCTTCTTCCTCAATGCTTTTGAATTTATAAGTGTTTAAAGTTGTCAAAATGGGACATGAATCTAGAAGGTCTTTTAGGTTGTTCCTGTTTATAGTTTGTATCGACTAATGTCATTCTTTGTTACGTTAATGTAAAAATTTTGTGAGTTTAGCTTTTTTATAGTTTAATAAATTCATAATGATGGAATGTTGTCATATTGAACAGAAAAATTATCTGGAAGTCTACCGATTCGAATCATGGGGTGGATCTCTAATCCCAAACTACACGTTTGGACAACAGGTTTGTGTTGGGCCAAACGATATTATTCTTAGCATGTTCGATATAGAGATAGAGAGATATAGTATATATTTGAATTATTTGAATGATTTGTATAGATATAGAGATTATATTGTTTCCTATCTTATGTAGGTCTATTCTCCCTATCTAAAGGGGATTGTATTGTATTTTGTGATCATCAATAATAATATACCATAGACCACTTTTATGGTATCAGAGCTACGGCTCCATTAAACCTAATAATAATCGCCGCCGGTTACCCAACCCCTTCCGATTTCCGATTTCTTTTTTTCCGATCCACATGGCGAAAGACGATGATCAGGCTGCTCCATCCGGTGCGACCGGTAAACCCTTGCCTCTTCATCCGGCTTACTCTGTCACCAACATTCAGAGTAAAGTCCGTACACTCGACGGCAAAACCGTCACCTACACCTCTTGGGTAAAGATGTTTCGCCTCCATGCCATCGCCTACAAAGTCTTGGCTCACATCGATGGCACTGACCCACCCCCAGACACGTCCGCGGAGTACCCCAATTGGGTTGAAATTGATGCCTTAGTCCTTCAATGGATCTTAAACACTGTCCACCTACAACACCATCTCGGCCCAATGTGAACCTGCCCAAAACCCCTATCACATACTCTAGGCGGCCTCGTCCCACACCGGCCCAAAACCCTGCAGCCAACTCACCGGCTGCTGCCCCATCTAGGCCCACATCTGTACCCCATCCGCCCGGGTTTCCTGTCCAGCCCTTACACCAGCCCGTCGCCTCCTCGTCACCGGCCCACACTCACACCCAACCACCTGCCCCACTTAATACTCACCCGATGTCCACCAGGTCCAAAACCGGTTCCCTTAAACCACCTTTAAACCTTCACACAACCCCTATCTCACCCGTCCCTACTACCTATGCCAAAGCCTTCTCGGACCCGAATTGGACACATGCCATGCAGGCTGAGTTTGATGCATTACAGGAAAATGAAACGTGGGATTTGGTTCCCCGTCCGACTGACAGTCCAGTTATTCGTTGTATGTGGCTTTTTCGCCATAAATTTAAATCGGACGGGACTCTGGAACGGTACACGGCACGTTTGGTTGTTAATGGTAAGTCTCAGACTGTGGGTATTGATTGTGAAGAAACCTTCAGTCCCGTAGTTAAGCCAGCTACGATACGTACCGTTTTATCTTTAGCTGTTTCTCGTTCTTGGCCCATCCACCAGTTGGATGTCAAGAACGCTTTTTTACACGGCCATTTACAGGAGACAGTTTTCATGCATCAGCCACCGGGTTTTGTGGACAAGAGATGTCCGAATTTTGTGTGCCGGTTAAAGAAATCCTTATATGGGTTAAAGCAAGCCCCTAGAGCATGGTACAATCGGTTTGCTACTTATATTCTATCACAGGGTTTTCGCAGCAGTGTGTGTGATACGTCTTTATTTATCTACAACAAGGGTCCTCATACGGCATATTTACTCTTGTATGTCGATGATATTATTCTTACCGCATCCACGGATGCGTTTTTACAGGATATCATTCGCTCACTCTCACGGGAGTTTGCTATGACCGATCTTGGTCGGTTACATCATTTTTTGGGCATCCAGGTGCGACATCAGCCTCAGGGTTTGTTTCTCTCTCAGTCGCAGTACACGAAGGATATTATTGACAGGGCCAAAATGTCTTCGTGTAAACCCTGTACCACTCCGGTTGATCTCTCTAGCAAGCTTAGCGCCTCTGACGGGCCGTTGTTTCATGATCCCACTCTATACAGAAGTTTGGCTGGGGCTTTACAGTACCTGACTTTGACCAGACCCGACATCTCCTACGCCGTGCAGCAAGTTTGTTTGTTTATGCATGAACCCCGGGTGCCGCATTATGATTTCATGAAGCGCATTATCCGTTATTTACAGGGCACCATCTCTTATGGGGTTCGGATAGTTAAATCTAATATTCACTCTCTCGTCGCTTATTCTGATGCTGATTGGGGCGGTTGCCCGGATTCACGGCGATCTACGAGCGGTTATTGCGTATTTTTAGGAGATAATTTATTGTCATGGTCGTCCAACCGCCAACCGGTTGTCTCCCGTTCTAGTGCCGAAGCTGAGTACCGCGGGGTCGCCAATGCGGTTGCCGAAGCTACTTGGTTACGTAATCTCTTGCTTGAACTATCTGTTCCGTTACAACGTGCTTCGGTGGTCTATTGTGATAATGTTTCGGCGGTCTACTTATCGAATAATCCCGTCCAACATCAGCGTACTAAACATGTTGAAATTGATTTTCATTTTGTGCGTGAAAAGGTTCGCGTGGGTCATATTCGTGTTCTGCATGTTCCGTCATCATCTCAGTACGTTGACATCTTCACCAAAGGGTTATCTTGGGAGTTATTTCAGTCTTTCAGATCCAGTTTAACCGTCTGCTCTGCGCCCGATCAAACTGCGGGGGGATCTTAGCATATCCGATATAGAGATAGAGAGATATAGTATATATTTGAATTATTTGAATGATTTGTATAGATATAGAGATTATATTGTTTCCTATCTTATGTAGGTCTATTCTCCCTATATAAAGGGGATTGTATTGTATTTTGTGATCATCAATAATAATATACCATAGACCACTTTTAATTATAACATTTCCATATGCATGTTTATAGGTTTCATAGTTGCATGATGTTAGTTTCATTATTAAAAATTTTCATTATTTCCATCATATGTTGTGATAAAGTATTTTTCAGTAACTTAACGTACAAATTCTTCCCAAAATGCATATTGTAAGATTGTCAATATTGTTAAATGGGTTAGGAAAGTTAAGTGTACATCAATAACCAAATCTATGGAAGTAAACTGATATATATTTTACACATTTAGTTTTACCACCATTCTTGAATAAATTGCTTTAGAAATGAATACTTTTTGTTTGTTAAAAAGGGAGAGTTGTAGTAGGTATAAAGAGTTAGGGCTAAATTTTTTGTTGTATTTTTAAATGCTTTCTCTTTTGTTGCTTTCTGAATGAATGTTCCGGATTGTAGAGTGTTAATTATGAATATATTATTCCATAAGTGTTGATTATGAATATATTATTCCATAGGTATAATTTTTTTTTCTCAGTTTAAACTTTTGGATCTCATAGCTAAAGAATTTTGATTAATCATTTCTTTTGGATGTCATCTAACTTTATTATATTTGGATGAAAGACATTGACATCTAATCGTTTTTGGCAATCATGCAGTTCACTCCCACATCATTGACTCTTGAATCAGGAATTACAAGGCCACCACCCCTCTTAAGTGAATCAGACCTTCTAGATTGTATGGACAAGGTGAGGAACAACAAGGCTTGGCTTTTTCTTTGCATTCTTTTCATCCGACTGATAAAGATTAATGTCGCTCATTGATAGAACCAGAAAATTGATAGATTAAAATATGAAAATCAAATACAGGATAGTGCCCAAATTCGAGAATGGGAGGTCTCTAATTACAAGGATTAGAACCTTAATATGATAACATAAAACATAAACAATTCTCAAAACTAGAACAAGAAATATTAATAAGCATAATAGAGATAATTGCTCCTAAACTTTTGCATGCTGACTTTGACTGATGACTTTTGACTGGGTAAGGGCTTCAGTTGGGTTAAGGATCCAGATGGATTCTATCAATTCATCCCACCCGGACAAACGACTTGTCCTCAAGTCGTAAAGATGGGAATTGGCGCACCAAGCAATAAGCCATTCAGTTGTAGGTCATGGACCCATATATGAGCTAAAATAGAATGTCGCTGCAAGTCTTCCTGACTGGTAATAACCGGAAGAATCATAGGTGTGGCGAGTACCTTTGATGATGGCCTTGCAAATTCCTTATCTTTTGCATCTGGATCCCACCTAGACGACAGTTTGATAGCACGTTTGAGTCCAGCGATTTTCTCCATATCATGTGTGCCTTCTTCAATCGAAGGAGGTGTTTAGGAACGGTATTTTTTGTATCGTCCGAAATAGGCTTTGGGCTTGAGTTCTGTGTAAGAATTTTGTTGGGTTTAGATGAACCGATCTTGGACGGTGCAAGGCCAGCAACATCATACACAGTTCTAGGTTTCTGGATAAGCATGTCAGCCTTCAATTCTCTTTGTGAGCATTGAGCCCTACATCAGTTGGCATCTCTTTTCTGTCCTTTGTCGTGTTCCTCCACTTTGCATCTTGTTTTTCACAATTACAACCATCTCCAACCATCTGAGTCTTGAGTTCTTCAACATCATTCTTCAAGGGTACATACATTCGAGCATTAATTTCTTCAACATCAGCCTTCATGGATGTAAGAATGGCATCCAAACGAGTCTCAATGGCCGCTAATTGAGCAGCGATAACATCTTTAGATGGCATCTTCCCGGCAATGGAACCAAATGATAGAACCAGAAAATGGATAGATTAAAATATGAAAATCAAATACAGGATAGTGCCCAAATTCAAGAATGGGAGGTCTCCAATTACAAGGATTAGAACCTTAATATGATAACATAAAACATAGACAATTCTCAAAACTAGAACAAGAAATATTAATAAGCATAATAGAGATAATTGCACCTAAACTTTTGACTGCTGACTTTGACTTTTAAGTTTTGACTGTGTAAGGGCTTCAGTTGGGTTACGGATCCAGATGGATTCTATCACTGATCCATAGAAGTCCATTTATCTCATTTTCATTATTTTTGTAATATTTTAGGCAGGCATCGGGACAGATGCTACAATGCATGATCATATCAAGAAGCTGACCGATAGGTTCTATGCTATAAAAGAGGGTTCACATTTCAAGCCAACTAATCTTGTACGTCTTCTATATGATACAACAAATAATACACATTTTGTCTGCCCATTTATCTTTTATCTATTTTAACTCTAAATTTGAATTTGATTACAGGGTGAGGCTTTAGTTATGGGATATGACGATATGGGGTAAGCCATAAGTTGTTTTTATCGTTATTTTGGTTGATATTGGTGACATGTGTTGGCTAAGTAGTTAACTCGGCCGATGTTATTTTGGTTGATATTGGTGACATGTGTTGCAGTGTTGGGATTAGGCTTTGGTTAGGATGGGCCAAGCCGATTAGGAAGGGACCTAGTTGGTTAACTTGTTGATTTAAGTTAGCAAGGGGTTTATCCTGATACTCCAGATTTGTTGATTTCGGAATGTTCCCTAAATTAACGTTTCTTGCTCCCAAAGCTGTAAACCCTAGTCTGTTCAGTACATATAGATATGTAAGGCTTTGTAATTCCTTTTGGCACCCGTATAAGAAACCCCAGTTGCAACACATTAGATGTAGGTAAACCGACCGAACCACTTTAATTCCTCATGTTTGTTTACTGCTTTCGTGTGTGTGTGTGTTTGGTTTTGTGTGTGTGTTCAATCGTAACATGTATTATCGTTAATCTTTAGGTCTTGTTTGAGAATGTCAGGTATGAACTTTGGAAGCCATATCTTCGCAGTATGATGGAGGAAGACATGAAAGCAGTTAGTGTAGGTAACAAGAGAAAAGATGATGTGCTAGCAACATGCTTACAGCAGATGAAGGCTTGCTTTTTAGATGTATGTTGATGCCATCATTTTTTAACAAAATGTCTCGATTTATCATTCGTTCTTTTTCTGTATGCTGACTTAATTTGTTTTAGGTGATACTCTTCAAAGTAAAATGTAGTTTTTTGCTATTGCATGTCTTTTCTGAGTATATATTTTCACTTTGCAGGCCAGGGTAAATAAAGTAAAACTTTTCCAAGCATTGGAAATTTTCTTTGACAGAACAAATAGAACTGGTGGAGATGATCAACATAATCATGGACAGCTTGTGCGGAAATGTAATGTTTGCCATGACTCAGATTTGGTTCTTAGGAAAAAACCGGTAATTTTTGTTTACATTTTTACCCAAATGTACATTTATAATTGGGTTTTAGTAGTGCTACTATGTTTGCATAATTTTAATATTTGATCTAATTCGTACTTTCAACTATAATATGTTCTGTCATTACAGGATGGAAAGTTCATGATTGGCTGCTCTGCTTTTCCACAGGCAAGTGTTTAGCTCTTTTAGTGCAGTTTTCTGTTATAAGGACAAATAGTTTCATTATTATGTTATCTAAAATCAATGTGTCGTTTTACACAAACCTTTTGCTTTTTCTACACCTGGCACTAGCAGGTATTATATCCTACCGCACATATTGTTGTATCTCACACCAATACTTTATTTTACATTTCATGTGCATTTCTGAAGCTTTACTGCAGTTTAAGTTTCTTGTTTTATCTTTTATATGGTGTACATTAACTAGAGGTGGCAATTCTAGTCCATTTATGTATGAATGGGCTGAATTGTTTTGAGTCTTTTGACCCATTAATCAACCCGCCTGTCCCGTCTATCTTGCTACCTCTAACATCAACTTTACACACTCTTGCAGTGCAGAAATGTTATTTGGCTTCCTGGATCCATATCAGAAGCAGTTGTTACCACAAATGTTTGCAATACGTGCACTCCAGGTTTTTCTACCTTCCCTTCACCACACATGTTGATGCATATGATTTAATTATAATCTTTGTTCTGTAAAATTTGAATTATCTGTGTAAACATGTCAACCGCGTTATAATTGAAGATTGTCACTATTGACAGGACCTGTTTTTAAGATTCAGTTCACATTTCGCCGGCTGGAAATACCACCAAACTTCAGTGTCCATCATTTAGGTGATCTATTTTATTATCATCTATTTTTAGCATGGAAATCTTCTGATTCATTGCTACCTGCTAACTGATTAATTGTTTGACAATGATTAAGGATAGATCTCCCATCGTACGGTTTTTTATGTTCTTAATAGTTACATAAGAGTATCAGTTTAATCTGTTTATGGAGTTTGTAACTTCATCCATCACTTGAAAAGGCTGGGGGTCGAAGTAACCCATAACATGGAGTTTCAGTGTATCAGCTAGTTATTTTAATTAATATAGAATTGGTCTAAGAGAAAAATCTAATCGGTAACAAATTTTTAGCGAATTCTAATATATCCAAAAAATTTACTAATTGTACTGAACTATTATGTCATTAATCTAGGTTGTGTTGGTGGCTGTGATGATATTATGAGACAGCTTCTTGAAATGTCTGGTTCTGGACATCGCAATTCTTTAAGCACACCAGGTATATTATATACATATATTTCTTTGGACTTTTTAATATATGTTCCAAGACTTTAAGCGGCTGCTCTTTACTTAATCAAATTCAACAACCACCACAACAACAAAAGGCGTACCCAGTAAATCAAATTCAATAGCTACAATTTGCTTTGGTTGTATGGCATTGATAATCTATTTGCACTCAGTTAATAACCTTATATTTTTCAGAAGTGATACAATCACAACAACTTTTAAAACTATTTAATTCACTCATTGCCTCCCATTACTTTTTCTCCATTTTATAGTTTATACACCTTATTTTTTTATAGTTTAATTATATTTTTGCATAAATTTTTATTCAGCAAGAGGAAGAGGTATCGCTGCACCTTCTAGAAACGATTCTCAAAATAATCAGCAGCAGCAGCAGGCTACTTGCAGTTTCTGTCACCAAACAGGACATACATCTAGTGATTGCTATTCTCTGACTTCTCAAAATCGTAGTGCTCGATCTCAGAGGGTGAACTCAAATAATGGTATTTGTTTATTTATTTTTAATTTTTTTTATTTACTTTAGGAAGATATTTAATCAAACAAATAAACACACATTTCAGCAGTAAATGTGTATGAATATATGTCTACATTTATTACCAGTTAAATGTGGCACTCAAACATTGACAGTAGAGGTATTGACCCATTCAATTATGAATTGGCAATCCATGTTATGTTCTATATTGAAAGAATGAAATAAAATCTATAAAGAGAACAGCTTGGAAGTTTCCAAAAGTGTATTTTCAATGCATAAAACCTTCTAACTCATGTTTTTTAATATTATAAAAAAATTCAGAAAAAGGGTGTAATACTTTAAAAGTTTAGAGGAAAGCCGCCTATCTTGCTACCTCTATCTCTTTATTTGGGATATAAATGCCTTGTTGAATAAAAACATATAATATTGGCTAAATAAGTTTGTGATCTTTAATATGTTATTTGTTGATGCAGGTGATTCACCAATTCCATGCCCTAATTGTGGTTCACTCTGCGTTTTGAAAACCGCCAACACAGAGAGCAACCGGGGAAGAAAGTTCTACTCTTGTCAGACACAGGGTTGCAAGTTCTTTGTGTAAGTATTCTAGATTTATTATTCAAAAGGCAGAGATGGCAAGGTGGGCGGGCAGGCGGGGTTGGCCTACACACGCTTTTTGGCCATTTTTAATTTTCTATTATGATTTTGAAACAGCAATTGTTACAATAATAATCTTAATCTTTACACAAATCAATTAAGGAGGTCAAAAGACTCTTGCAACCCATTTGACCCTTTCTCCTCCTAGCTAAATTTTATGTTCTGACTTCCGACCCGTTAAATCTGTTTGAAATATAATACAATGGGTTGAAATTGACATCTCTATCAAAAGGTAAGTTTCCCTGATGTAATGAGAACAAACTGTTTTTGCATTTTTGAAGCTGCTGGGAGGATAGCATCCCCACTACAAGAGGCGGCGGCAGCAGTTCAGCTACAACCACCAGCAGAAGGGGTGGTCGTGGTGGCCGCCAAGGTGGCGCTGATGTGAGATTTGTATCAGCCACAGGTGATCCTGTTTCTGGCAGAAGTTGCTTTATTTGTGGTGATCCGTCACATTTTGCAAATGTCTGTCCAAACCGTGGAATGCGAAACTGATTTGGTTCCAGTTGGCAGTTCATCAACAGAAATATGTGGAAGCTAAGTTTTGGTCTAAACTGTACTACGATAAAATCTGTGAATATTTTATGCAATAGTTGCTAATTATCCTGTTTTTCAAGAGCGGGAGGTGCTCTAAGATGTGTATGTTCTTAATGTGGTATATTTTAGACTATTCATATCTCATTCTTTATCCTTAACCATATAATTCAACTAAAAATCACTGTTACATAAATTTCTCTCGTATTCATATCTTATTCTTTATCCATATATTTTAGAGTATTCATATCTGTTGATGACAACCTTGTTACATCAACAGATTCCCCTTGACTGATACTTCGGGTTTGTAGAAACTTTAACTTGACATTTTGCAGCCAAACCGCATCCTTGAACCTTTTGTACCATGTGTTGGCACGTTGTTTTAACTACACTACAATGTGGGTCATGACAAGTCATTTGGGTCTTTTGATCCATATGTATGATGGCCATATGGGCCATGCCTTTGTTTCAGTTATACATTGAGTCGTAACATTTCATTTTAGGATTTTTAGGTATTCTAGTCCATGTATCTGATTACTATATACCATGGGAAACCCACTCTTGGTACGGGTTGGAAACCCAATTGAAATATCACATACTTCAAAGTTAGGTTAATGTAGGTGCTGACATAGGAGCATTAAATTTCTGAGAAAAACAATGCCAACAAACTCGCTAACATTGTATCAATTCTTCTCAGATACCACACCTAAACAACAATTTGACATATTTGAAATACAAGGAGGTAGCCATGTTTGTGCTTGGGAGACCGGTGGTGAAACACAAGGCTTATGCTTCTATTTTTAGAAAGCTTGCTGAAGGAGTACACACGGATAGTATGTTGCAAATGGCCCCACAATGAAATTCGTTAAAAGGTCCGAGTGAAAGCCATATGAAACTAAACGTATGAAAAGCCCAGACAAGAATTCAATCAATAATCTTATCCTCAAAATTTCCAACAGTAAGTCAGTCGTAAACTGGTCCCTCCAAAATAATGAAATTCATATTTACCTGTGCCTGACATCCATTGTCGGTTTGACCGCAAGAAATTGACCTGTCAGTAATATGTGGGTGATTACCAACGAGTTACCTACTGTTTTATGTAGGTAACTTTTTCTTTTTCTGTTTTATTGAGTTCTGAATTCCGATAGAGTTCTATCAGTAAGGTTTGAAAGAATCATTCTGTTAGAAGACTTTAAAGTGTGTAGCATTTGCCTTAGCTTATGCTTGCACTTTAGTGTTTTGTATTTCTCTATCATCTCAATTTGGAAAAAGAGAGATTTTTTCAAAATTTTAACCACACTAATCTGAATCCCCAAAATAATCGAAACGAAACCTAAAACCAAAAACCAAAATCCAAAAAACAAAAACAAAAAACAAAAACCATTATAGTTTAGATCTAATACAACACTCATGTAATACATCGAAGGCCGCATATCTGATGATCTGATCAGAGTGTTTGAAGAGCTTTCTAGAATCTAAATCTAAAACAAATATTAAACCAAAGATTTGAATGCATTAGCTTTTACCTTCTCCATCAGATGTGAACCAATGGACAATGCAACTCCGAAAATCTATGAACAATCAACTCACTGAATAAAATATTTTCAATAAGTAAAGAAATTGCAATTAACTTACAGAATTTGATGTGACCCGTTTAAATTTTCATCGGACAAACAAACATCAAGATCTTCGTGGCTTATCTGATATAGTGTCTGCATTAATTTTCTTTACCTATCCTCCTGGATAGTGGAGACATTCATATAACTTTACTTCAGGCTAACCATTGCATCATCTAAAGTTTTGAACTCCAGTGCCGGGATTTTTCCTACGAGAAGATAAGAGAATCAATATGAATCTTCCACAATGAGATACTCCTAAGCTATCTTATCTTTCATAACTTTCCAACATTCATTTGGAGAAACATATGATCCTTTCTTAGGATAATCTCGGTTTGATTTGTTACATCAACATCCAACAAAGATATTTATAAGATAACTCAACATTCGTAACTTCCCAAAATCATTTGATGGAGAAAACATATGATCCAACAAGATATTCATAATCTGAACAATCATAACTTCCAAAATTTAAAGCAAATTAAAAACAATGATTAATTATATGACTATGGATTTATCTCTAGCACATATGAACCCATGGAAAATATAACTCTAAAATGCTATAGACAATCAACTTGTTATGATGCGCTCCTTAATGATGGAGCGATGCAGCAGTGTATGCGGCCAATGTGAGAGGATGTTCAAGGTCGACTTTGGATGATATAATGTTTGAACATAAGTCTGACGATATAAAGTTCTGGTTCAAGTCTGGGTACACATCAATGTTCCGGTCCAATGATTTAATGTTCCAATGTAAGACCGGTGCTGTCCACTGTCATCATACACAGAGCCACAAAAATGAACAAAAAAACACTAAAAGAATGGAGTTTACTGTGACAATATAAGTAAGGTTTGAGATCGTGTTGGGCACCCAAAATAAAGTGAAAAGCTTTCTGGTGCGAATGCAGACTCAGCCCAAGGATTCGAGGTGATAGACACGACCAAGGAAGAGGTCGAAAGAATATGCCCAGGGATCGTGTCGTGTGCCGATGTGTTGGCACTGGCGACGAGAGCGGCGGTCAAGCTTGTTGGAGGTCCTTCGTGGCCTCTTAAACTTGGAAGGAGGGACTCCACCAATGCCGACTTCGATGGTGCACAAAGGCTACATGGGCCATCCTCCTCGCTTGATGACCTGCTTGCTAGTTTCATGATGCATGGCCTCAGTGGGCGTGATCTCGTCGTGTTGTCAGGTATCTTGTAACTGAAATTTTTATAAAGAAACTAATGTGCGATACCTTCTTTTCTTTTCTTATCTGTTTCTCGCTTTCGGTTTCGGATTATCGGATTTTTCGGATTCGAATTCGGATTCGGAATTTTTTGAACACCGCTACATGTAGGTCACATATATCAATTAATATTAACTGAATCAATTAATGATTTGCGCTTATAAATATAGCCCTTTCGCCAATAAAAAAATATAGCCCTTTGATATATTTTTGTCTTAAAACACTCTTGCAATGGCATTTGAAGAAATATTAGTTTTCTTCTTCTTCTATCTGTTATCCATGGGAAGATCACAATCCCAACTCTAACTCTCCACTGACTTTTACAACACTTCTTGCCCAGGAGTGACAAAACTAGTAAGTGATGCAGTGAAATCGTTTATCATCAGGGAGCCACGAATGGCGGCGTCCTTGCTCAGACTGAGTTTTCATGATTGTTTTGTTCAGGGTTGTGACGCGTCGATCTTGCCTGACAACACGTCCACAATACTGAGTGAAAAGATTTCTGGTGCGAATGCAGACTCAGCCCAAGGATTCGAGGTGATAGACACGGCCAAGGAGGAGGTCAAAAGAATATGCCCAGGGATCGTGTCATGTGCCGATGTGTTGGCACTGGCGACGAGAGCGACGGTCAAGCTTGTTGGAGGTCCTTCGTGGCCTCTTAAACTTGGAAGGAGGGACTCCACCAATGCCGACTTCGATGGTGCACAAAGGCTACATGGGCCATCCTCCTCGCTTGATGACCTGCTTGCTAGTTTCATGATGCATGGCCTGAGTGGGCGTGATCTCGTCGCGTTGTCAGATATCTTGTAATTGAAATTTGTATAAAGAAACTAATGTGCGATACCTTCTTTTCTTTTCTTATCTGTTTCTCACTTTGAACCAAACAACAACTACCGCCCACCGTCTCGTCCACCTTATTCCATCTCACACCGCACAACACCTAATTACGTAGCCGCCTTCAATGGCGGAACCACAGGGGGTCAGGAGGGTCCATTGACCCTCCGGCCACCCAAGTTTCTCTGTTAGTCGAGATTTCCGGTCGAGATTTTAACAACCTTGACTCTCGTTCCTCTGGCTCTTGTGGAGTTGTTAAAATGAACAGAGAAGGTATGAGCGTGAAGAGAGAAGAAACAATCTGAGCTTATTTTTTCTCCGGTGGCAAAAACAACTGGTTTTTTATGGTGCCATGATGAAGATGATGCATTTTTAAAGAGAACTATTAAAAATATACAACTATAATACTAAAGAAAACTCAGCCGCAGGCCTAAGAATAACTTAGTATTGACAATGACATAAAGGTAATAAAGAAATATATTAGTGATATATTATCTTAGAGGAAAGTTTTGATACAAACTCTATCCTATCTAAAAATTGTGAGAACACATCTCATGCGTTAATTAAATGGATTAAGGGCTAAGGTTTGTTTGATTGTAGGAGACATTGTTTGATTATTTGTGGTATTGATTTTGGTTGAAAAATGAAGTTTATATAGAGTGTTTGATTGTTAATTTTTGTTTTTAAATTGAACGATCAAAAGACCGTTGGCAACGGTCATAATCCAACGTGATGACCATCACGCTTTTCTTTCATTGCGGCCGTGATAATTAAGGCGGGGCGATGTTCGTGATGCTCATGACCAGCACATCACGGATCGCCCCATCTACTCTTGGCTTGTTAATACGGGAAAACTGGATCGGAGATCATTTATTAAAGTTATTTTGTTATTTTGTTATTTATATTTACTTTGTTAGAAAATAATTTATTTGGTGTCTAACTCATTTGTTGCCTTTTTTTTATCATAGAATAGGTCTACGACAAGTTTCGGTTTATAAATTTGTTAAGGTGTAAGTTCAAATGTTTAATAATCTGTTATAGGGCATTCACATCCCCTCTATCAACTTTTACCTTATAATTTAACTATTTTTTTAAATTTATCTCTCCTTTAAAATAAACCTCCTGCAATTCATCCACCATAATTATTTGTATGTTACTCGCATACACTTATTTTAGTATATTTCTCGTTTTTATACAACCAGAATAATAATTTTTCAAGTTATAAGGATGGGGTAGAAAATAGTGGATGGAATGTAGTTTGTTTTTAGTAGGTTTTATTATATTTTAAAGATAAATGAGTGTTTGATGGGTATGATGTCAATGCTCTTAGATGTTATGACTTATGATAGACGTTAAATATTTTATGCTATCATGCTAATAGATAATAATTTTAGTGTTGGATTGTTACTTGTTAGGCTATGGGGTGTGGGAAGGGGAAGGATGGTCAGGGTCCTATATGGCGTCTGTATCGATGGGGACCCCCCAGTCGGTATCGGGCCAAAGAGGAGGAGTCCACCAAGCTCCCTGAATTATTTTTAGCGTTTTTTTAATGTAGAAAGTGGAGGGAAGGGGAATACCACCCCCTGATGGGCATGAAAAGGGGAAGAATGAGTTGGAGGATGGGGGCTCGGGGACCACACCCCATAACTAGTGTGTGTTTGTACTATTATTTGTATTTCATTATCTCATCGGACTTGAAAATAATGTCATATGGTTGATGGTATCATAAATCTTATATTAAGGCCTCATAAATTACGGTTGAAACGATCTGACCGAGGCATTTTTCGTATTCGTTCATGAAGAAAATACGAGACAAATGAACAATCTATGAACATAAACCCGAAAAATTTTGTTTGTTTGTGTTTGTTAATTAAAAAAAATGAATTTGTTCATTTTCATTTGTTAATTTCATAAATGAACACAAACGACCAAACAAATGCAAATGAACACAAATCGAACACAATAAACACAAAGTAATATTAAAGCAGAGGCTAGCCCAACCCAACCGTATGGAGCTCTAAGCGCCCTAACTTATCTCCAGTTTTGGGGAAAACCCACCCTCCCAAAGGCCCATCGGTGGTAAAACCCAGTCGCTAACAGGATCGAACCAAAGATCATAAAGATCATTGTCTTCCTTCATTGAACTTAGGGCCGGCAATTTTAGACATGGACACGATAACACGACATGAACCTACACGACATTAACAGATTTCGTGTCTTAAATAGGTCGACGCAATAAAGCCTTAGCATTTTCGTGTCTAAACAGGTTAAATACCTAACACCTGTTAAGACACGCTAATAATTTTATTTAAAAAAGTTATATATGGGGCGTGGGTATACTTTATATACATGTGGATTAAAGATCAAGGAACCATAATTTTCAATTTTCAAATCATAGAGTACGAACGTATACACTGCTCAGTCATCCTTCATCTTCCCTCTCAACTCCACTGTCCTTGTTACCCGTCCAATGTCTCGTCTGCTGTCACCCATCACTGTCCGTCGTCACTCGTCCTCCTTCTCAACCCCTGAGCCGCTCAGTCTTTCATTCATTGGTTTGTGGATACGTTTTTAGGGTTAGTATATATAAACAAATTATTGTATTATCGTGTTAACATGTTATTAACAATTTCGTGTTCGTGTTTGGAAAAAATGACACGATAAGTTATCGTGTCGTGTTTACCTGTTTCGTGTTTGTGTCTTATCGTGTTCGTGCCTGACACGATATGCCAGCCCTAATTGAACCTCACTACCACAGAATAAACGTATAGATGGAGGGATTCAAACCAAGGTCCCTAAGGATACCGGGTCTCACCTCAACCACTCCACCAAATACATAGTACTATTTAACCATATTCGTTCATTTAATTAAGAGTAAATGGCCAAATTCGTCCCCGATGTTTGGTCAATATTGCTAGATCAATCCAAAATAAGAATTTTTGACAATTAAGCCACTATAGTTACAAATCCAGTGCTAAATCAGTCCAAATTATAAACTCAGTTAGAAAATCTTGTTAACTCAAGGGCAGTATCGTCATTTCCCATCATGTTTTTTTTTAAATGTTGCAGTGGATGGGATCGAACCTGGGACCATTACCAGTCCGAAGCATCAACACACACCAGACCATCTGAGCTACTCGTTTGTATTGTTGTTTTTTATTTCGAAACGATTTTAAATAAATACTAAGCTGTTATCATCTTCCCCAAATATAACCTTAAAACCCTAAATCTTAAATCGTAGCTAATAAGATTAATAACCCAAATAAAACAGAGGGTTATCAATCGGAAACACTAAACGAACTTATAGGATGGATCAATTGATACTTACAGGTTGTTTTGCTTCCAAAACGACAAGTCAACCTAAATAGTCAAAAGCTTCGAATTGGACAAGAATGAGAGAAAATTAGTGAGGATTGAGGGTGGGGATTTTGTTTTCGGCATCTTCAGAGTATAAGGGAGGGTTCAATTTATAATGAAATTATCGAAATGGATAGTTTGAGCATTAACCCCACGGTTGGTCAAAGACGAATTATTTAAGCTCATTTTGAGCTGTAATCACACCGATTATGGGCTGGTTTGGAGTGGGAAAGGTGTCGACCATGTCTGTAATTAAAAGGAGTTAGGTTGGGGAAGATGACTGGTTAATATTTATATAAAACCTTTTCGAAATCAAATGAAACACCAAAACTAATGCAGGCCAGATGGTTGTGTGTGTATCCTTAAGGATCTGAACTGGGTTTTATCCCATGTTCGATCCCCATCCACTGCAATTTAAAAAAAAAACATTTCCTTTTATATGATGGGAAATGACGATACTGCCATTGAGTTAACAAGATTTTCTAACTGAGTTTATAATTTGGACTAATTTAGCACTGGATTTGTAACTATAGTGGCTCAATTGTCAAAAATTCTTATTTTAGATTGATCTAGCAATATTGACCAAACCTCAGGGACGAATTTGGCCATCTACTCTTTAATTAATCAAACGTAATTCCCCCTTTATATTCATTCATTTATTAAATAAGCCAATATACGCGAACTTTCCGTCAAACAATCCATTCACTACCGAAATCTATTTCCTTTTAGGTTGTGTGTAGTGGGGGGTTATGAGGGCGTTTTGGCCACCCATAGCGCCGGGAACACCGCCCCCTCCGACGTTATGGGGGCGTTTTGGGGCAACCCGTCATGTACATAACGAGCGTTATGCTCAATCTGAACGTTGGGTTTCTTTTTTATTTTATTTTATTACTATTATTAAGATGTTGATGATGAAGAGATAAGGGGAGGAGGTGGAGGACAATGAAGGTGGAGTTTCACAGGATGAAGGTGGAGGACGACGGATGGGGTTTGGGGAAGAAAGGTTGGTAGGTTTTGGAAAGAAAGGTTGGTGGGTTTGGGGAAGAAAGGTTGGTGGGTTTTGGGAAATAATAATAATAATTTTTAGAACTTCCAACATTTAGGGGCTGTTTGGCAAGTGCTGAACCAGTAAGTGCTGAATCAATAAGAGGTCTGAATGGTTAAGAGGCTCTGAACCAGTAAGTGCTGAATCAATAAGAGCTGTTTGGCTGTATCTCTGAATGACTGTGCAGAATGACTATTTTACCCCTCTGAACTATTATGTGCTGAATGAATGTATCTGTTTGGCTAGAGTTCTGAATAGTGTACAAATTGATGAAAAATTGTAAAAGTAAAATACAAAACGTCATAGAAAATCCAAATTAAACATAAATCCTTTAACATCCATGGAAACATACGAAAATCCAAATACAAAATAACACAACATACGAAATCCAAATACAAATAACACAACTCTGCATACAATTTTAATTTGATGAAGCATTTAAAAGCAACTGATTAGCAATCTGGCCACGTAAAGAATTCATATAGTCAATACCTTGTGAACCCCACTCTATGTCATGAACTAACAGGCCATCATTTTCCCCACTTTGCATTTCATGAAACATCGTGTTCTCATCATACTCCATAAATAACTGATCATAAATATTGCATTTCCTTATAAAATTATGGATGGCGAAACAAGCAATCACTATGTCTCTTTGTATTGGAAAAGAAAAGGGAGCCATTTGCTTTAGGATTGGGAATCTCGCCTTTAGAACACCATATGCACGTTCAATGACATTTCTGAGTTGTGCGTGAGCATGATTGAATCTTTCTTCCTTAGTTAACGCACGTTGTCGTCGAAAATCGGCTAACCAATACCTCGTACCACGGTAAGGAGTCATAAATCCACGAGTGTTGGTGTACGCAGCGTCACAAAGGTAATACTTATCTGTATCAATATCAAAACTATCATATAAAAAACAAATAATGTATGAAATGAACATTGAAGAATGGTTAAAAACCTAGTGGCGGGAAAGGAAAGCCAGAATTTGGGTTGAATGCAACTTCTTTTAAAACTCATGAATCATGTGCAATTCCCTCCCATCCGGCCCATACGAATGTGAATATCATATCAAAGTCACAAATTGCTAATACATTTTGAAAGCATTCACCTTTTCCTCTTCCCCTGTAACGAGTCTGTTGATCAGCAGGTACGATCGCATGTATAAGCGTTCCATCTAAGGCACCTATTGCTCCAGGAAATATTTCTTTTAGCCTTCTATGTCGTTCGGAGTTATTTGCGTTTACATTGGAAGATGTTGGAACTACAACTTCTCTTGCGAAATTCATCATTGCCTTTAGGACCTCATGAAAACATCTATGAATTGTTTCTGTTGAGTGTTGGAACCTTCGTTTAACCATTCGAAAACGTTCATTATGTCCAATGACCATAAAAAACATAACCAACTTTTCTTCCAAGGTTATTGACTTACTACTTTGCAACCAATTTTTTTTGTTTAAAATGATTGCACAACAATATAAATGCATCACGTGAAAGACGCATCATCTCATGACATTGTGTAGAAGTACCATGCAATAATTCTTGCGTGTATTCATGACCGGTTAATGCCGAATTCAAGTCTCTTATCCTTTTAACATTTATTCTCGAGGCTAATGAGACCCAATACCAACAATAGATAATGAAAACTATAATCTCATCGTCCGAAGCCATAAGATACCTATCATAACATAAATAAACTATATCATCCACATAAACATCCATACGATACATCCAAAACATAAACATCCATGACATAACATCCAAAACATAAACATCAATGACATAACATCCAAAACATAAACGTCAATGACATAACATCCATAACATAACATCCAAAACATAAACATCAATGACATAACATCCTAAAGATAAGGGATTTAAACCACCTCAATCATACCAACTATCCAATATTTCTAATATAACAACTACTAACAATCAACATACAACATAAAGAAAACATGCATCTTTTTCAACATACAACATAACCATTCTACCATACAACATCAATTATACCATACAACATCAATCAACATAGAAAATAACCATTCTAACATACAACATCAATCAACATACAACATAACAATCAACATACAACATAGCAAAAACATCTATGTATCAAGAAACAACATAGATCGATTAATAACAATCAACATACAACATAGCCAAAATATGTATCTTCTTTCATACCAATTATCCAACATAGAACAATCCATTTCTAAAAACACAAACTTAAAGAAAGATAACCAAATTCAGGAAAAAAATAATCAATAACAAACTTAAAGAAAGATAACCAAACACGAACTTAAAGAAAGATAACCAAATTCAGGAAACACAAACTTAAACAATCCATTTCAAATAATTAATATCATAATCAATAACAAATTCAGAAAAATAACCAAATTCAGGAAAAAAACAAATAAAAAAAAACCTAATAGAAAGAAATCTAGCAAAAATAAACAGATTCAGAAAAAAAAATTTAAAAAATAAACTAGTTGAAACAAAACTTTAAACATAAAGTAAAAGAAAGGAACTTTTGTTTAATAGAAAAAAAAAACGTAAAAACTAACCTGTGGTGATGACTGACGCGAGCCGAGGATGAACGAGGGAAGAGGAAAGAGGGTTGGGGCGGCGGAGAGGGAGGAGGGTGGTGGCGCCGGAGACGGAGGAGGGTGGTGGCGGTGGTGAAGAGAGGGAAGAGGAGGAGGAGAGGTGAAGTGGGAAGAACTAGGGTTTTGGTTTGGGGAAGATGTGAGTGAGGGGCTTGGGAGTCATTTTTTTCTTTCAGCAATGAAAAGTAGCTGAATGGTTAAGTCTGTATGGGAACCATTAAGAGGCTGATTTTTTTCTTACCAAACAAGACCACCTCTGTCCGATTAAGAGGGAACCTCTTAATGAATCATTAAGAGGTGAACCAAACACCCCCTTAGGCCAAGAGAGATGCACCAAAACAAATAATAATAATAAAAGAACAATTAATCAATGATTACCCAATCATTTATAACCCCATCATAACCCTCTTCCCACACCACCCTCTTTTTCCATAACCCCATTCTATTAGTTTTTAATATTTTAATACCATAACCCATAACCCGACCACTAAACTTTATTTGTTTAGTAAAGGCGGGAAAACAGTCTTCAACTCCAAAACCCCCAAAAGGGTTTGTAGACAATAATAATAATAAATTAATAATAATCACTCAAACTTCATCTCTCCGTCAATCAATGGCGTCAACAGGAGGCGGAGGCAGAACAATTAGGGTTCTAAACGTAGCGGAAAAACCCTCAGTAGCAAAAAACAGTATCAACAATATTATCACGCAACCAGGGTATAAGAACCAGAGAGGGCAGATCACGCTACAACAAAATATTCGAGTTCAATTACACCATTCAAGGCCAACAATGTCAGATGATGTTCACTTCCGTCACTGGACACCTCATGGAGATGGAATTTGAAGGCCGGTACCGGAAATGGCACTCGTGTGATCCCGTTGATCTGTTCGAAGCGCCTGTACAGAAACATGTTCCTGAGGTATTTATTTATTAAGTGTTTCGTTAGGTTTGTGAATGTTTATTGTTTGATTAGCAGGATGATGGATTAGGGTTTAGTTAGGGCTATTGTGGTTTGAATTTGTTGATTATGATAGACTTTACACGAAGAATGAAATTGGTGTTAGAAGTTTGAACGTTGGTTTTTCAGTAGGAGCATGTTTACATATCAAAATGTGACTCTGTTTTGTTTTGGAATAGAATGTCATTTTTAATTTAGTATTTTGATATCTATGAACAGTTTTCGCAAACGTGTTTCGGAGGTTTGTTTTATTAAGTATCTCGTTTTTTGTGTGTGCAGGAAATTAGATTTGTAAATGTTTGTAGTTTGGTTATTAGGATGGAAGTTGTGTTAGTGACTGGTTAATGATTTTGCGTTTAATTGGGATAATTGGGCAATTTTAAGGTTTTATAGATGTTGAGGAGTTGTGCTTTGACTTTTTAGGTCAAATGGTTGGTTTATAACTTATGGATTTCAAGTTCATGAAGAAAGTTGGCCGTAAGTTAATTGGAACTTGTGATAAACATTAGACATAGTATGGAACTGGTGGTAGATCATTAGTTTTGCGATAGGATACTTGTTTTGACTTTGTAGGTCAAATGGTTAGTTTGTAACTTATGGATTTCAAGTTCATGAAGAACATTGCTAAAATACTTAAACTATAATAAAACATAGAATGAAAATGGTGTTAGAACATCAGTTTTGCATTAGGATACAAGTTCATGAAGAAAATTGCTAAATTAGTGGCAATAGGATACTTGTTTTGACTTTGTTGATCAAATGGTTAGTTTGTTGGTTCTGGATGACAAGTTTATTAAGAAAATTGCTAAATTAGGTAAAATTATAATAAAACATAGAATGAAAATAGTGTTAGACCATCGGTTTTGCAGTAGATTACTTGTTTGACTTTGTAGGTTAAATGGTTGGTTTGTAACTTATGGATGACAAGTTCATGAAGAAAATTGCTAAAGTAGTTGAAATTATGATATAACATTGCATGTAGAAGGAAATGTGTTAGAACATTAGTTTTGCAGTAGGATGCTTGTTTTGACTTTTGACGTTGTAGGTTGAACGGTTGGTTTGTAACTTATGGATTTCAGGTTCATGAAGAAGATTGCTAAATTAGTTAAAATCATAATAAAACATAGATTGAAAATGGTGTTAGAACATCAGTTTTGCATTAGGATACTTGGTTTGGCAGGCACTAAATATCAAAATGTAGTTTTGTTTTGTTTAAAAAATATGATTTGTGTTGAATAAAATGTCATTCTTAATTGGGGTTTCTGCTAGAAACAAAAAAATATTTTAAAAACTTTTCTATGCAACATTGTTTAAGGATGGAAGTTGCGTTAAGAGACTACTTGACGAATTAGGGTTTATTGTGCAGTTTTAAAGTTCTATAGATGTAGAGGAGATATGCTTTGAGTCCTTTGACTTTGTAGGTCAGATGGTTGGTTTGTAACTTATGGCTTTCAAGTTCATGAAGAAAATTGATAAATTAGTTGAAATTATAGTAAAACACAAATGTTAGAACTTAGAACATAAGTCTTGCACTATGATACTTGAATTGGCATTAAATGTCAAAATGTGGCTCTGTTTTGTCTGAAAAATACACGACCTGTAGTGAATAAAATGGCATTCTTTACTTAGAATTCTGTTGTCAACAAACAATATTATTTCAATTACTTTTTTTATGCAATAAGCCAATAAGTTGTTAGGATGTAATCCTATTGTCATAGTAAGATTAACTTGATAATCATAACATTGGTGTGGGTGTGTGGCACCAAATTAGGTGGAACTGAAATAACTAACCATCCTTTGTATGCTTGTCCTCTCCAATGTAAAGGAGCTAAGCTTTGACTTTGTTGGTCAAATGGTTGGTTTCTACTTACGGATTTCAAGTTCATGAAGATAAAACGGCATTTTTAATTTAGGATTTTGTTATCATCAAACAGTTAGGATGTAATACATTGATCCTATTGTCATAACTGGCACCAAATTAGGTGGAACAAAAATAATTATCCATCCTTTTTATGCTTGTTCTGTCTGGTGTTTTTTGTTCTTTTATTCAGTGTCAAAAGTTTCTCATTTTTTGTGTGAATGTGGGGAATTAGATTTGTAAAAGTTTGTGGTTTAGTTAGCAGGATGGGAGATGTGTTACTAGTTGATGGATTAGGGTTATTGTGTGATTTTGGGGGTTTATAGATGTAAAGGAGACGTGGTTTGAATTTGTTGATTAAATGGTTACTTTGTGGCTTATGGATGATAAGTTTATGAAGTTATGATAGACCATTACACGAAGCAGGAAATCGGTGTCAGAACGCCAGTTTTGCAGTAGGATACTTAATTTAGGATTTTGCTATCAACAAACAATATTTTCTATACACACCTTTCTCAATCATGTTCTTAAGGACTATTATATTTAGTATCTCATTTTGTGCGTGAATGTAGGAAATTAAATTTGTAAAAGTTTATAGTTTAGTTATTAGAATGGAAGTCGTGTTAGAGACTGGTTAATGAATATGGGTATAATCAGGGTCATTGTGCAGTTTTAAAGTTTTACAGATGTAGAGGAGATATGCTTTGACTTTGTAGGTCAGATGGTTAGTTTGTAACTTATGGATTTCAAGTTCCTGAAGGAAATTGCTAAATTAGTTGAAAATGTTGTTAGAACATCAGTCTTGCACTAGGATACTTGGATTGGCAATAAATATCAAAATCTGGATCTGTATTGAATAAAATGGCATTCTTTACTTAGAATTCTGTTATCAACAAACAATATTATTTTAAACACTTTTTTATGCAATAAGTGGTTAGGATGTAGTCCTACTGTATAGTAAGGGTAACCTGAGAATCATAACATTTGTGTGGGCATGTGGCACCAAATTAGGTGGAACTGAAATAACTAATTATTCTTTTTATGCTTGTTCTGTCCAATGTAGAGGAACTGAAATAACTAATTATTCTTTTTATGCTTGTTCTGTCCAATGTAGAGGAGTTATGTTTTGACTTTGTTGGTCAAATGGTTGGTTTGTACTAATGGATTTTAAGCTCACGAAGATAAAATGGCATTCTGAATATAGGATTTTGCTATCAACAAAACAGTTAGGGTGTAATCCACTAATCTGTCTGTCATATCTGGCACAAGCAATTATCCATCCTTTTTATGCTTGTTCTGTCCGTTTTTTTTTTGTTTTTTTAATTCAGTGTTAAAAGTTTATTAAATATCTCATTTTCTGTGTGAATGTTGGGAATTAGATTTGTAAAATTTATAGTTTAGTTAGCAGGATGGAGACTGGTTTATGGATCAGGGTTTAATTGGGGTTATTGTGCGATTTTAGCGGTTTATAGATGTAGAGGAGATGTGGTTTGAGTATGTTGGTTCGATGGTTGGTTTGTGGCCTATGGATGTGAAGTTTATGAAGGAAGTTGCTATGTTAATTGGGATTATGTTAGATAATTACATGAAGAATGAATCTGTGTTAAAACGTCAGTTTTGCTGTAGGATACCTGGTTTGGCATTACATTACCCCCTGTGGCTCTGTTTGTTTATGGAATAGAAGGTCATTCTTAATTCAGGGTTTTTCTATCAACAAACAATATTTTTCCGTACACCTTTCTCAATCATGTTCCTGAGGTCTATTTTATTAAGTATCTCATTTTTTTCCATAAATGTAGGAGACTAGATTTGTAAAAGTTAATTGATTAGTTTTCATGATGTGAAATGTGAGACTAGTTAATGAATTGGGATTTATTTGTGTTTATTGTGCAATTATAGGGTATAGATTTACATGAGTTGTGCTTTGACTTTCTAGGTCAAATGGTTGGGTTGTAACTTATTGATTTCAAGTTCATGAAGAAAATTGCTAAGTTACTTGGAATATGTAATTAACATTAGACATAGACTAAAATCAGTGTTAGAACACTAGTTTTTGCACTAGGATACTTGGCTTGGCATTAAATTAATGCCAAGCCACCTAGTGCAAAAACTGGCTCCACTTTGTTTATTGAATAAAATTGCATTCTTAATTTAGGATTTTGCTATCAATAAACAATATTTTGTACACTTTTCTATGCAATATGAGGTTAGGATATAATTATAATATCACACTAAGAATAACTAAAGATTGATAATATTGGTATGCTACCAAATTAGGTGGAATTGAAATAATTGCTAACTTATGGATTTTAAGTTCATAAAGAAAATTTGGGAATTAATTTTAATTATAGTAAAACGTTAACTTGTAGATTAATTAAAATTTGATTTTGGTAAATGTAATCAAGGATAAGTTAGACATAAGAAGGACACTAGAGGAGGAGGCCAGAAAATGCCAGTGGCTTGTCTTATGGCTAGATTGTGACCGAGAAGGAGAAAACATTGCTTATGAAGTCGTAGAAGTTTGCTCAAATGTTAATTCTCATCTCAACATTTGGAGGGGCCCGTTTCTCATCTTTAATTGAAAGGTATAATGGTCATATGATCGATTTTATTTTGTCACTTGAAGATACATAATTTTACAAATTTTGGATATTGGCAGGGAAATCCACCAAGCTGCCCAACAACTTGCCCGACCTAACCAGTTGTTTTCTGAGGCTGTAGATGTTAGACAGGTGAGTATTGTGACTCCTTATTCGTTTATTGTTACATTGTTAGGAATCTAATGTAGCCAATTTAGTAATAATAATAAAGTTTCTTGTATATATTATCAACACTAGTTCTAAATATTTTATTTATTTTAGTTTGACGGTTTAGTTCATTAGGAATATAATATAGCCCTATTCAACCCATTCATAAATAGATGGGCAAAAATCACTCATTTAGAGCCATATGCAGGAAATTGATCTCCGAATCGGTGCTTCCTTCACGAGATTTCAAACAATGCTATTAAAAGATGCATTTGACTTTAATTTTTCTACTGATGGCAGAAACCTTGTTCTAAGCTATGGTCCTTGTCAGGTACAAGTTTATAACAATACTTAAGTAAGAACTAAATTTGTTTTAATACGAAATTAACTAATTATATATTTGTGCGTTGAAGTTTCCTACATTAGGATTTGTCGTTGAACGGTATTGGGAAATACAAGCACATGAACCTGAGGAATTTTGGAAGATCCAGTGTTCTCATACGACGGATGAAGGGACTGCCAACTTTAATTGGATGTAAACTTTCTACTGCTTTTCACCTTTTCATGCTTTTTTAAGTTTTATTTGAATTTGTTTGTTGGTGATTTAATTCATTTTGTATCTAATTTACAGGCGTGGGCATTTGTTTGATTATACGTGTGCAGTGATACTTTATGAGATGTGTGTTCAAGAACCCATTGCAACTGTAAGTATTAAAATGTCATGATCTACGAATATATAATTAGTTTTTAAGACAACTAAAATGAAGTTGAACAATTTTATTCATATTTAGGTTACAAAAGTTAGAAAGCAGGAGAAGCTAAAATATCCTCCTCATCCTTTAAACACCATTGAGCTGGAGAAACGAGCATCACGTTATTTCAGGATGAGTTCTGAACAAACAATGAAAGTAAATCTCATTTTTTAGGAAGGAAGTTTGTTCCACATTTTTTGTTTGAATAAGAACACTAAAATGCTACTTTTACTTTTTTTTTTTCGTCAAAGTAATCATTTTTCATGTTTTGGTTGTTTTTTTGGTAGATTGCAGAAGACCTTTATCAGTCTGGTTTTATAAGTTATCCTCGTACGGAGACCGATTCTTTTTCATCAAGGACCGACTTACATGTGGGTATCATTCTTTTAAATTATAATCATGACCCATTCTTTGTATTGTATCAAAGCTATTCCGTTAGTTACCCATCTTAATTTAGCATTTGCTGATTAGGTTATACTCTTTGCAAATTGCAGTCTTACTTATCTAATATTAAATGTTTATGTCATAAGCAAGTTGAAGGATACCAAATTACGAATTACATGACTATAATAGTAAACATAATAACCAAATCGACAATGTTGTCTTTCATCCTTGTTATCGCTTATTGAATCAAATTATGTCGTTGGTGTCATCAGTATAAGGTATCACCATCATATACACCCTCTTGCATGTTCTCACCTTTGAAAAACTTATTATCATATACTTTGAGTTATCATTCTCTTTTTCTGCAAATATATTATTCTTGCTTTAATGTTTTACATGAGTTTTTGTTTCTTAGCACATACTATTTAATAGAGTTGCATGCATTTGATCAAGGTTGCAGAAATCGGCCTAGGCGGCCGCCTAGGCGCTAGGCGGTGGTCTTTATCGGAAAATCACCCTAGGCGACGGATTAGGCGAAATGAGGATTAGTCGGTGTCTGGGCGTGGCTAGGCGGGCTGGGCGGTGGGATTTTTTATTTTTTATTTTTAAATTTCGATGTATGAAGCATAGAACTTACCTTGGAACTTGGTGGTTAGCAGCTCCATAGCTTGAGAATAACGACTTAGTGAGTCTGTGTTTTTAGGGGGAAGAGGAAGATGGGGGAAGAAGAGGAAAACAGGGGTAGAAGGAATATGGGTTGTGTTTTTAGGGTTTAATGGCGGCTGCTGTGTTTGACTTTTAGAGTAATAATAATAGGTTTTAAATTTTAATATTTAACCCTCTAACTTATAGTACTTTACTTTAGTGTCTAAACTTGTAAGTTTTTATCAAAAAAGTGTAAAATTAGTATGGTATTATGTGTATATATCTTAAATATATTTTTAAAAAACACCTAAATTTGTGTATATATATAAAATACATATAAAAAAATACCAAAACGCCTAATTCCACCTAGTCTCGACTAGTCCCTAGGCTGGACCTCACCGCCCGCCTAGCGCCTAGCGCCTTCTGCAACCTTGCATTTGATACTCTTTTAAAGACCCATATACTCTATTTTTATAATTGATTTTGGTTATGGTTCTGGTTATGGGTGTTCTTGTGTTTCTGTTAGTTTATAATGGATTTGTTTTAGCAAATGCAAAGTGGTATCCAACCTTTATTCTATAGGTAATATGAGTGACTAAAGGTTATGATAGAATCTAGGAATTAGACTCTAAGCAAACGACTCAATTACTAAAGCAAATCCTAATTCGAGAAGGGAGGGTCTCCAATTACAAAAGGATAAAATCCTAATTAGATAAACATAAACATAGATAACCTAAAACTAAACGAAACATAAATATATAAACTCTAAATCTAGTAGGCAGTTTTGCTCCCACTTTCTCACCTCCTGATTTTTTTGGAATACTTTCCCTCCATCCAACAAAAAATGGGTTTGGTCCAACGCATTTTGACCTAACAGCCATAGGTTCGTATCAATAAATCTCGACTTGTGAAATGACTTGTCCTCAAGTCGGAAAGAAGGAAATTGGCACGCAAAGTGATAAGCCATTCAATTGCTTTCGAAATCTGTCCCTGATTCCCTTCATTGATCTTCGAGTCGTATGAGTCCATAAGCCACGACCCAATTTGACCCATTATTTGTACACAACTTTGTTCCTTGGAATCTTGGTTGTTAAAAACGTGGTGATCCGATGCGTGATGCGCATGCATCACGTATTTGAGGCGCTCTTTATTAAAAAGAATAAAAATTTACATATAGCTAATGTTTTAACTTGTCAACCTTTAAACACTATTTGGTTAGATGATTACATTTTTTAGATTTGTATTAACTGTCTGTCCTGGAATGGAATGAGATGGAATAGTAAAAGGGAAGCGCTCTTGGGTAGGTTTTTGAGGAGTGATAAGCTTATGCCCGCCATATGTAGCATACCCATAAAAAACGAATAAAACATCAGCAATCGCCACAATGCAATTCCAAGAACTAAATTAGGGTTTCAAAGCTACAAGAACCCAGGTCTTGAACAAAATAGATTAGTCTAAGTGCTATAAAGTTGTAATCAAATCTACCTTCAACATCCTTAGTTTGGCTTTTGAGACATAAACTTTTATACTTCCATTAATGGCATCCACTTGAAGCTTACCTCTCGCATTTAGTTTAGAGCTTCAAATCCTATTGCTTTCCCCTTGCTACAAAAATCACAATCAATGGAAACCACAATCAAGCAGTTTAGAGCTTACAACCCAGAAACGTCGCCTATGCCGGCGTTAGAAATGAAACACCACTGCCGGCGCTTCACGCCCTTCACGGAACCCTACACTCACCGGATTTAGTGGTTGCTCCTACCAAGATTAACACCGACCGGCGCCACGATTGGATTCTTTGGTTGCCACGATTGGATTCTTTGATAGCCACAATCACATAAGCGAATTCTGAAATGTTTGCAGTGTTTGTAGGGACCCCGAGCTGTATGAGGTAGAAACTCGTGCCCCCCACACATATAATATATAAATTTGTAAAATTATACATAAAAAGCCCGTTCCCATTAATTCCTAGGCGGCATCTTACCGCCTGACCAGCGGCCTAGCGATTTCTACAACACTGACGCTGACCTAGCAGCTATATGTTCGTATAAGGTTATAAACTTTTTCTATATTTTTTATATTTTATGCAATTATTGTTCCATTTATTGATTAGTGATTTCTACAACACCAACACTGACCTAGCAACTATGCATTCGTATCAAGGTATAAACTTTTTCTATATGTTTTATATTTCATGCAATTATCGTTCCATTTTTTTTATCTTACCAATTGTAAACGTGTTATTTTCTGATTGTGTTTTGAATGGTTGTAGATACTTGTACAAGAACAACAGGAGCATCCTGTGTGGGGCCCATATGCTCAGCGACTCTTGGATCCTTCATCAGGACTATGGAGGAACCCAAGTGGCGGCGGGCATGATGACAAAGCACATCCTCCTATTCACCCAACAAAGTTTTCAGCTGGAGAATCTAGATGGAGTGAGGATCATAAAGTAAGATTTTGGTCCTGAAATAACATTAGTTACATTGTATTCTTTCAGAGCTGGACATTTTTATTACTAATTTTCAAATACTTGCTACAGAAATTGTATGAGCTAGTTGTTCGTCACTATTTAGCATGTGTTTCTCAACCCGCTGTTGGAGCTGAAACCACGGTAGAAATTGACATTGCGGGTGAGATGTTTTCAGCATTGGGCAGAACTATAGTTGCTGTGAGTTTTCACTTTATTTTGTTTTTCTATATTTTTTTATTTTTGTTGTTTGTTGAAAAGCAAAATACACTTATTGGCTACATTTATAGATTCTGCCACCTTTTTCATTATACAAAATTTGTGACAAATCTAGGTGAAGAACATGCTCTGATAACCTGATCCTGAGAAACTAATTTATTTCATAATTTACAAGGATTTTGTATTATTTTATTTGGCTTCTTCTTCAATGCTTTTGGATTTGAAAGTGTTTAAAGTTATCAAAATGGGACATGAATCTAGAAGGTCTTTTAGGTTGTTTCTGTTTATAGTTTGACAGTTTGTACCGACTAATGTCATTCTTTGTTATGTTAATGTGAAATTTTTGTGAGTTTAGCTTTTTTGTAGTTTAATAAATTCATAATGATGGAATGTTGTCATATTGAACAGAAAAATTATCTGGAAGTCTACCGATTCGAATCATGGGGTGGATCTCTAATCCCAAACTACACGTTTGGACAGCAGGTATGTGTTGGACCAAATGATATTAGAAGTTTATAACATTTCCATATGCATGTTTATAGGTTTCATAGTTGCATGATGTTAGTTTCATTATTAAAATTTTTCATTGTTTCCATCATATGTTGTGATAAAGTATTTTTCAATAACTTAACATATAAATTTCTTCCCAAAATGCATATTATAAGATTGTCAATATTGTTAAATGGGTTTGTGTAGGAAAGTTAATTGTACATCAATAACCAAATCTATGGAAGTAAACTGATATTATATTTTACAAATTTAGTTTTACCACCATTCTTGAATAAATTGCTTTAGAAATGAATACATTTTGTTTGGTAAAAGGGGAAGTTGTAGTAGGTATAAGAGTTGGTGCTAAATTTTTTGTGGTATTTTTAAATGCTTTCTGAATGAATGTTCCGGACTGTAGAGTGTTAATTATGAATATATTATTCCACAGGTATAATTTTTTTCTCAGCTTAAACCTTTGGATCTCATAGCTAAAAACGTTTGATTAATCATTTCTTTTGGATGTCATCTAACTTTATTATATTTGGATGAAAGACACTGATAGCTAACCGTTTTTGACAATCATGCAGTTCACTCCAACATCATTGACTCTTGAATCAGGAATTACAAGGCCACCGCCCCTCTTAAGTGAATCAGATCTTCTAGATTGTATGGACAAGGTGAGGAACAAGGCTTGGCTTTTTCTTTGCATTTTTTTTCATCATCAAATGATAAAGATTATTGTCGCTGACTCATAGAAGTCCATTTATCTCATTTTCATTAGTTTTGTAATATTTTAGGCAGGCATCGGGACAGATGCTACAATGCATGATCATATCAAGAAGCTAACCGATAGGTTCTACGCTATAAAAGAGGGTTCACATTTCAAGCCAACTAATCTTGTATGTCTTCTATCTGATATAACAAATAATACAAATTTTCTCTGCCCATTTTTTTTTTTATCTTTTATTTATTTTAACTCTTTTGAATTTGATTACAGGGCGAGGCACTAGTTATGGGATATGACGATATGGGGTAAGACATAAGTTGTTTTTATCGTTATTTTGGTTGATGTTGGTGACATGTGTTGGGATGTAGGCTTTGGTCAGGATGGGCCAAGCCGATTAGGAAGGGGCCCAGTTGGTTAACTTGTTGATCAAGTTCGCAAGGGGTTTATCCTGATACTCCAGATTTGTTACTTTTGGAATGTTGCCTAAATTAACGTTTCTTGCTCAGTTGCTCCCAAAGCTGTAAACCCTAGTATGTTCAGTATATATAGATATGTAAGGCTTTGTAATTCCTTTTAGCACCCGAATAAGAAACCCTAGTTGCAGCACATTAGATATAGGAAAACCGACCGAACCACTTTAAATCCTCGTGTTTGTTTACTGCTTTCGCGTGTGTGTTCAATCGTAACATGTATTATCGTTAATCTTTAGGTCTTGTTTGAGAATGCCAGGTATGAACTTTGGAAGCCATATCTTCGCAGTATGATGGAGGAAGACATGAAAGCAGTTAGTGTAGGTAACAAGAGGAAAGATGATGTGCTAGCAACATGCTTACAGCAGATGAAGGCTTGCTTTTTAGATGTATGTTGATGCCATCAATTTTTACCAAAATGTCTCGATTTATCATTCGTTCTTTTTCTGTATGCTGACTTAATTTGTTTTAGGTGATACTCTTCAAAGTAAAATGTAGTTTTTTTTGCTATTGCGTGTCTTTTCTGAGTTTATATTTACACTTTGCAGGCCAGGGTAAATAAAGTAAAACTTTTCCAGGCATTGGAAATTTTCTTTGACAGAACAAATAGAACTGGTGGAGATGATCAACATAATCATGGACAGCTTGTGCGGAAATGTGATGTTTGCCATGACTCAGATTTGGTTCTTAGGAAAAAACCGGTAATTTTTGTTTACATTTTTACTCAAATGTACATTTATAATTGGGTTTTAGTGGTGCTACTATGTTTGCATAATTTTAATATTTGACCTAATTCGTACTTTCAACTATAATATTTTCTGTCATTACAGGATGGAAAGTTCATGATTGGCTGCTCTGCTTTTCCACAGGCAAGTGTTTGGCCCTTTAGTGCAGTTTTCTTTATAAGGACAAATAGTTTCGTTATTATGTTTTCTAAAATCAATGTGTCGTTTTACACAAACCTTTTGCTATTTCTACACACTGACCTGGCACTAGCAGGTATTATATCTTACTGCACATATTGTTGTATCTCACACCAATACTACTTTATTTTACATTTCATGTGCATTTCTGAAGCTTTACTGCAGTTTTAAGTTTCTTGTTTTATCTTTTATATGGCGTACATTAACTAGAGGTGGCAATTCTAGTCCATTTATATATGAATGGGCTGAATTGTTTCGAGTCTTTTGACCCATTAATCAACCCGCCTGTCCCGCCTATCTTGCTACCTCTAATGTCAACTTTACACTCTTGCAGTGCAGAAATGTTATTTGGCTTCCTGGATCCATATCAGAAGCAGTTGTTACCACAAATGTTTGCAATACGTGCACTCCAGGTTTTTCTACCTTCCCTTCACCACACATGTTGATGCATATGATTTAATTAGAATCTTTGTTCTGTAAAATTTGAATTATCTGTGTAAACATGTCAACCGCGTTATTATTGAAGATTGTCACTATTGACAGGACCTGTTTTTAAGATTCAGTTCACATTTCGCCGGCTGGAAATACCACCAAACTTCAGTGTCCATCATTTAGGTGATCTATTTTATTATTTATTTTTAGCATGGAAATCTTCTGATTCATTGCTACCTGCTAACTGATTAATTGTTTCACAATGATTCAAGATAGATCTCCCCATTGTACGTTTTTTTCATGTTCTTAATAGTTACATAAGAGTATCAGTTTAATCTGTTTATGGAGTTTGTAACTTCATCCATCACTAGAAAAGGCTGGGGTGGAAGTAATCCTTAACATGGAGTTTCAGTGTATCAGCTAGTTATTTTAATCAATATAGAATTGGTCTAAGAGAAACATCTAATCGGTAACAAATTTTTAGTGAAGTCTAATAAATACAAAAAAATTACTAATTGTACTGAACTATTATGTCATTAATCTAGGTTGTGTTGGTGGCTGTGATGATATTATGAGACAGCTTCTTGAAATGTCTGGTTCTGGACATCGCAATTCTTTAAGCACACCAGGTATATCATATACATATATTTCTTTGGACTTTTTAATATATGTTTAAGACTTTAAGCGGCTGCTCTTTACTTAATCAAATTCAACAACAACCACAACAACAAAAAGCGTACCCAGTAAATCAAATTCAATAGCTACATTTGCTTTGGTTGTATGGCATTGATAATCTATTTGCACTCAGTTTATAACCTTATATTTTTCATAAGTGATACAATCACAACAACTTTTAAAACTATTTAATACACTCATTGCCTCCCATTACTTTTTCTCCATTTTATAGTTTGTACAGCTTATTTTTTTTATAGTTTGATTATATTTTTACATAAATTTTTATTCAGCAAGAGGAAGAGGTATCGCTGCACCTTCTAGAAACGATTCTCAAAATAATCAGCAGCAGCAGGCTACTTGCAGTTTCTGTCACCAAACAGGACATTCATCTAGTGATTGCTATTCTCTGACTTCTCAAAATCGTAGTGCTCGGTCTCAGAGGGTGAACTCAAATAATGGTATTTGTTTATTTATTTTTAATGTTTTTTTATTTACTTTAGGAAGATATTTAATCAAACAATAAACACACATTTCAGCAGTAAATGTGTATGAATATATGTCTACATTTAGTACCAGTTAAATGTGGCATTCAAACATTGACAGTAGAGGTACTGACCCATTCACTTATGAATTGTCAATCCGGGTTATGTTTTGCATAAAGATTCCACTGACCTGTAAAAAGTGGGCCTAACCCTTGGGGATGTGGTAATACATCTAAGAAATTTCTGTATTGCTGAATAGAGCGCCTACTCTGCATAGATTAGGCATACAAGCATTCCTCCCCGTTTTAGTGAGAACCAGGAACGGAGAGCTTTCCCCCTGCCGACTGACTCTTTGGCCTTAAGAACGTTGGTTTTAAGAAGAGTTATATTGAAAGAATGAAATAAAATCTATAAAGAGAATAGCTTGGAAGTTTCCGAAAGTGTATTTTCAATGCATAAAACCTTCTAAGTCATGTTTTTTAATATTATAAAAATTTCAGAAAAAAAGTGTAATACTTTAAGAGTTTGAGGAAAGCCGCCTATCTTGCTACCTCTATCTCTCTTATTTGGGATATAAATGCTTTGTTGAATAAAAACATATAATATTGGGTAAATAAATTTGTGATCTTTAATATGTTATTTGTTGATGCAGGTGATTCACCAATTCCATGCCCTAATTGTGGTTCACTCTGCGTTTTGAAAACCGCCAACACAGAGAGCAACCGGGGAAGAAAGTTCTACTCTTGTCAGACACAGGGTTGCAAGTTCTTTGTGTAAGTATTCTAGATTTATTATTCAAAAGGCAGAGATGGCAAGGTGGGCGGGCAGGCGGGTTGGCCTACACACGCTTTTTGGCCATTTTTAATTTTCTATTATGATTTTGAAACAGCAATTGTTACAATAATAATCTTAATCTTTACACAAATCAATTTAAGGAGGTCAAAAGACTCTTGCAACCCATTTGACCCTTTCTCCTCCTAGCTAAATTTTATGTTCTGACCCGTTAAATCTGTTTGAAATATAATACAATGGGTTGAAATTGACATCTCTATTAAAAGGTAAGTTTCCCTGATGTAATGAGAACAAACTGTTTTTGCATTTTTGAAGCTGCTGGGAGGATAGCATCCCCACTACAAGAGGCGGCGGCAGCAGTTCAGCTACAACCACCAGCAGAAGAGGTGGTCGTGGTGGCCGCCAAGGTGGCGCTGATGTGAGATTTGTATCAGCCACAGGTGATCCTGTTTCTGGCAGAAGTTGCTTTATTTGTGGTGATCCGTCACATTTTGCAAATGTCTGTCCAAACCGTGGAATGCGAAACTGATTTGGTTGCAGTTGGCAGTTCATCAACAGAAATCTGTGAAAGCTAAGTTTTGGTCTAAACTGTAAACCGTAAAATCTGTGAATATTTTATGTGATAATTGCTAATTATTCTGTTTTTCAAGAGCAGGAGGTGCTCTAAGATGTGTATGTTCTTAATGTGGTAATATTTTAGAGTATTCATATCTCATTCTTTATCCTTATACATATAATTCAACTAAAAATCATCGTTACATAAACTTCTCTCGTATTCATATCTTATTCTTTTTCCTTATACATATACATATACGAGTATTTTAGAGTATTCATATATGTTGGTGACAACAACCTTGTTATGTCAACAGATTCTCCTTGACTGATGCTTCGGGTTTGTAGAATTAAATTTCCAAGAACAATGCCAACAAACCTGTTAACATTGTATCAATTCTTCTCAAATACACACCTAAATTAAAATTTGACTTATTTGAAATACAAGGAGGTTGCCATTTTTAATGCTTGGGAGACCGGTGGTGAAACACAAGGCTTATGTTTCTATTTTTAGAAAGTTTGTTGAAGGGGTACACATGGATAGTACGTCGCAAATGGCCCCACAGTGAAATTCGTTAAAGGTCTGGGAATCCAAACCAAAATCTTATCCTTTATTCTAGGAAAAGCCATATGAAACTAAACATATGAAAAGCCTAGACAAGAATTCAATCAATAATCTTATCCTCAAAAAACGGCAAGTACGTCGTAAACTGTTCCCCCTAAAACAATGAAATCCATATTTACCCATGCCTGAAATCTGTTGTTGGTTTGACCGCAAAAAATTGACTTGTTAGTAATATGTGAGTGATTACCAACTAGTTACCTACCGTTTTATGTATGTAATTCTTTTTTTTTATTGTGTTGAGTTCCGATAATCATTGTCAGTAAACTGTAAAGTGTGTAGCATTTGGCTCAGCTTATACTTCCACTTTAGTGTTTGGTATTTTGTATTTCTCTAGCATCTCAATTTGGAAAAAAAATGAAAGAAAGACATTTCCAAGATTTTAACCACAACAATCTGAATCCCCAAAATCAACAATAATCAAAACAAAACCTAAAATTAAACCAAATAGTTGAATGCATTAGCTTTTACCTTCTCCATCAGATGTGAACCAATGGACAATGCAACTCCAAAAATCTATGAACAATCAACTCACTGATTAAAATATTATCAATAAGTAAAGAAATTGCAATTAACTTACAGAATTTGATGTGACCCGTTTTAATTTTCATTAGACAAACAAACATCAAGATCTTCGCGGCTTATCTGATATAGTGTCTGCATTAATTTTCTTTACGTATCCTCCTGGAGATCATATAACTTTACTTCAGGCTAACCATTGCATCATCTAAAGTTTAGAACTCCAGTGCTGGGATTTTTCCTACAAGAAATGAAGAGAATCAATATGAATCTTCCACAATGAGATACTCCTAAGCTATCTTATCTTTCATAACTTTCCAAAATTCATTTGGAGAAACATATGATCCTTTCTTAGGATAATCTCTGTTTGATTTGTTACATCGGCATCCAACAAAGATATTTATAAGATAACTCAACATTCGTAACTTCCCAAAATCATTTGATGGAGAAAACATATGATCCAACAAGATATTCATAATCTGAACAATCAGAACTTCCAAAATCTGAAGCAAATTAAAAACAATGATTTATATATCTATGGATTTATCTCCAACACATACGAACCCATGGAAAACTTAACTCTGAAATGCTATGAACAATCAACCTGTTATGATGCGCTCCTAAATGATGGCTTGACGCACCAGTATATGCGGCCAATGTGAGAGGATGTTCAGGGTCGATTTTAGATGATATAATGTTTGGACATAAGTTTGACGACATAAAGTTCTGGTTCAAGTCTGGGTACACATCAATGTTCCGGTCCAATGATTTAATGTTCCAATGTAAGACTGGTGCTGTCCATTGTCATCATACACAGCCACAAAACTAAACAAGCAAACACTAAAAGAATGGAATTTACTGTGACAATATAAGCAAGGTTTGAGATCGTGTTGGACTGATAGGTTTTACAAAGAAAAACCTACAAAAACTTCCAAGAAAATCAAGAATAGAGAGATTCAAGCATAAAGCTTTTCCATATTTTTCATTCGTATTAATACCTTAAGCATACTTGCCTATTTATAGGCTTACAATGAAGTATAAAACTAACCACTAATAATAACTAATAAACCATCATCATCATCATCATCATCATACTCAGTTAATCCCACCTATAGCAAAGCTAAGGTAGGGTCTGAGGAGGGTAAGATGTAGACAGCCTTACCCCTAAGAATAGAGAGGCTGCTTCCAATGAGACCCCCGGCTCGATGTGGATTGGTATTAGCCTTGGACATAAGGCACAGGACACTTAGCAATCAGGACAAACCCGATCGGTGCATGTACCCAATTGTCTTTTGGCTATCAACGCCACCACATGATGCATGATTAACCGTCCGTCCTTTTCAACGTTATTTTCACGAAATTAGTAAATAACGTTAAAACTAGTGCAACTTTACTTTTGCCCCCGAGAGCCACACATATATACATTATATGTGCACGCTTTAAGTGGGGCGTAAATAATAACTAATAAACCAACTAAAAGGAAAATGCCTAATAAAAAGGAAATGCATGGAAATGTGGAAGAGTGGTGTGCATGACAACATGTGATAACTGTGAAATCGTAAACAAGAAACAAGAATACGAATGTGAACATTTGTGTGTCTTATGTCATGTGAACGTGGGTTAATTTGGGTACGTAACATGACACCCGAAATAAAGATACCAATTCACAGTAACTCAATTTCAGGGATTAAATGCATGTCAAAATAATATGGCAAAATCTTAAGGGCCAATATCAGTGAAAGTCTCTCGACCTTTGTGAAAGTTTTTCAAAAACCATCAGTTTTTTTTGACATCTCAAATTCTCAACAATGTATCATGGCAGTGCAGATGACTCGTAATTCCAATAAAAATGTTGTTAATTTTGAGATTGGAGAGTTCCATTGGATAGGTAGATTTTGGTTTGAAGTACGAACCACAACACGCGAAAAAAATTCATTTTGCGTTTTCTTGCACAAGCAATTACAACACAACAAACGGTATATATTAACAGTGCACAAACATTTACTAAGCAATCCGCTAGCAAACAAATTCAAAAGTGATGCAAAAAAATCTTCTAACCGTAACAAATTCACATAACCCTTTCTTACATTTTGGGTACTAGATACAACACAGCCGTAACCACATGCTGAACTTTTTCCACAAGATTCTCCAGAAACAGGCTTTGTCTCTTCGTCTGTAGTAATACTTGGTGCAGAGTATTCCTTCTACACTACTTTTAGAAGTACTCAAGACAGCCCTTTATTTCTCATGAGCATGGCCAAAGTGAATTCATCAGAATGATAATACATTTCGGTACTGAAATCACTCTCCTGACTGTCTGAACTTGCAGCATCATAAGACACTCCAAACTCTTCATGCTTCATCCCTTTTACCTTAAGAACACCTTTCCTCTTTATTTCTTTAATAAACGTCTTCAAACTTATATTACAAGATTTGTCATCATTATCACCTGAATACACATATAACTTGAACCATGAAACTCTTTATATATCAGACAACATTCGGAATTTTTGGCGGTTCAATCCTCCCTGATTAATTTATTTCCTGTCATTTTTAGAAGGCTTAACAACTTCAGTGATTCTATCTTCACTCGGTTGTTGGCGTCGTGTACCTCAATGGAAACAGCTCCTACTTGAAGCCACATCAAATGTTAGTAATGCATGTGGGAGGAAATTCAACCATGTCATGGCCAAATACCCGAAACAACCCAGTTGTAACAACTAACATAAAAGTCATTGCTACTATCAGTCTGTCACCAAAAACAAAGATTGGTACCTATGGCCAAAGATCAATATATATAGTGAGTAGATAAAAGAAAAACACATAATTCGATCACAATTACAAAATGTACAAAACAAGTTACAACTCTAAAATCTCCTCACTCTTTAGGTATATAAAATTGAAAATTATAAATCTGTTACATTTGATTACAAATTTGTGCATTAGGCATAAAATTTGATCCATGAAATAAGAAGATTTTAAAATCCATAAATAACTTGAATAAACAATTAGCTATTTAAAGTGCATACATCAAATTGTACAAACAAGCAATAAAAACGTGGAGGTCTTTAAAATAGGAAAGAAGATCTCCGATCATGATAGCGGTGATTAAATCTTGTTTGAGCCAAACTAAGCATCATATATGAGCTGTGGGTTGAAACCCTAGCTTTAATTAAATTTTCATTGAACTCGCCTAGTGTTTTAGTTTTTTTCACCTAAAACCCAGTTATATATATTATAGGAAACAACGTTTTATGTTCTAAATATTTCTATTTAGAGTTTTCTCATACATTGAAAACATCTTTATAAAACAATTGTTATGTGCCGGTATGGTATATATAGCCTGACTGGTCTTGCCATACAAACACTACAAAGAATTGGGGCAATATCGGCGACTTTAGAGGTGTCGCTGCTAATGAATGCCGCGCTATTGCTCAGTTTTCTTGTAGTGAAACTATTAACCACACTACTTTTGAACCATCATGACAACAGCTTGATCAAATACAAACTTTTATTAATTGGCTAAAAGTATAAACTTCATAAAAGTAAATAATTGAACCAAAAGGTAAATAGAAACCACATACTACTCACGCCTTAAAGAATCATAATTTTAGTTCCATACACGTTTAACAATCCAACGAGTCAGATATTGATACATGAAAAAATCACCAAATATTCATATGTATGTACTTAAGTTCATAACTTTCCAGAATCTTAAACAAAGATATAAAAGATTATAGATTATACCTGAACAATCATCATGTTAAGATGCGCTCCTGATTGATGCGCCAGCGTACGTGAAGGCCGGAAGTTCAATGATTCTATATGGCCATAAACACTAAACACTCGGCTGGAAAAAGGACCATGCTAACAATCAACATGGTATCATTAGAACCTACGGCCAAAGATTAACATCTGGTACAAATTCTTGTTCAATTGATATTGATATAGTATTAAGGATCTAGTTCACACATATGTCCATATAACTACTGAAACCGAACAAGCAAACACTAAAAGAGTGGGGTTTTTTTGTGTTTTTTTTTTATAAATAGTGTTTGAGCCCCTATTGAACACCCTAGTGATACCAATTTAAGGTAATCCTACCGCTAGATGATAAACAAGAAAACTGGTCTTGTTTACTGATAGCAATCAGGGTATCAACTGATAGAATTTTTTGAAATTTCAAACGAAAGTGAATAACAACGGTCGATCAAGATACAGAAACACACCACTTGATCAACTTCGTCGGCAACCTAAACAAGTTTTTCGGATACAGAAACACCACCGAAACTCGCGATTAGGGTCCAAAGAACACCACACAAAATAGCCAATTTTGTGCTAGCAATGGAGGGTTTGTGAACTCTCAAACAAAGAGAAAACACAGAAGCTTCAAAATAAATTCACCACCCCTTTCATTGCAATTGAAACAAGTACTTATACATGTGGCCACAACCCCACGTCTAACATTTAAGGGAAAACTAAAAGCTAAAGTACTACCTATAAAGCAAAAAGTACAACTTAGAAAAGCATAAAAATAAACTGCATGAAATAAAACTAGTGGTGGTGGCGACGTGGGTTCAATTGCATGAAATAAACCAACTTCTCAACCTTCATCATGGGCTTCTAGATCTAGTGGGTCCAACCGTAACCCATGGGGAATTGACCCACCCGCTTCTAACGACCCGCAATCTAAATGAACCGCGCAAATGCAACGGACAAATTGTTTAAAAATGTTGAGTACTCATGGCTATCATCCTCTCCTCCTTTAAAAAAAGTTTGACCTCAAACTTAGACAATTAATCTTCGCCTCGTAAACATTACCTGTGTTGATTGCTTTGTACTCCTTAAATTCAACCATTGGGAGTAGTGTTATCTTCCTTTCATCTTTAACAAACGAATATGTATTCCTATACCCGTCATGAACAACCTTCCGATCAAACAACCAAGGTCTTCCTAGTAACACATGACACGTGTCCATCGGTAAAACATCACACCAAACGTTATCCTTGTACTCTTAACCAATAGTAATCGGAACTAAAACACGGTTGGAGATACGTATGCCCTTTCCTTGATTTAGCCATGGATATTAATATGGTGAGGGGAGGGGTTTTCAGTAGGAAGGCTTAGCTTTGAAATCATGATTTGGGAAGCCACATTAGTACAACTCCCACCATCTATTACTAATGAGCATACCTAATCGCGAATAGTGCATCGAGTACGAAAAATGGTTTCACGTTGT
>JAUTDX010001753.1:0-79136 GCA_030844895.1 Ambrosia x helenae | reverse complement strand
GTCATTCACATACTTAGTTTGAAGGATAAACATTCCATCAGTCTTCTGATCCACCTCTAGACCAAGAGAGGAACTTCAACTCCCCCATCGCGATCATTTCGAACTTTTTCTTCATGACCTGCTCGAATTCCTTGCATAAGTCTTCGTTTAGTGACCCGAAGATGATGTCATCAACGTACACCTGAACCAACAGAAAATATTTACCTTTCCTTCGAATGAAAGTGTACTGTCTATCTTTCCTCTTTCAAAACCGTTATTCGGGAGGTAGGAAGACAGTGTTCTCATACCAAGCCTGGGTGCCTGATGAAGTCCATAAAGGGCCTTATCAAGTTTGTAGACCGGTTTGGATATTCTGGATCAGTAAACCCTGGTGGTTGAGAGATATACACCCAACTCTTGAAAACCCATTTAGTGACAATTTCCTATGCACCATGAGGGTGATCGACGAACTCCTAGACTTTGAGCTTCCTAAACTGAGAGAGTTCTTCTTGCATAGCTTCTACCCACGCACTGTCTCGAAGACAAAATTGATAAGTCTCTCGGTTCAAGTTGTGAGATGAAACAATTTAGGCATTTGATAACAACCCCTAAATCTTGAATCCTTGCATACAAGCAGGTGGAATTCGCAAAACTTCTCCTTGTCTGAACACCTGCACTTGGATCTCCAAGAATATAATGAACTGGATGATCCTTATTTGAGCGATGTAGTAGTTGTAACTGTGGTGTAAACCAGTAAATCACCTTCTACGTTAGAGCCAATCTTCTCCTGTAGTTTCAGCCTTCTAGAGTGAATCAGTTTTGAATGGTTTCGTAAATGGTTCTTCTTCAGTTTCTGTGACTTGTTCTTGCGAATAGACCCGTTTAGTTCCCAAAGAGCTTTCACTTGCATCTGTATTATCCTTCTCTGCAGTGTTTGAAATAATTGATCTAGGTGTGACTATGTCGTCATCATCAAATATTATAGCATCGTCACTAGGCGGATCTACAATAAAGGTGTAAGGAATGTTAAAAGACTTAAAAACAACATCATAATCGAACAATCCATGTGGGTTCCTGTGCACTATCCATGGGTGAGTAACTAAATATTTCAATGTTAAAAGGAATTTCTACTACACCTTTTAGATTTATTAAAAACACGTTTATTTAGTGAACTGGGAACATAACTAGGGAAGAATCCATTGTCAGCCATCTCACCAAATTTTGGTGGTTTTTAGTTTTGAGAATTGTGCACGGCATTCCAAGGGTTAAAAATCTTTGATATTTGGTTTTCGACCGTTCAAGAGATCATAACACGTTATATTTTGTTTCTTGACAATCAAAACCCTATTCAAAACATAGCAAGCTGTATTCACTGCCTCCCCCAAAAAATGGACAGGAAGCTTAGAGTAAGCCAGCATTGTTCAAGCAGATTCAATTAAAGTCCTATTCTTCCTCTCTACGAGTCCATTCTGTTGTGGCTCATATGGAGCACTAAATTGATGTTCAATTCCTTTGCGAATACAAAAGATTGAAAACGTGTTGTTTTTTTTACTCCGAGTCGTTGTCGCTTCAAATCCTCTTGAGAGTGGTGCTAAAGAGATTCTCTGCTTGAACAATAAAATTGGTCAAGATTTTCCGGTTTCATCCTTCGAACCTAAGAAAAACACCCATGAGCATCTAGCTAGAAAAATCATCAATAATCACAAGACAATAAGATTTACTACCAATGCTCCTAACGTTCATTAAACCAAAGAGATCCATATGAATTAGTTCAAAAGGAGCAGAGATGGAGTTAAAGCCTTTGGGAGATGAGGTTTCTTGTGTTGCTTTCCTTTTTTTTGCAAGGGACACATTTATCCTCTACCCCAAAGCTTTTTAATGGAACACCTGTAACCAAACTGTTTTTGACAATGTAGTTTAGCTTCCTGAATTGGATGTGTCCCATCTTCCTATGCCATTGAAGTGAGTCTGATGCACATGCTTTTGATAACAGACATGTGGACTCCTCTGAAGATTCATCATAACTCATGTCCATGATGTACGTGTCGTTTCTTCTAGGAGCCCACATGATGATCCACTCTTTTGGAATTATGGCACCTGGTTTCAACACTAGTGCTTCAGATTTAGTGAAGTGTACTGAATGCCCTTGTCGCAAATCTGAGAGACACTCACAAGGTTGTGCTTTACCTCCTCAACATAGTTTACTTCATCCAGGATAATCATGCCATTTATGACCTCCCCCTGCCTGAGATGCGCTCGCCTTGGCGCCAGCAAAATGAACATAACCTCCATCACATTTCACAAACTGATCAATCAAAAGCCTCAATTCCCATGTCATATGCCTAGAGCACCGGCTATCAACATACCACCAGTTGATAACCCTCCTTAGTAGCTCATGCATTCATAAAAGAATTAGTTAGAGAATGGGACCCAATTTTTCAAAGTCTTGGGTCATCCCATTTCATCGACAAAAGTAAACTCCCTCCAATATCCATCACTCCCATCTGGAGTCCTAGATCTAGGTGGGCTGTTTCTTTGTGGTTGGTTGTATTGATTATAGTGCCTTTGACTATGAGGATTGTAATATCCCTTCTGATTCACCGCCCGTTACACTGACTCTGAGGATAACTCCCCTGTTGGAGTATACCTGGTTATATTGATTTCATGAAAAATTTGGGTTATTTGGATAAGATCTATCCCTATAACCATTTTGCACATTTTGATTATTTAAATTATTTAATCTGTCACCTTGTGGACTTTGGTGACGTAGCTGTCTATGAAGTGGTTGATATTTGTTGGCAGAAACAGGTGTGGCCTGCTTAGCTGGAGAAGCACCGGATGTGCTTTCCTTGCCAACAATTACCTGTCTAGGGACAAAGACTAGTTTTTCAAAACTTTTATTCTCAGGTCGGTTGCCTGGATCCCTAGATCCACCTTTAACTTCCTTTTCAGTTTCTTCTTCATGGATTTCTTTGCAGAATTAGTTACCTCATTCCTATTTTCTGATTTTACAGGAGACTTACCTCTTTTTGCATCATTTGATGCAGCTACATCACTATTCTTGAGTGTGCACATGCTAGCAACGTGTCCTTTCTGGTGACACTTAAAACAAGATCGTTTCTCAAGGAGCTTCTTGTGCTGGTCCTTTGAGTTCGACCTTCATCATTCATAGCCTTAGATGAGGTAGACTCCGAACAATCAGCCTTAACCGGTTTGGTTTCTTGTTTTTTGTGCCTCTCCCATTTTAACATTTTAAGGATTTTTCAAAATGATTTTGGAATCAGCTTTAGTATTTTCAATTTTTGAAACCTTTGGTTTTGCTTTTGCTTTTTCATTTTCAATAGGGGCAGGTTTAACAGTATTGTTCAGTTTACCCCCAGACCCTTTGGTGTTCTTGAATACCTACCTAGTCTCTTCATCCACTGACATATTGGATGAACTACCACTAACATAACAATCACTTTTTAACAGTCAACCCAACTCTTTCTTCTTCTGGTTTAGACTTATACATTTTCATCAGTCACCTCCTTTTCAGATGGTAGAAACGTGTAGTTTCCAGTCACGGGAGGTGGTACATCTTGATAACCTAAAACCACTAGTTTCATTCCTTTCATTTCTAGAGTCGAGTAGGGCGTCGTAAAGGTATTTAGTGCTCCTTCACTGGTCAACTTGCGTATTTAGTTGATCTATCTCAGCATTATTTTTAGCAATTTCTTCTTGTTTATCAACTAAAGAAGTTGGGATAAGTTTAGGTAATCTATCTTTTCCTTAAGAACATAATTAAGGTCCTTCTAAGCTGCCTTCAATTTAGTTTTAAGATTACCGGCCTTCTCTAATCCTATTGCTTAAATTATACTCCTTTTCTTGATCTAGCAGCACAACTAAGTCTGTGTTATGTTTTGCTCCTTGATCATTTTCAACAAGCAGTAAGGCAATTTTTTCAGCATAGTCTACACATTTATTGAAAGCATCAGTAATAAAAGTGAGAGGAAGTTGTACCTTTTTCGCTTCAGATGTCAAATTGGCCATGTAGGTGATGAATTCTTTGGTTGATAGCTCCTTTCCAGTTTCCTCTTCATTCTTTGTTAACTCAGCTTCTATAGTCACCTTCACATCAGCTTTCTCTGTTTTAACTTCACAAACCTTTTCTTTTGTGTTTTGCTCAACAGGTTTCTCCTTACTCTTAGTCCCCTCTTCCACAATCTCAGCCATGAGGGCTTGATTGCTCGAACCTTCTGCCCATCTAGCACACAAATCTAGTTATACGAACCATCAGGCTTCGCCACCATAAGAGCCTTTGAGTTAGAGCTGCTCTAGGAAGGTCCTACAAATGAGCTTCGCCTGACATTGTTGCCCTGGTTGTAGCAGTTGTAGCACTTAACTTTTGATTTGTCAAAACCGGCTCTACCTCCAACTAATTTCCTCCATGCTCGGTCCATAAAACCCATTAGCTTTTCTAGAAAATCATAGCAAGATTCCATTGAAGATCCATTTCTTCTAAGTCATCCGGATGAATTTCATCGTAGTCCTCATCAAAAACCGTCGGATCACTGATTTTCCTTGAATATAGTTTTCATATGATGCAACAAAGGAAGACAATACTGCAAGATGCTGTTTAGCCGATTTAACACTCATCGGCATTGACTTGCAGGACTTATGACCGCACCCAGAGTCAGACTTACTGGAATCAATGCTGCTCTTTCCATTATCCCTACCTGATGGGATATCATTCACCTTAGTTGATTCACCTGAAACAAAAACAAAACAAACTTCACCATCAACATCCAATACAGTATTTCCTGAGTTGTCACCTAAGAAGAATGCAGTTGCATTCCATAATAACTCCTAGATCTTGAACCTGATCATAACCGACATCTTTTCTCTTCATAGCCACGTCATATGCTCTTAGCTTTCCTATCACTTCATTAAGTATAGTTTCTTCAAAGCATGAATTCTCCTTAATCATGAGGATGTAAACCTCCCATTTAGCAGGCAGAGAGTCTAGTATCTTGTTGCTAAGTTCAACTTCAGAGTACTCGATCTTGTGGTTTCCTAACTTAGTTACAAGATGGTAAAATCTTGTGATTATCTCTTCAAGAGTTTCTCCTTTCATCCCTCTGAAGATAGCAAATTGTTTCTTCAGTAAATCACTCTTATTCTTTTTGATGTTATCATTCCTATCAAATCTCTTCTCAAGAGCTAGCCACAACTCCTTTGCATTTATGTACTTTCTATATGTGTTCAAAATCTCCTATGGAAGACTCATGGTAATGGCGGCATGTGCCTTGTCCTTGAACACCATTGTGTCTGTCCTACCACCAACGGTTCTAGTAGGTTTTGAGTATCCATCTCTAATACATATCCATAGTCTCAGATTATAGAACCTAGCCCATTCTTCGAATCTATCTTTCCACCAATAGTAATCGTTAACCGAAATCATTTTAGGTGGTGAGTTAGACTTACCAACTTCATGGTCCATTTCAACTAACTTATTTAAAGTACTCATTTATTAATGTTTAATATAAGTTAAGTTTGATTTCAGGTCCAAATTATAAGATTAAGTCCTAAGTCCAAGTCAAAGTCCAATGTCAAATATCGAACAGTTCTGATCGGCAGATGTTAAAAACGAAGTTGTCCAATAAACGAAGATACCCAAATAACGAAGATGCCTAACAGGCGAAGATGCCTGCCAAGCGAAGTTGGTGAAAAACAAAGATGCTTTGAGAACAGAGATGTTGAATAACAAAGATAATGGCATCTTCGTTATATCCCCTATGTTCGTTTTTCTAAACTAATGGAACCCTAACTTTCGAAGCTGACCAAACACACAAAGAAAAACACCAAAAACTTTCTGAGATCTATGAGGAATGACCAAAAACGATGAAACAAACTTGAAAATAGAAGATTTGAACGTGAAAAGTGAAAGCGATTCGATCTTTGCAAAAACCAATCTTGAATCGTACAATCATGAGCTTATGGTTCTGATACCAATTGTAGGTCCTTGGAATGGATCGATTACAAGATTGATCAGATTAAACTAAGGTGCAGAATCCCTTGATTAACGTTTATGCAATATCAAATTGTAACAAACACGAGATATACTGGTAAATGCGAGGTATCCTTGATTAACGATCAAAACATTGATTACAATCACTAATACCCAAAAATAAATTGACCAACAACCCTAGCCCGTAACCTCATGCAAGGTCTTTATACTTGCATGGACCGAACCCTTAATTAGCGAAGATCCCACGAACATCACATCCACAAAGGTGCCAAAGGCATTGTAGGATCAAAGGTTTCTTTGAACAGACTCTTTAGAACCGTTTTATATCAAAGTTAATGTGCAACAGAAATAGTAAATGTTCTAAGTTAACAATTCAATTTTTAGATTAGTAAATGCTCCCCTCAAATGATTAATCAAGGTGCAATAAGTGTATATGAGAATCTAAGCAGTTAATGATCAAAAAACAGTTGAAATAAATTCAAGTAGTAACTCTCATAAAATGGACAATGGAATTCTGATTCAAAGTTTGTATATTTTCCAAGTTAATAAATAGAAGGTATGAACCCTTCTGTTTATAGACTACAAAACATACACACAAAGATAACAAATAATAGTATAATACTACAACAGGCTGTAGCATTGTTACTTGTACAAAATATCTATTAAAATACAATTAAACTATAAAATGCTGAAGTTTAGGGCGGTGGGAATCTTCTACAGAAACTGCTGATGAGTAAACCTTCAAATGTTGCTCTTCGGTAGTTGTTCTTTAGATGTTCTGTCTGGTTCATCTTCAGAACTTAATCTTCAGCACTTGTTATTTTAGTATCAGCTCTTTTTCAGTACTTTCTCATTTCTATTTCAGCACTTGTAATACTTCTAACAAAAGTTACAGAGAGGATATTAGACTAAGGTTGAAATGCTTATCAATCCTCTTTGACCCAACAGGCATCTTCGTTTATGCCTATCTTCGTCCAATCACTAAATTCGTTTATCACTATATTCACTAGGGTATCAAAAAGACTATCATATATGTTTTATAACCCAACATATATGTTACAATAAACATATCATACAAACCCAAACGACGCTAATCTAGAGAAGCGTTTGTCACACCAAAACATGCATCAATAAACTCCCCCTTAATGAATGCTCTCTAGATTTCTTCCCCCGCAGCTCAATCTTCCAAATAATGCAAGCGACTGCCAGCATGAAACTTCTATCTTCATGCACAAGTCAACCACACTCTAATATCAATATCCTTGATGCCTCCAATCATCCCTATAGTAGATCTGCTGCTTGTAAAGGTTCTTCAAGTGAAAGAAATCATTTTATCTACTAATAGTAGACAAATTGGCATATTACCAAATCACGCTCCGATTGCCACAGCAGTATATATAGGTATTTTGAGAATACGCCTTAACGAACAATGGCTAACGATGGCTCTAGTCAGCTCGGGTAAGATTTGCCAGGTGCATTGGATCATAGAGTGTCAACAAGCATTTCTCATCCTGATCCTCCATAACAGCTTTCACTGTATCACTATCGACATACCCCCATTTGAGATTACCCAAAATGTCTTGAGGTAGCTTCTTCAAAGGAATACGCTTCAAACATCTAGCAGGCTTGTAATACATTTTCATCCAAGACTTGTTTGTCCTCGGATCAATCCTTGTAGTATCCTTCACCCACTTTCCCTTCAAAGGCCTAAAATACTGAAACTTCTCTTCTCTAACCTCAACGTTTTCTCCAAGGATTTAGCATACCCGTCTTTGCTTAGATCTATCAGTTCCTGCTTAACTAAATCCAGGAGTTCCAACAAGGGTAAGGAATTGAAGTATTTAACCCTTGGTGGAAGATACTATACACCATTATACCTCTTAATCACAAATAGCTTCAACTCTACATCATAGAACCAACTGATGATACCGCTGGTTGCATTCCTAGAGTTCGAAGCATCATAAGTTTCCATGAACCTGAGTGGCTTGGATCTTGACCTGATCCACTCTTCCCTCATTTTCTTCCAAGAGGCTTTCCCTGCAGCATCTGGATCTGTACTAACAGTTGGATCAGTAACACCTTCAGGATCTGAATCAACAGCATCACACCCTTCTATAATAGTCTCTATATACATTTTAGGAACAATAACCTCACTAATCTCTTCAATAACCTTTGTCTCTTCTGTAGGATTCCAGTCTTCCAAGTTGTCTGGTATAAACCCGCCTTCTTCTGAATAAAAAACATCTTCATGATCTGACCCTTCAGAAAGTAATCCAGACTCTTTCAGTCACTCAGTAGTATCTTCAAACTCAAGAAGTGACTAGAAAATAAAATCACTATCAGATGCTGGAAAGAACTCATCAAAGATAGAAGTGGTAGGCCTAGACTGTTCATCAACCTGTTGTTTGCCCCTGTCTGCAGTACCTGAAGGCCCTCCATCACCTCTAGACTCCCCCTGAATGGTAGCAAGCACACCAAAAGTTATTGAAGTACTTGGAGGCTCACTTCCCGCTGTGCGGTTGGGATCATCGTCCGGATCATCTTCACGCCTCTTAGTTCTCTACCAATTTAACTCATTCCTTCCAAGTATTCATCTTGCTTAACAAGATCAAACTTCAAAATACTCACAAGATTAGTCTAGTTATTCATCATATCAAGTGACTACGACATCTTATGAGTTTATACACACCATTTCATCAATACTTTAATTTGGGCCAGTTTGACTTTTAGAAGTTAAACTACCCTTAAAATTATGTGCACTAATCTTAAGGAAATCATACATATACAGAACTAGACTTTTATTCATTGTTTTACTTTTATTATATCTAGTGGCACATTTACTTTCTAATCATTATTAAGCAACTATTTCATCACATGGTGTGTCTCATATCTTTTAATCTTAGAATTCATGTTTCTAAGACATAGTTAATGGTATTTCGTACATTCATGGGGTTTATAACACGCACTTTCATCAATTAATTCTAAGTATACGTTTCCTCAAACATCTAGTGTGCATCTCATTTTAACCACTTATTTTATAGTTAAAACATTTCACCGAATCCTTTGTTTCACCAAGTTCATTATTGAATATATTAGATAGCATTTAGTCTATCACCTACGCATTTAATCATGCATAAACATCATCCTAATCACGATCATAATATGGGTTTCACCCAATGGCCAAACCCCACTTTTCTTATACTTATTGACCGTTCTATTTTTGTATGAATCATCTATTTTTTTGCACATTTAGTATTCATATGATGATTCTAAACACTAACACTACATCAATTAGCATTAAATTGCATAATTTAACAGAAAACTCATGTGTTCATTTTTACATAATCATAGAAAACTTCATTACATAGGATTTAAAGGTTACCCAAGGTTGCATAAACCCTAGATGACCCAAGTCAGCCTCATGCACAAATTCATCTCTTTAATCGCTCTTGATTTGAGCTAATATCATCATTTAGGGTTCATGTGTGTGGAGTCTTATGTGTGCCAACTTCCTGATGAGAATGTCGATCCCACACTTAATTCATCATCTAATACACTACTTTGGCTCTTATACAAGATCAGCCCTTCTAGTTTGATAACTTACACACTTAGTTAACCTCATAGCCTAACCTTGTTAAGTTATTTAAGGGTTTTTCTTTACCAATTCACTAACTTTATTAAGGGGGTAATTTATTTACTAAGTATAAATCCCCCGTTTTATCTTCTAGCCTCGTTTTATCATTAATAAATACTATGTATTATTAATTAACTCGTTACTTACTCGTAAAACACGCTCAAAAGCGTATTTATACGAAAGAGATTTTCGGGGAGTTACATTGCAGTTTCTCCAGGTGAAAGATTCGGGTATTTCATAAGGACTTTTCTAATTTGAACTTTGTTCCAAGAGCGGATTTTGTGAAAACGTTTACGTGCTTTCGCATTTGCTTGTATGTTTGACTAATTTGAACAGTTTGATTGATTTGCAATCTTTTATCGTTTTTTGGTTTCCTTGCACTAGGAATAATTTAACCTTGTGATTTGTGTTTTGATTTTGTATTGGGTTGAACAATTTAAATAGGAGTATGTCTATGTGATTGCCTAGCTTTGTTAAGTCCAGATTGTCTTTACAATTATCGATTTATGAGCTCGAAGTGACGGTTTTCCATATTATTGTCTTTTCTAATAACATCAATCACTTTGTTTTGCAGCAAAGCAACACTTTTACAAAATCTTCATAAAAGCAATTTAGTTAATTCTTTAGTTTAAGCATTAGTTTACAGAATGACACTTTATACAAATTCCCTAAGGTTTGATAACCCTATATCTTATACTACAGTTCGTTATAGCTACGGAGTAGTTTTTAACTTAGTTGTTTATTAGCACTCAACACGGGATCAAGTAGTAGTAAGAGGAGGAGTAGAAGTAGAAGTAGGTTTATAAAAAAGCATATCAAACCATAATGGTAATTTTGTACTTTTACTAATACTATAACAGAAGAAAAGTGAAATATATTATTTGCAAACAAAAAAACTTTTATGTTGAACTTGGGAAGATATATTAAAGAGAAAATAAGTTTGGAAAATGTATGGCATCCATCAATGGTCTAAGCACTTAAGTCGATTTTTTACTAGTTCATGCATTGATAATTGTTTTCTTGATTATTAATCAATTAAAATATGACATAAAACAAGCATCATCATGACTTCCAAGTGGTGCCATAGTTGTGGTAAGTGACACAAGTTGAACTGACCAACGTAGAATTTTTCTGATAAGACCAAAACTTGGTCAATGATGTAGGAATAACATGTACAAAATGTTATAAGTGTTTCAACAAAGCGACAGTCAACTTTTATTTCACACATGGAAATTATTAATATGTATAATGTATAACGTGCTTTGTTTTCTATATTTTAGCATTTCTATCTTTTAACTTTTTCCTATAAACATCCATTAATTATTTTCTATTAGCTATGCGTAAATTGATCAAGTAATTAATGAAGTAACACATAAAAGTGAAATAATACACAAAAAACACCTATTATGGGTAAATTGGTAAAATAATTACGGTAAGGTCCGGTTTATTCGGCTGGTTTTTGGTATCAAACCACAAACCAAATTGTTTACCATGGTTTGAAAGTATTGAAAATGATCGACTGAAATTTGAATAGAACTGCAAAACTAAACCGATGACTGGTTTGAACGGTTAAAAACTGAACATGAACACCTTTACCAGATACTCCGCTCCACCACTCAAACCGCACTATTATTACACATTTGAAATCATTTTCTTATATAAAATACTATGAAAACAAAAATAGTTTTAAAATATAAACTTCTAAATATATGCATAACAAGTTTTTAGGACCCGTGCGTTACGATGAGATCGTGACATTAAAAAACACAATGTAAAATAGAAATAAAACAAGTACAAAAGCTTTGTTCGTATATTCTTTGATAGCATATAACCATATACATTATCATGCGCAATTTGGTTTCAACAAAGCTTACATTAAAAGGTAGATAAAGCAAATATCATTAAAATCGAACTATTATATAAGCGTGTGAATAATAATAAATCCTATTGTGATAAATAATTCCAAATAATATCACATGTCACTATTAGAATCATTCTCTCATATTTATCTTTACAACTAACTAGCTATATCAACGGGCGCACGTGCGATAGGTTTTCATGCTGTGCTTACTACGATTGAATACCAATTTTTGTAGTGAAATTCAACAATGGTATGTTACACAAAAATTTTAAATCAAAATCGCTTACATATATCCTCAAAATCCAAGGCGTTTTGTGTTAAGCTTATTTATTTTAGGATTTTTTGTATATATTGCAAATGCAAATTCGAATGTAGACGCCTTGGATTTTGAGAATATATGTAAGCAATTTTGATTTAAAATTTTTATGTAACATACCATTGTTGAATTTCACTATAAAACTTGGTATTCCATCATAGTAAGCACAGCATGAAAACCTATCACACGTACGTCCGTTGATACAGCTAGTTAGTTGTAAAGATAAATATGAGAGAATGATTCTAATAATGACATATAATATTATTTGGAATCATTCATCATAATAGGGATTATTATTATTCACACGCTTATATAATCGATAATAATAATCCCTATTATGATAAATGATTCCAAATAATATCACATGTCATTATTAGAATCATTCTCTCATATTTATCTTTACAAGTAACTATGTGTATCAACGGGCGCACGTGCGATAGGTTTTCATGTTGTGCTTACTACGATGGAATACCAATTTTTATAGTGAAATTCAACAATGGTATGTTACACAAAATTTTAAATCAAAATCGCTTACATATGTCCTCAAAATCCGAGGCGTCTACATTCAAATTTGCAATATATACAGCCTCTAAGTATAAAGTGACTACTAACACAATACAAATTCCGCACTATGTGACCTAAAAACACCTAAGAACTATCGTGTCTAGTGTTATTGCAAAATTCTACAAGCCTCAACAGTAACAATAAATGTATATTGATTTCTAATGTAACACGGGTGAAACCTAATCACATGATTTGCCTATATTTCCATCTTCCTTAAGTATAGATATTCTGACTTCGGCTAGTTACAAGGTGTGGCTGTCTGATATGCTCCACTAGGATTATTGCCCTTTAAGTGCAAATGTCACATATGCTCCACTTGGATTATTATTATTATTATTATTATTATTATTATTATTATTATTATTATTATTATTATTATTGTAGGATACGCATTCTTTAACTGCTAATGCTTGAGGAGCAATTAGAGTAAAAAACGCAGCCGTCACATATGCTCCACCTGGATTATAGTTGTTAATCTCTAAACATGCAAAACGAAAGAACAATATAAGGAGTCAGATTTAAATACACAAATGTAAAGGAAGAACAAATAATGAAATTATAGTAAAACACACTACCCTTAATTTATTATTTTCGTTCTTGAAAAATGACAACTTGATTTATTGTAGTTACCGCATCCGAAGCTCATCATTGCTTTTTCGTTCTTGAACAACGACAACTTAATTTATTGCCTTTGCAGCATTTTGATTGTTCTTCTATGCCTCCAAGACAAGCTCAAAAAAAACATTATCATTGCCCATAAAGACAAGAAATAATACTAACAAGCTCACACTATTGGTTGCTACTAAAATTTTAATTTTCCTATAACATAACATCAACAAACCTATTTTTGGTTGTCTAAGGACTTTTGCAAAAATCCTCGTTGATCACTTGGAAACCACAAGCCCCCTAATAGGGAACAAAATATTAAAGAACAACATTTTTATTGTTTTTTACAACAATGGGCTCAGGAAACCTTCCCCATTGCCAAGAAAACAGAAAATCACTCATGGTTGTTGTACACATATATTAAACAACTGCTATGAACACCCGAGAAAAATTCAAAAAGACACAAAACATAAATCATCTCAAATCCACATATTTGAAAACAAATTTAACAAAACACAATAAACTAATAAAAACGCGAAAATGGCACGTAGTCGAGAAAATAACACCACCTTGGCTGCAAGGAAGGTTGCACCAAATGAAGTGTCATCCTTGCACCTACGCAACATCAAAGCAACATCCACATCAACCTTATACTCAGATCTGCGAATATAACATGTGCAAGTGGTTGCGAATCAACATAGACCACCTTCCGCTCGGACACACCAAAGATGCATCAACATCCAGGTTCATATCAGACATGTAAACTCATCACAACCTTACCCAATATAGACACATATGAAAGATAGTAAAAATTAACGTCTCAAGCAGCCAAACGAAAACGATCATTGACCAATGAACCAACCAAACAACAACCCACGACTCAAGTCACCCACAACAATTTCGTTACAGCCATGAATGAGAACGAACTAAAACTTCATCACCAAGTTGCCATAATTTACTGTTCGATATGCTCGTATATTATTAAACCCATAACATTACCAAGTTGCGGCCAAAATAACATTTTAAACCCTTAGAATTACCAACTTGCCATCGGCGAATGGCCATAATTACCTTTAAAAAAACTCAGATTTTAGAAAACTACCATCAGTTATTGTTGTGCTTGTAATGTAATGTAATGTATCTAATGTAATCGTCCTCAAGATATAAATACGCCACCCAAGGAGGCATTAAGAGGCCACCGACGGTGTGTGTAGATGACCCAGTACCAACCAACATCGCGATACAGCGGTGGATTTTGGCTATGGGAAAGCATCCACCAACACCCACTCGCAACAACAACACAATGACAACATCACAGAATAATAGTTAAATCACGCGCCCACAAATGATTCAAGTTCAAAAACTTATCTTCATCGAGATGTAAACACACCACCCAAAGCAGCCTCAGAAGGCCACCGACGACGTGTATGGATGATATGGCACCCACCAACACCACGATAGAATGGTGGTTTTAGCTATCGGAAAACATTCACCAACACCCACTCAGAACAACAACAAGATGACAACAACAATATGCAGTGGTGGTTTTGACTGTGGGAAAACACCCAACAACACCTTCTCATAACAACTATACAGTGACAACAACACTATATAGCAAAGCCTAAATGCACTACGTCAAAAACATACGACCACTATCGCCAACCACCACACACATAACATCAAAACACCAAACAAAAAAAACGATACATAACAACATAGTTGAATCACCTGCTTCAAAACAAAACAAAAGAATTAAAATACATACCTCGAAATGATTCAGCCTCAAAAAGACACTACCCAGTTACAACAACAACACACTAACAACAACACCATAGTCATCGAGATATAAACTCGCCAGTCAAGGCGGCCTCAGAAGGCCACCATCGATGCATATGGATGGCCCAACAAAGCATAAATGCACTAGAACGTCAAAAACACACAACCATCATCACCATCCACCACACACCACAACATCACAAGACCCACCATCACGATGACACAGAACAACAAAGTTGAATCACCTATTTCAAAACAAAACAAAAAAATAGTTAAACTATATACCTCAAAACAATTCAGGCCTAAAAAAGACGCCACATACGACGGGGATTTTGATTGTGAGAAAACACCTAGCAACAACAACAACACCATCATATCAACACCCACTAACACCACACGTCACCGTCACAGCATAACCCCAAACACCCACGACATCGCCAACCAACACCGCCATGTTTTTTTATGGTAAGAACACTGTCACGTAGCCATAAAGATTAACATGCAGAAGTATTCTCTAGAGTGAGAAAAACGAGAGAGAGAAAGATAGAGAGAAAGAGAGAGATAGATCGATAGACAGATTAGATAGGTTAGAGAGAGAGAGGCGGTGGGTACAAGAGGACGTAGAGGAAAGAGTTTAATAATCCCTATCAAAAGACCAAAATAACTTTCAAAAGCCTCACAATTACCAACTTGCCATCTGCGAGTGATCAACATAACGTTTTAAAAACTCAGAACTACTAAAACGTCGTCGATAACTATTCAATAACCACACACATATAAATATTGGTAATTTTAATTTAAATACTAATTTTCAATCCTTATATTAGAGGATTATTATTCAAAACTAGAATAAAATATATGCTTTCTTAACATATTTCCTAAACCAATATTAATATTATTATTATTATTATTATTATTATTATTATTATTATTAATGGTTGTAGTTTTACAAAGTTACAACACCACCCTTAAAAATGTTTTTTTTTTCAAATTATTAGGTACAAAATATATACAAGATTAAAATATTAAAAGTTTTGACAATTTGGAATCATTATTATTGAAACAATGTTTCAAATCTCACATCACCATTACTATTAGTTTCACTTATCACTTTAGTTGTGTAATATCCGGCCCCTCTCTCTATCAATATTGTCTGCTTTCTCCAATGGAGACTTCCTAGAGGTCACCCATCCTGATACTGCTCCCACCTGAGCATGCTTAACTGTGGAGTTCTCCTCTCATCTACTAGCATTAAGCCCCAAAACGCGTTGGTGATTTAAGAGGCATTGGACTACATATGAACCAAGGATCTCTCCTGGTCACAGTCGATGTGGGATTTTCATGGGGTATCACGTTCACCCCTTGTTAGAGTCTCATCGTCCCTGATGAGGTTGTACCCACCATCCCGAACGGCACACGAGTGGCTCTGATACCATCTGTAACATCCGGCCCCTCTCACCACCAATATTGTCCGCTTTGCTCCAATGGGTTGCCCATTCAGAGCTCACGGATTTGTTTTTGGTTGCCCCGGTGGAGACTTCCCAGGAGGTCACCCATCCAAATACTGCTCCTACCTGAGCACGCTTAGCTGTGGAGTTCTCCTCTCATCCACTAGCATTAAGCCCTAAAAGCGTTGGTGATTTAAGAGGCATTGGATTACATATAAACCAAGGATCTCTCCTGGCGACGGCTAATGTTGGATTTTCCTAGGATGTCACAAGTTGATTGGAAATACAGTCAACTTGGTTTGAGCTACACGATCTTTATCTCTGTTTTACCTCATAAATAATAACAAGTAAGGGACACATGACACAATTCTAGACAACCTTAATTTTTGTTTTCACTTAAACCATATACCCATTTAACCAACACCCGGATACTTACTAGTTTCAAATTTAACCCATTTCCATTTAAATATTACATCTAATACATTCCTTATTTCGTTTTCATCAACCTTACATGTTTTCATTATTTAAACTTTACCATTTGTATAGTATTTTGTTTCTAAATTTCCAAATTATGAATTTAAGAGCTGTGATTCTCATTTTTGTCTTCTAGCTTTTATGATTCCACATATTTAAAATTACAAAAATAAAATCAACTTTATTAATCTAAGTAGTGTATAACACAGAATATTCAAACCTAGTAATAATAAAAAAGGATAAAGTTTATAAAAATGCAAACTAAACTAGAACGGTTATTTTATACTTTTATAATACTCTGATTGAAGAAAAGTAAAATATATCAATAATAAAAACAATTTATGTAGAGTTTGTGAAGATATGTTAAAGAAAAAAAAAGACCGGATAGTATGTGGCAGCCATCAATTGGTGTAAGCAATTAAAAGAAATCCATTCATTGGCCTAAAAGGGAATAGCAACTTTCTGAAGAAAGTCGTTTTTTACTCGGTTGGATAATTGTTTTCTTACTTTTTTACCACTAAACATTCAACCGAATCAGCATATGTTATTTCCTTTCATTACATTTTAATACGTCCATCTTAAATCACAAGCGGTGTTGATATGATTACATCCATCATTAACTTTTTTTTAAATAAAAAACAAATTAACTAAAATCAACATGTTCTAATTTAAATAAAAAATACAACCTAAAGGAAAAAAAATACTAAAATTTACAACTAAAGTGGATGTTTTCATTCCTCAACTCCAAAATAACATCCTCGCTAACGGGTACCTGTTTCAGATGGTCCATAACGTAATCTGGCATTATTGCGCTCCCTCTTCCTTTAAGATACTATTGTGTAATATGATACACACGTACACAATATTCTTTATTTTCACTTGATTAACAGGATGTACCGATCGATCAATTATATGCCATTTACCTTTCAAATTACCAAATACTCGTTCAATGTCTTTTCTAACAGATTCATGTAACTTCTTGAACAACATTTCTTTGTTGACAATCAGAAATAAATAAGCTTTTACAAAAAACAGAGCAACTCGAGTAAATTCCATCAACAAGATGGAATCTGCATCTATATTGTCTCCCGTTCACCACAAACTAACACAACGGTTCTGTTCCTTGTAACTCGGTATTGAATAATGGTGATTGATGTAGAACATTAATGTCATTTTTTGAGCTGGGAGCACCAAAGTACGCATGCCAAATCTATAAATCGCTTGGCGTAACCGCTTCAAACTCTTCATAATCTGTTCTCACAAACTCTTCAGACAATTTCATCAAACGATGTGCGTACAACCGATGCTACTGACCATCCCTAGAAGGTACCATCTAACTTCATGTGTGGCGTACAAACGTGTTATGTCGTGTCTAATTAGTCTTCATAGAAACTCGCTACCGTATAACTCAATAATAGCGTTGCAAAAATATTCAAGAGATTCACTTGAAATTCTACTAGACATAGCTAGATATTCATCTTATTCGTTAGGAACGTTACTGGTTGCAAGTTGATGAATCGCGGATGTACATTTTTGTATTGTCGTAAAACTCTTTTTTCTCCTAGCATCATACTCTTCTTGATACCATTTTAAATTGAGCATTGATATCTCCTAAAATTTTTAAAAATAAATCTCTCGATATACAGAATCGATTTTTAAACAACACGGCATTGTACTTTGAGTTTTCAGCAAGGCAATCATTCATTAAAACTTCACTTGCTCCCTACCGATCACGCTGCACAATTTTTTTATCGTCTTGTATCTTCAAGTTCTGCAGCTTCGAAAACCATTGCAAAAATTCGAGAGTAGAATCCGTCGAGTCGGACGAACTAGATAAATTGCGACACACATTGTGAGCCGTGTTTGCGAAAATCACTACCATCACGGTGGTCTGTCACAGACCGCTTCGTGTGACGTGATGATCTTAATAACAATGACATACAACAAGCATCATCATGACTTCCAAAAGGTGCCATAGTTGTGGTAAGTGGCACTAGTTGAAGTGACCGGCCTAGAATTTTTGTAATAAGACCAAAACTTCTTGGTCAACAACTTCGTTAATGATGCAGAAATAACATGTACAAAATGTTGCAAATGTTTTAACAAATGGCAGTCAACTTGATTTCACTGTCGACACCGGAAATTATTAGTATGCATAATGTACCCCACCTTTGTGGTTGAGTGGCATTCAGGTGAATAGCAAATACGGGTAGCGTCGGTTTGACCCGGATGAGAGGCGAGGTTTTATCGATTATTTCACTGTCGTACCTTAATTTAGGAGGCTGGAGGTCGGGTTTCCGCGCATTTGGGGGAGTCAAAGGGCTGGCAGCGGTCGCGTACTCGACCTTAGCCACAATGTCCAGTGTCACGATGGTTTACACGTCGTTCCTTTCCGTTAAGAAAATAGTATGTATAATGTGTTTAGTTTTTATATTCTCCAACTTATATGAACTTTTTTTTTTCTATAAACACCCATTAATTATTTTCATCTGCTATGCGTAAATTGATAAAGTGATTAACGAAATAATACACAAATAATACATAAAACACAACATCTTAAGTTCGTAATTTTTTTTTTATCGTTGCATAATCTTTTTAAGTTTTTCACCGTAAACCATGTTATGATATGATATAGTACATTACCGATTAGTAACAATTAAACAAGGGGTGGAAAAGAAAAAAATCCTTGACATCGTTGGTTGTATCGTGTGAGGCATTCTTCATATGTAGGAGTGTTAAATGGTGCATGTTCGAGGGTTGTGGGTTCAACCCAACACGAACCCAAACACTACAAGAATACTTACGGATTGATACGAACATGATCCGTTTAATTCAAATTTTATTTAGATTTTTTTGCACATAATTAATACTTTAAATTACATTTTTACAACAAAGAAAAAATAAATATCGAAGTATAAAACAATTAAACTGTAGTTATAAAATGGAAAATTGGATTTTAGTAATCCAAACTTGGCCGCGTTGGCCGATAATAATTTATACTTAAAAAGTTCCCACAATAGTTCCAACTTTCAAAATATTGGCCGACAGTGAACTTTTATTAACTGAAAACTAACCAAATTAGTTGACGTTGACATGACATGCCATGTCAACGTCCACGTCAGTGTCCACGTCATCATCCATGTTAGCGTTGGCCTACCACGACAGCGTACGCATGTCACGTCAGCATCCACTAACTATGTTAGTTCTTAATTAACAAAAGTTCATTGTCGGCCAATACGTTTAAAGTTGGGACTGTTGTGGGAAATTTCTTAAGTACATTTTATTGTCGGCCAACGAGGCAAAGTTTAAATTATTAAAATTTTATTCCCCTTATAAAATCTTGTGTCAATTACACTTTGTGTTTCTATTTATGACGGGAACTATATTGAATGCTTTACATCATCGCAACAGAAAGAAGGCATGGGACAGGTGACGCGACCGCATCAGTGGATTGTGTAAGACCAAATGTAGTGGTGATGAAGATCCACGCCCTCCACTCTAAATGAGAGAATTTGATTGGCCCTCAAAAAAAGAAGAAATTCCATGCCGTGAAAATTTTCACGCCAAAGCCAAAAAAGAAGAAAAACGCCTCGGGGCGGTGTTAGGCACTGTGGGGCGTTTTTGGGGCAATCCACACCCATTTCATCTTACCACTACACCTGGTGTAAGCAAAAAATTCCCATGAAAAATGGATTAATATGCTCCTATTAATTATGTGTGGGGGAAATTGATCCAAACCTACTTTCTAAAGGTAAAGGCTGGAAATTTGAGTTTATTGAAGTGGGTTTGAGTTATTTTGACCGGTTAGACTTAAATTGAAAATATTAAGTGTAATAAAGTAGGTTGCGGGTTAATTTTGACCCATTCAAACCACTTAACGTATGTATACGTTAAAATGAGTTAAAATGACTTGAACAGTTGAACCCACTTTAAATGATCTAACGTACGCAAATTTTACTTTATGTGGGTCAAAATGACCCAAATCCACTTTAAGCGACTAAATGTTAGTATTAAGTTTTAGTATTATTAGCATTGTTGCTAGTAGAGACCATTTGTTGAAATTTGAATTATTACCTTTAATTAGTTATGGTACAACATGTGGTTATCCATTTTACATCAGTTATGCTGCCAAAATTTAGTAAAAAAATTTACATACAATTATTGTATTGTTTATGTAGGAAGGATTCTAGCAGAAGCTTAGAGGATGGAAAACGATTCCATTGATTCATCTCGAATTTATATGAATGTATGAGACATTCCTTAGGGGAAGGCATGGTCATATAAGGGGTAACTGTCGTCTGGTGAGAAAGCCAACTCCTAAGGGCTGAGGTGTCCACGAGTACACACTCGACCCCACAAGAGTATTGCAAAACAAGTCAAAGAACAAGTTCAATGACGTGAAGAATAATTTCATAAACTAGTCGAAGAACAAGTTCAAAGACAAGTAAACGAACAAATGAGTCAAATGCAGGAAGCAATCCGACGAACATTTAACCAAAAATTAGAGCAAATGACAAGTGCTTTTTAAAGAAAGGAACAAATGAATCTTTAACAGAAACTATTGACATGTAATTAGTGCTCGACATGTACTTGATGATGGTAGTGATGATCAAAGGGGTGATAATGAAGATGATGATATGCTAATTTATTGAGTTTGTACTATGTTTAATCCAAATTACTTTGGTTTGTTATGCATTATTTATAGTAAGATATTTAGATCTGTAATTTCGTTTAATATGTTTTAAAAACTTTAAATTTGTTTGATTGTTGGGATTTTTATGGTTTAAAAAACCTGTAAAACAAAATTTAAAAGTTTTTAAGTTTTATATTTCAAGGCCTATGTCGTCACTATAGGTGAATTTTTTTTTTTTCAATAAAATCCTATATAGACGGCATGTAGTCTCTATAGGTGAAAAATGTTTTTTTGTTTGTTTTTAAAAGAAAATCAAACAGAGACTTACATGTTGTCTTTAAAAGCAGTAAACATTTCTTTTGTGATTTTCAAAATGAAAACCCATAGAGACAAGTGACTCAAAAATATTTTAGTTAAGTGTCTTCTTTTCTTATTTAGTAAGTATTAGTTTTATTTATTAGTAAAATTTTAATAGAAGCTTGTAGAGAAAACATGTCATCTTTATAAACTCTTCTATAGGAACGACTTTTGTGGTCTATAGAGACGGAGGTATATAGAAAAAAAATTATAGAGATGAGATGTGGTCGTTATAGCAAAAAATGTCTAGGAGTCACAGGTGTCTATTCAATAAAAGTAAAGCAACAAGCCAAGAGATGTTGGGGTTTTACACCTCAACAAAATGATCTTTTTGAAAATTCAACTTTCAATGAATACATTAATTATTAATTCCCCGAAACAACCCGGCACACACATTTTTTTAACTATAAACGTCACTAACAAAATGCCACCCTACCAAACCCCGTACACATGTCTTGTAAATCATATATATGGTGGTTGGTATGTTAAATATAACATAAATTAATTATATTATAATTCTGTTTTGTATTTAATCTTTTAAGGGGAAACCTCTCCTACACCGAGACCCCAGATATACAAAATTGATATCGTGCGCAGTTAGTTGAATTACATGAGTACAGCGTAATTAAAATTGTATATGATTTAACTTTTTAATGAAATGATTTTTAACTCGAATTTATCGTTTCACTCAGTTTAATTGGAAACCCCCACCCCACCCTAATTTCGCCCCGGTGTGTATAGAGAGGGAGGGGTAGTAAAACAGTTACGTATGAAGTATCATAGTTATGCATTATAATCAGGCATGAATTAACTCAATTAAGTAAAATAATTACGCAACATATATATATGTAGTTATGTTTAACTAGTTACATATATGTCAATATTTACACACACAATTAAAAAGTAATAAATATATCCTGTTTTTGTTTGATGATTTTCCCTTAGGTTAATCCAAAAACAGAGAGCTCCTGCTATTTTTCATAAAAACATTAATCACGTTTACTATCATATAATCCAGAAGCATAATATGTATTTATAGATACAAACCATAGAAGTTGTTCCAAAGCATTCCAAGGCAGAAAATGGTGAAAACTAGTATTGATCAAAATGGAGTCAAGAAAGGTGCATGGACCGAAGAGGAAGACAATAAGTTACGGGCTTATATTCAGAGATATGGCCATTGGAACTGGAGTTTACTTCCTAAGTTTGCCGGTGCGAGCCACTATCCATGCAAATAAGTTTCTAAGTTATAACACTAATTGTACATTAATTCTTGGTTTTTTAGGTTTGTCGAGAAATGGAAAGAGTTGTAGGCTGCGGTGGGTAAATTATCTTCGTCCAAACGTGAAACATGGGAATTTCACGAAAGAAGAAGATGATTTGATTGTTCATTTGCATAACAAGCTTGGTAACAAGTAGGTTCTTCCATCAAGGGTATCTACAATATATGTGTGTGTTATACATTCATATCAAGATTAATGATGTGTTTTATTGAAATTTGCCCTTCAAAAAAAAAATTTGTCATATAAGCCTAACTTGAATGCACGTGAATTTTAATATGATTGAGATCTATTTATAGAAAGGGTATTACATCACTCTCTTTAATTAGTGAAAATATATGTGCATGTTATACATTTTTGAAAAAAATAATTCACGGGATATGAGATAAAAAAAAAAAAAGAGTCAGCTAGGGGTGGCGGCGTCGTTTGTTGCCCGTCCGCCCGTTATCTTGATATAATTTTTGCTGTCATGGAATTGAATGAGCGTTGTAGATAATATTTGTTTGTTACTGGCTTGCTACAAGCTACAATAATATTTTAACATTTTCATTTAGTATAGGTACATGTTTTATATAGTTCTGGTAATTCTCAACACATCTATGAACGTGCATATATTATGCTTTCTTTTTGTAAGTGTAACGTTTTGTTTTCATATATAGATGGTCTCAAATAGCTGCAAAGTTGCCAGGAAGGAGCGACAACGAAATAAAAAACCGATGGAACACACATTTGAAGAAACGAGCTCAGGGTAATTATAACGTGCTAGAAACGGACCACCATGGAACAACCATGGATTCATTTGATCAAGCAAACCAGAACGGTAATCATGTTAACGAACAACACGAAGTAGAAATGAATTCAGTAGTGCCATCATCAGATTCACCATTACATTGTGCACGCACCGAGCTACCATCGTGTTGCTTTCTTGGTTCAGATTGTGGTGCTTCAAGCAATGTTGCCTCACAAACTTCTAATCACCAGTTGGATGAAGATATTTGGACCGAACCCTTTTTAGAAGACATCACGTTCTCGGTCGATATCAACTTGTCATCTTGCAACGATATGATGATGAATTACGATGAATTTTCTTGGTCGATGTTGGATTCATGCGATGGATACAACAACGATTTCATAAATGGTTGGGATCCTATCAAATAAATAATGAATGTTTGAATAAAATATTAATAAATAAAGTTGAGGTAAGAAAAAGTATAATAACATCTTTGCTGACGTGTTGTCTCGTTTTTTCGTCAACTTATATTATTTTACTCTCAAAAGTCTTGGTGCGATGGCATGATACCTGATGAGAAAGTGGATAAATAATCATTTCTAGCTATCTAATAATCAAACACACTTTTCATTACTAAAATGGGTTATATTATATGTTTATCAATCAACTTTCATGAAAATGATGTGTTCTCATCTTTACAAAAGATAACGCCAGATAATTTTAAATTATTATCTTATATAAAAAAAAATTAATAATTGAGAAAATTACATTAACATAGCGGATAAGAGGGCAACCGTCACCTCTTTCTAAATGGCAAACATTAATCTACTAAAAACGTAATTCTGTCCACCCGAAGCCGAGACACTACTACGAATAACTCGCTGGACCTTAGTAAGGAAACGGGTAGCCTCCGGTGCCAATGAGCGAAAGGTATCAAAAGTCAGGGGTACGAAAACGTGTTGGTTCTCCTCGCAAGCTTAATTAACATGCTTTCCGCACCGCTTGCCCTGCTACAAACTCACTATCCCTCATCCCAACTAAAGGAGATACACCTGTCAGATCAACAAGCATGCTTCCCCCGGCCACCCAAAGACGAGGAGATCTGCTGGACGCAGGGTGGATCTCTCTTCTGCGGGATCCGAGATGAAGTTCACAGTGGCTTCCTTCTTGGCTGAGATTCCAGCCCGTCTTAAAATGTCCAAAGAACGTATCGAACCCAATCATGCCGATATTTGAACCCGGGTAACTCCTTGCAATGAACCGCATGTTCCCCATATTCATCCAGGCAGGCCTTACAGCAAATCGGATTAGATTTCACCCTCCTGATACATGGGGATCATCAAACGATACTTAAGAATGACCATGTATTCAATAGCAGACATGCTTTGGCCCAGACCTTTGAGCGGGATAACAGTTAGGAAATCTTGGGCGTGGGGGCCTTACAAGCATTCAATAACTGCCCTCTGGCAGGGGGCAGCCCAAAAACTTCACCCAGGCTTCGAGCAATTATGTCAAAAAGGGCATTTGCCAAATTTTTTGAGGCTTGGGGGTGTCTTTGTTAGAAAAACCTACAATATCAAAACCTAGTAGATAGTCATTTAGCCTTTCGAGGGCCTGCACGTCGTCCAAGTCTACGCCGACAACCCCGCTATTCCGTAGGATGTGGTATTGAAGGTTCCAGGACTGAGCTCGCGACACCACAAACGCATGCATCCCGACATCCCTCGTGGAGAGGAGCCCTAATCCTCCCAAACGTATTGGCAAGGATGCCATCCGCCAAAGTAGGTCACCAAAGAACGGCCCCCCACATACCACTGTGTCTTCAATGTCTTCTCTTAGACCCTTGTCAAAACATGACACTGCTTCATTCATCATGTGGGATTTGCAGGTCCGTAACCCAAAAAGCAAATTAGCAACCCCCATACAAGACCTGAGCAAGAGGTGTTCACTCTTGGGATCTGTGACATTCGTAGCCCTTACACTTTGAAACTTTGGCAAGTTTAGTCCTTGTAAATTTATTACGTTTCACATGTTGGTTCTTATTTTTTTTCTTTGAAACTTGATTATTATATCACGTTTTATACTCACGCTTAAGTCCGAAATTCGAAATTTATGCTTGAAACGATATTTCTAAACATATTTTGTTGAAAAATAGGGAGAAAAAAATTAGAAACTAAAAATTGTGATTTTTAGTCGCAACGCGCGATGCTGCGCAAATCTACGCGGACATAATATGAAAGTTTAACGTTTTACACCGGATAGCACCTAATATTAACTTGGCTTGTATAATATTATGTTTTGAGTGAAAAATATTAATTGTGAGTGTGTCGGGTATTTAAAACAATTAGGAGCGTGTACCGCGTTAACTAGTAATATACCCGCTAATTTACACCTAATACCCACTTAATAATATATTATTATATTAAGTATGAATCATCCATCCTACTATGTGTGTGTGTCGAGCATGCATGCAGCCAACACACCCCTAGTTTTGTGACTCATCAAACCTACATGTCTAGAATGATTATTATATAAGCATACACACCACATCTTCATCTTCCACCATCAAAATTTCACTCTCTCACCCTCATCACCACTACAACCGTAGCCACCCTCCTCCTCACCATTACTCTCTCTTTCAAACACTTAAACACTAATAATAATCCACGGAGTCTAAGGTTTAAAGCTATGAACAAGAATCATCAAGAGTTTTGATGTTTTAACACCTATCATCAACCTTTTCTCATTTCTTTAAGGTAAAAACCCTAACTAATGTTCTTCTTATTTTAATCTTTTCACTTCTAAACTTGGATAATTCACACAACAAAGAGATGATAAAAATGGTTTTATAAAAAAATGAAAGAGAATGGGACGTGTGTGTGGCCGTACGTACGTATGTATGTATGTATGTATGTATGTATGTATGTGTGTGTGTATGTATGTATGTATGTGTGTGTGTGTATGTATGTATGTATGTATGTATGTATGTATGTATGTATGTATGTATGTATGTATGTATGTATGTATGTATGTATGTATGTATGTATGTATGTATGTATGTATGTATGTATGTATGTATGTATGTATGTATGTATGTATGTATGTATGTATGTATATATATGTTTATGTTAAATTTTAACTCTAAATCTATCATTGCATGTATGATCTAATCCATGATTAACAAGATCCAAGCTACTAAACATGATTTTTAGATGTTAAAATGATAGTGTATGGGTTTAAAAATGGAAAACAAAAACAAATTATACATACATATATGTATGTCGTGTATATGTATGTATGTATGTATATAAATGGGATTTTCTTGATTAACATTGTTAAAATGGACAATAAGTATGACTTGAATGATTAAAAATGGGTTTTCAATACATGAAACTTGATCTTTAAATTATGGATTTTGAGCAGAAAATTTGGGTATAAAATGATGATTAGAAAACCCACATATGACCCTTGATGATAAAAAAAATTAAGTCATGAGTTAAATTGTTAGAATTTGGTTATGAAATAAATCGAATTTTATAGTTTGCATAAAAACGTTTTTCTAAACTAATATTACTACTATTTAATATTTATTTTGTTTGATTCACTACAAAAAGCCAACGTAAAGTTCTAAGTTCACATTCCAATTCATATAATTAATCGATTATTTAAATCGTTTTTATTAGTTTTAGTAATCTGATATTTATCATGTTTTGATAATAATTAGTTTACTTAGTCATTTTATGAAACTTAAAACATAATATACCTTCGTGATACATATTATCGCTAAATACATATTTGCATAAAAATATTATTTCCCCAAATAATTTAGCGAAACTTAGCACCTTAGACTTTTAAGACATATCCTTTATTAGTATTCTTATACGTATAGGTTGAGTTCTTCAGAATTCCTAGTCTTAACTCGTGACAAGTTTATTTGGATTCATCGTGCTTAGCAAAACTGTGAGTATATCTTTCCCTTTTTCAGGTGTTACACTTTTGGGGCTATTCATGTACACTATTATCAAATGTTATTCTTATTCTTAATGAAATTCTCATGTGTGTTTGCTTTATGTTAATTTGTGTGTCTATGACTTGTCAAAATCATTAACCTTTGAGGGCCTAGCATTTCAATGAATAGTACTATGGTATATACCCCTTGTGACTCTGTTGAGAGACCTTGGTCATTGTCTTGTGATTCATTATACTCAAAAATGGTTTTATTCTTGATACTTGATTCTTGATTCCTAGGGTTGATCTTGAACGGATATTACTTAAATTACATAATTGCAAACAGTATACAACACATGAATTGCGAAACGTTTTTGTACTATATGTATCAAATGGATATACTCACCAATACATTATATGTGTTGACAAATTATTTTGTACATGTTTCAGGTGAAGTTTGATCTTGCATGCTTTTCACGCTTAGGCTGGACCTAGTGCTTAAATAAATAACATTTATTATCTATGTTTGAGATTTCTATTAAGACTTTTGTATTTCAAATTTGAATAATGAAAGTTGCTTGCTATTAATATTTACAATTTAGTCCATGTGCTATTAACAATCGTCACTACGTGACACCTCGATATTTCCGCCATCGGTTGGGGTGTTATAGATTGGTATCAGAGCCATGGTTATAGGGAATTAGGTTATTAGTAAATGCTTTTGACCTAGACTATAACTAAGTTACCCTTTATATGCTTTCTTTTATCCTCTTATTACTTTAGATAGATTGTCTCTTTTTATTTTCCATTATATTCAAAGAAGATCATATTCCACAAACGAAACGAAAACACCAAGTTAGGAGTGATATCCATACCTTGGTGAATAGTTTCACTCCTTATATGTTTTATTTCATCTTGGAATATTTTCCTTTCGAGATAGGAGACGTCCAAATCTCAAGGAATATATCCCTCCAAAAGAAACTTAATCACTAAGCTAGGAGTGATATCCTTATCTTAGTAACAAGTTTCACTCTACCATATTTTTATTTTTTTAATGCATCTTTGAGTTAGGAGTGAAATCCACATCTCAAGGATTTATTTCTACATCTCAAGTCTCGCTAGAGTTTTGAAATTTATTTGTGACGGGGCTTGTGCAATCTGGAAGGGTGAGCGCCTGTATTCTGAGTTTTCTGTCTAGGCCTAGCATTTCGTATAAATCCCAATCAAACGAGAACCCGTATGCCGACCTGGGAAATCTCGGGATGAGCATTCACTTATAGGCTAAAGTACGCCCCCACAAGTCACTAATATATTTCAATTACTTTAGTTAGTCACCAGTTTCCTTAGAAACAATCCTAATATCTCATTTTATTCTTGGTATTGTTTTTCATTTGAATTTTTATCATGATTTTCTTTATGATATTTATAATTTTCCATATATCAATTTATAATTTCTATATCTCATGTTATGAGTTACTTGCCTTGATATAAGCTATGACATTTTCAAGATTTTGGAACCAAAACTACGTTGTAGTTGCACCCCTTAACCAAGTTCCTGTTACAAACCCACCTACCACACCCCAAACAACCTCAAAGGCTTATACTGGGAAGCACCCTCAATGCGCTACTTGCCCCAAATCTTTCTCTGCCCTGACCTTAGAATGTTGACCCTTGGTGGATGGGTCATGGTTTTGGATGAAGCTAGGGGTTGACATAAATTTTGATTATGATGCATAAATAATAAGTGGTAACAACTTTTGACGCTACATCCTTGTGTTCTTTTTCTTTTGATATCCTGCAAACATTAGCAAACGTTTAGGTTATAAAGAAATGACACAAATAACACCTTTTGTGTCTTATGTATTGAGTAGTTCTTCTAAAGTTGACGTCTTGTAGATACTCTTCATAAGTCTTTGTCATCTTCATGATGGCCTTCATTATCCTGAGGATGTCCCCAGTTTATTTTTCTTCTTCATCCTGAGGATGGTTTTTTTTTATCCTGAGGATGTCCCCAGTGTAATATCTTCAAGATAGACTTTGAGTTAAAAGTCCTTTTTAAGAAAGGTTTAATAATCTTTGATAATAACCTGTATAAAGGTAGACATTGTTATTATACTGGCGACTTAGGCCTTTAAGTAAACTGGGATTGAACCCCTTTGTAATAACTTGGTGACAAGACCAATACGTAGTATCTTGAGAATAACTTGGCGACGACTTAGACCAAATACGTAAAAGACATTGAAAAATGTCTAAACCTTAAGAGCTCAATATGTATCTCAAAAATGATGAAATTATCAGCAACTTTTACATGAACTGGTCCCACATCCTGAAAATATACATGAGCAACGTGCGCACCAGGCGGGGTGGCTAACCCAATGAGAAAGGTGAAAACCTTTAAACCTTAGGAAGGTGTCGGACACCTTAACGGATGAGAGGGTGGCCAACCATCTAGTCTTCTAAGCATTCCATATTCAGGATGGTACTACAAAATTCTCAGGATGGACTATTTCTAGACCATGTTTAGTGAAAATATAATCGATCGAAATAAATTAAGGATAAATACTTACATATGGAGATGATTCATCTCTATCAGCCTTCACCTTCATCCCACCAGTGATTCGGACCATGGCTTCTCTTCCAGAGAGATCAGTCACATGCATCCTAGACATGGTAATATTTCAGGTGAATAGCATTCCAAGCCCTTGGTAGAATTGCTCCTTCCATCGTCGATAACCAATATGCTCCTTTGCCAGCTTCGGAATCAATCTAGTATGGACCTTCCCACTTTGGAGTTAGCTTGCCATCACATGGTTTCGTTGTATTTTGAAAGTCTTTTCTTAGTACCAAGTCTCTTTCTTGAAATCTTCTTATCCTTATATTCTTGTTGTAGGATTTAGCAATCCTTTGTTGATATGCTGCCATCCTTAACTTAGCAGCATCCCTGAGTTCATCCACAATTTCCAAATCCTGCAATAGTGCTTCAGAATTGGTAGTTGCATCCTGAAGATGTTTCCTTGCTGTAGACATGATCATCTCTGTTGGCAGCATTTCTTCCGTTCCAAAGACCAAGGAAAAAGGTGTCTAACCAGTTGCATTTTTGGAAATAGTCCTATCAGCCCAAAGTACGAATGGAAGTTCTTCTGCTCATTTCCCTTTCTTTTCCCCAAGCTTCTTCTTCAAGTTATTGAAAATGATTTTATTTGAAGATTCTGCTTGTCCATTAGCCTGAGGATGGACTGGTGTTGAAGTTATCATCTTGATCCCCCAACTCTCACAAAAGTCAGTTGTTCTTTTACTAATGAATTGAGAGCCATTATCACAAATAATTTCAGATGGTTCTCCAAATCTTGTTAAGATATTCCTTTTGATGAATGACGCCACTTCTTTGTCTCTAACTTGCACGAATGCTTCAGCTTCGATCCACTTTGAGAAGTAGTCTGTCATTACTAGCATGAATACCTTTCCACCAGGAACTTTGGGTAGCTTTCCTACTATATCCATTCCCTATTTCATGAAGGGCCCATGGTGAAATAATAGGATGTAACGGTTCAGCAGGCTGATGAAGGATGTTGCTAAGTCTTTGGCATGGATCACACTTTTGGGAATATAGCATGGCATCCTTCTTCATAGTTGGCCAGTAATATCCTTTTCTTAAGGTCTTTGAGTAGAGAGATCTCCCTCCTGTGTGATTTCCACAATCTCCTTCGTGGATATCCTTGATAACTTCATTTGCTTCTTCTTTGTTGAGACACCTCAAATATGGACCTGCAAACAGATTTTCTATACAAGATATTTTCTATAATTGTAAATTTCGATACCTTCATCCTGAAAGCCTTAGCATTTTCTTCATCAGTGATGACATCTTCTTGTAAATACTTCATTATGGGTGTCATCCATGACGAATTGTCTTGAACCTGAGTGGTTAAAACAATGATATCCTCGGGATGTACTGTTTTATCCTCAGGATGTTCAGTGATATTCTCAGGATATGCCTTGCTATCCTCAGGATGCCAATCTTCGATTGCTGGCTTCAGGATGTGCATGATGGGAATTTTGGATCCTTCAGGTAAATTTAAAGAAGATCCCAGATTTGCTAAGGCATCAGCTTCAGCATTTTTCCCTAGGTACATGTGTTAGTGAAAATTCTACAAAAGAAGTAGCTAAATTTTTAACTATTTCGAGATAAACGGCTAACTTTCGACCCTTTACTACATATGATCCATTAAAATGGTTAGTAATCAACATAGAATCAACGCATACTTCAATATTAACAATATGCATGTCTCTAGCAAGTTGTAAACCAGCAATGAGAGCTTCATACTCTGCCTCATTATTGGTCGTCTGAAATGCACATCTAATAGCATGGGGTATTTTGTCCCCTTATGGCGATTTTAGTAGTATTCCTAGGCCTGTGCTTCTTGCATTCGAAGCATTATCAGTGTATAGAGTCCATTTTTCTAAATTTTCATTTAGTTGTTGAACTTCAGACTCTACTTCACTCAGGATGTCACTACTGAAATCAGCCACAAAGTCTGCTAGAGCCTGTGATTTGATTGCATTTCTAGGCTCATATTCCAAGTCAAAAACACTTAATTTAACTGACCATTTTGCCATTCTTCCAGACATTTCAGTTTTTCTAAGTACATTCTTAATGGGAAAATTAGTTTGAACATATATTTTATGTGTTTCAAAATAGTGCCTTAACCTGGTAGAAGCCATTATTAAAACTAAGATAAGTTTTTCGAGATGTGAATACCTGGTTTCAACATCTAGTAGAGTTTTACTTACATAATAGACAAGATGTTGTTCTCCTTCGAAGTCTTTTACCAAGACTGCACTTATTGCATTCCCAGAAACTTCGAGATATAGCTTGAGCGGTTCTCCATCCTCAGGTTTCATTAGGAGTATAGCTACTGCAAGATAGTCTTTAAGTTTCTTTAATGCTTCTTCATGTCTCTGTCCCCAGTCGAATTTATTATTCTTCTTCATGATGTCATAGAACTCTTTACATTTCTCTGAGGATTTCGAGATGAATCTATTTAGAGCTGCTATCCTGCCAGTTAGCCTTTGTACATACTTGATATTTCTTGGGGATTTGAGATCAAGGATGGCCTTTATTTATTCAGGGCTGGCTTCTATGCCTCTTTTGGTTACCAAGTATCCAAGAAACTTTCCAGCTCTAACTCCGAAGTGGCATTTTTCTGGGTTTAACTTCATATTGTAGGCATCCAGGATGTCAAAGGCTTATTTGAGATCCTGAAGATGGTTCTCTGCTTTCTAGGATTTTACTACCATGTCGTCAATGTAGACCTCCATCGTGTCCCCTATCTTTTCCTTGAACATCATGTTTACTAGCCTTTGGTAGGTGGCACCTGCATTTTTTAGTCCACACGGCATGGCTATATAACAATATATACCTGATGGTGTCATGAATGCTGTATCCTCTTGGTCATATGGTTCCATGTGTATTTGTTGGAATCCTGAGGATGCATCCATGAATGTCAACATCTCGTGCCATGCGGTAGCATCCACCATCGAGTCTATGTGTGGTAATGGAATGGGTCTTTAGGACACGCTTTGTTGAGGTCTGTATAGTCTACACACACTCTCCATTTCCCATTTTTCTTTTGAACCACCACTACGTTTGCTAGCCATCTTGGGAATTTTACTTCCCTTATCATCTTGGATTTGAGCAACCTGTCCACCTCTTCTTGTATGATGATGTTTCTTTCTGGAGCAAACTTTCTTCTTTTCTGCTGAATGGGTTTGAAACTCTTATCAATCCCAAGTTTGTGGGTAATGACATCCTTAGAGATGCCAGTCATATCTTCATGCTTCCATGCAAAAGTAGACATCCTTCATTTAAGAAATGAAATTAGTGATTGTTCAATATCGTGAGGATTATTCTTACCAATCTGCACAGTGATATCCTTGTTATTGTCGTCGAGGCAGATGGCTTTTACTGTGCAGATTGGAAGCACATCCTGACCAGGATGTAAAAGTCGTCTGCCTCGACGACAATAACAAGGATATCACTATGCAGATTGGTAAGAATAATCCTCACGATATTGAACAATCACTAATTTCATTTCTTAAATGCAGGATGTCTACTTTTGCATGGAAGCATGAAGATATGACTGGCATCTCTAAGGATGTCATTACCCACAAACTTGGGATTGATAAGAGTTTCAAACCCATTCAGTAGAAAAGAAGAAAGTTTGCTCCAGAAAGAAACATCATCATACAAGAAGAGGTGGACAGGTTGCACAAATCCAAGATGATAAGGGAAGTAAAATTCCCAAGATGGCTAGCAAACGTAGTGGTGATTCAAAAGAAAAATGGGAAATGGAGAGTGTGTGTAGACTATACAGACCTCAACAAAGCCTGTCCTAAAGACCCATTCCCATTACCACACATAGACTCGATGGTGGATGCTACCGCAGGCCACGAGATGTTGACATTCATGGATGCATCCTCAGGATTCCAACAAATATAGATGGAACCATATGACCAAGAGGATACAGCATTCATGACACCAACAGGTATATATTGTTATATAGCCATGCCGTTTGGACTAAAAAATGCAGGTGCCACCTACCAAAGGCTAGTAAACATGATGTTCAAGGAAAAGATTGGGGAAACGATGGAGGTCTACATTGACGAGATGGTAGTAAAATCCAAGAAAACAGAGAATCATCTTCAGGATTTCAAAAAAAGCCTTTGACATCCTGGATTCCTACAATATGAAGTTAAACCTAGCAAAATGCCACTTCGGCGTTGGAGCTGGAAAGTTTCTTGGATACTTGGTAACCAAAAGAGGCATAGAAGCCAGCCTTGAACGAATAAAGGCCATCCTTGATCTCAAATCCCCAAGAAATATCAAGGATGTACAAAGGCTAACTAGCAGGATAGCAGCTGTAAATAGATTCATCTCGAAATCCTCAGAGAAATGTAAAGAGTTCTATGACATCCTGAAGAAGAATAATAAATTCGACTGGGGACAGAGACATGAAGAAGCATTAAAGAAACTGAAAGACTATCTTGCAGCAGCTCCACTCCTAATGAAACCTGAGGTTGGAGAACCTCTCAAGCTATATCTTGCAGTTTCTGGGAATGCAATAAGTGCAGTCCTGGTAAACGACTTCGAAGGACAACAACATCCTGTCTATTATGTAAGCAAAACTCTACTAGATACTGAAACCAGGTATTCACATCTCGAAAAACTTATCTTAGCTTTAATAATGGCTTCTACCAACTTAAGGCACTATTTTGAAACACATAAAATATATGTTCAAACTAATTATCCCATTAAGAATGTACTTAGAAAACCTGAAATGTCTGGAAGAATGGCAAAATGGTCAGTTAAATTAAGTGTTTTGACTTGGAATATGAGCCTAGAAATGCAATCAAATCACAGGCTCTAGCAAACTTTGTGGCTGATTTCAGTAGTGACATCCTGAGTGAAGTAGAGTCTGAAGTTCAATAACTAAATGAAAATTTAGAAAAATGGACTCTATACACTGATGGTGCTTCGAATGCAAGAGGCACAAGCCTAGGAATACTACTAAAATCGCCACAAGGGGACAAAATACCCCATGCTATTAGATGTGCATTTCAGACGACCAATAATGAGGCAAAGTATGAAGCTCTCATTGCTGGTTTACAACTTGCTAGAGACATGCATATTGTTAATATTGAAGTATTCGTGCAAGTTAGAGACAAAGAAGTGGTGTCATTCATCAAAAGGAATATCTTAACAAGATTTGGAATACCATCTGAAATTATTTGTGATAATGGCTCTCAATTCATTAGCAAAAGAACAACTGACTTTTGTGAGAGTTGGGGGATCAAGATGATAACTTCAACACCAGTTCATCCTCAGGCTAATGGACAAGCAGAATCTTCAAATAAAATCATTGTCAATAACTTGAAGAAGAAGCTTGGGGAAAAGAAAGGGAAATGGGTAGAAGAGCTTCCATTCGTACTTTGGGCTGATAGGACTACTTCCAAAAATGCAACTGGTCAGACACCTTTTTCCTTGGTGTTTGGAACGGAAGCAATGCTGCCAACAGAGATGGTCATGCCTACAGCAAGGAAACATCTTCAGGATGCAACTACCAATTCTGAAGCACTATAGCAGGATTTGGAAATTGTGGATGAACTCAGGGATGCTGCTAAGTTAAGGATGGAAGCATATCAACAAAGGATTACTAAAGCCTATAACCAGAATATAAGGATAAGAAGATTTCAAGAAGGAGACTTGGTACTAAGAAAAGCCTTTCAAAATACAACGAAACCAAGTGATGGAAAGCTAGCTCCTAAGTGGGAAGGTCCATACTTGATTGATTCCGAAGCTGGCAAAGGAGCATATTGGTTATCGACGATGGAAGGAGAAATTCTACCAAGAGCTTTGAATGCTATTCACCTGAAATATTACCATGTCTAGGATGCATGTGACTGATCTCTCTGGAAGATAAACCATGGTCCGAATCACTGGTGGGATGAAGGTGAAGGCTGATAGAGATGAAGCATCTCCATATGTAAGTATTTATCCTTAATTTATTTCGATCGATTATATTTTCACTAAACATGGTCTAGAAATAGTCCATTTTGAGAATTTTGCAGTACCATCCTGAAGATGGAATGCATAGAAGACTAGAGGGTTGGCCACCCTCTCGTCCGTTAAGGTGTCCGACACCTTCCTAAGGTTTAAAGGTTTTCACCCTTCTCATTGGGTTAGCAACCCCGCTTGGTGCGCAAGTTGCTCATGTATATTTTCAGGATGGTGGGACCAGTTCATGTAAAAGTGGCTGACAATTTCATCATTTTTGAGATATATATTGAGCTCTTAAGGTTTAGACATTTTTCAATGTCTCTTACGTATTTGGTCTAAGTCACCAGTGCCTTGTCGCCAGCTATTCCTAAGGGCCTTGTCGCCAGTTATTCTCTAGATGCTACGTATTGGTCTTGTCACCAAGTTATTACAAAGGGGTTCGATCCCAGTTTACTTAAAGGCCTAAGTCGCCAGTATAATAACAAGGTCTACCTTTATACAGGTTATTATCAAAGATTATTGAACCTTTCTTAAAAAGAATTGTGAACTTAAGTCTTTCTTGAAGATATTCCACTGGGGACATCCTCAGGATAAAGATGACCATCCTAAGGATGAAGAAGAAAAATAAACTGGGGACATCTTCAGGATAATGAAGGCCATCCGGAAGATGACAAAGACTAGTGAAGAATATCTACAAGACGTCAAGTTTAGAAGAACTACTCGATGCAGAAAACACAGAAGGTATTATTTGTGTCATTTCTTTATATACTAAACGTTTGCTAATGTTTGCAGAATGTCAAAAGAAAAAGAACACAAGGATGTAGCGTCAAAAGTTGTTACCACTTATTATTTATGCATCATAATCAAAATTGATGTCAACCCCTAGCTTCATCCAAAACCATGACCCATCCACCAAGGGTCAACATTCTAAGGTCCGGGTCAATAGAAGATTTGGGGCTTCGTCTTGAAACCAAGATCCCTCCACCCCAAACCTTATAATATCCTAAGTTATTACATGCTAAAAGAAAATTGTCTGAAATTGTTCAACCATAAACTACCTTCACAACCACAAAGATTTAAAAAAGTGGGCTCCAGCCTAGTCTTCACATCATTCATCGCCCACAGGAAGATCCTTCACCACCTCAGCAACCTTGGCCTCTACTGCCTTCACCACAGCATCCTTAGGATCTTTAGCCACATCCTCAGGATGAGCAACAGGAGCAGGCTCATAAACCACTTCTTTTCCACCCAGGCTTTTGATCTTCTCCTTCCAAGCATCAACATCCCAGGCATCCAGATTGAACCCTGGGTCCTTGGCTTGGAGAGCCATTTTACCCTGGCCTGAAAGACAGAAATAGTGGCGGATTTTATGAGCCCATTCCTGTAATCCTGTGCCTCCTTCTCCTGCTCCAACATTGCTTGAGCATGCTCTGCCTTCACTCGCTTCAGTTCAGCCTCAGTCTCTGCCAACTTGCTCTCAAGATATTTGCTCTTATCAAGAGCAATCTTCTGGAAATCCTCAAGTTTGGACTGGGCCTCATGAAGTTCTTTGGCAACAACATCCAAAGATTTTGACAGATATTCATGACCCTAACAAAAGAAGGCAAGGAAAGGTAAGTATTTCTGACTTTTTTATCACTAACATATCAGTACCATCCTCAGGATAGGTCCATACCTGGAGAGTGAACTGGGAGATTTTGTTCAAAACATCATCAAAGCCTAAACCCTCAAAGGGGGTGATCTCCTGAGCAATGGCAGAAGCAGCACTTGCCTTCCTCTTCTTTGAGGCAGCAACATCCCTGGACTTAGGGGGGGTTGGATGAAGGAGTAACCATCTTGGAACTAGATGGAGATGGAGAGGTCACTTTGGTTTCCTTGACATCCATACTGTCGATGTCATCCAAATCAAAGGAAGCAGGTTTCTTAGCTGAAATTATGACAATAGCAGGGTTAGTAAATAAATAAAGTAGTGAACATCCTCAGGATGTAACATAGCATACTCACCAGACATCTCGGAGTCTTGACTAGTGGTGTAACCCTCTTCCACTTCAAAGGTCCTTGCTAATTCAGGTAAGTCGTAAACAGCTTTACACCGAAGGTAAGCGTCATTCACAGGAGTAGCAAACTTGGCAAACGAAGCACCTGTTAAACAAAAAGTTTCAGAATGTTAACATCCTCAGGATGTAACTAAAAATTGTTTGTAAAAACTTTGAAAATTTTTTACCACTTTTTAACCAATAAAGAGGAATCTCATCCCCATGAGGAATAGAGCTTCTCATTACAAAGAAAAACTTCGTTTTCCAGTTTTTCTCATACTTAACCACATTATACAGAAAGGGTGGGTCCTTTTCTATAAGTTGAAGGACATAACGCTGAGAGCCATGCGTCCTTAACTTATAAACATGAGACAGGTCCCCCACTTGAAGATGGACACCATGACATTCGACGATCCTGCCACAAACCATCAATATCTTCCATAGTTCAGGCATGGCTTGGGAATAAGCCATCCCTGTCACATCAAAGAAATCGTTGATGAACGAGGGAAAGGGATACCTTAACCCTAGAAAGAATGGTAAGTACAGGAAACAGACCCAAGTAGGAGATGCAAAATCAGATATTACATGAGGGTCATAAGGACGAATGAAGTCCTGTTCAGGATGACTTAAGAGGTTTTGGGGAATGAAGTCACTTGAAGTTCTCACACTCCCCGAAGCTCTTGTAGATCTTTTGCCCATCTTTGGAATATTACTAATATTTTGCAGGTGTAAAAGAAAGTATGAACAAGATGAAAAAGAAATTACCTTTCTAAAAAAGTCAAGTGTGATTATAAAGGAAGAGATGAGCTCTAGATATAGAAGGCAGAAGGTGATGTTATGTAACGGTCATCACATAATTACCGCCAAGAAAGTAGCCGTTGTTATCCTGACAGGACGTCCCATCAAGCATCAGATAAGATGTTATGGTTAAAAAATATTATTACCTTGAAAGATATTAACGGTAACATATTTTTTGGGACAATTGTTGGTGGTGAAAATCCTCAGGATGATTTTACCTCATATCCCTGGTGTAGCATCCTCAGGATGCTGAAGGGCTCTACTGATTTCAGGATGTATCTATATTTCAACATGTGCACATCCTGAGAATGGACAGACGAATTACCTTTTTTTTACATATGATTACAGGTACAACTAAGTTATAATAGGGATACATAAGTACTCTCCAACGTCTATATTATAACACTCAGTCAAAGGAGTCAAAGATTGAAGAGTAACTCATACGATCCAAAGTCTAAGATCGAAGATAGAGTCAAAGTTTTAACCGATATACATTAAATACCGGCGAAGAATAAGGAAACAGCTGGTACAACGACTAGCTGAGGGAAACTGTTACAAACGGTCACCTGGAGACTTTAAACAACTTAACTACATAGCGAATCATACGGGATTCTTCATTTACTTTCATGTGTTATATAAATGGGAATGATGGACGAGTATAGGACACACATTGCTATCACTAGAACTATACACACACACTCTGCTACTTAGAACACTCACAAATCATTGTAATCTTAGATCACTCGTCCAATCATTCATCCAAATTTGTAACATTTTTTACCATATTAATATTAACAAACAAGGCAGGGGCCTAGTCTCCTCCCGAGGTTTTATGCCAGCGATCTATAATTGATCAAGGGTTTTCCTCGTACATCGAGTGTTGTTCTTTGTGTTTTAGTGCTTTACATACTTATTCCTTAAATTTGCCAACAGTTACATCCTCAGGATAAAACTGTCCATCCCGAATCTTACCTTTGCCATCCCGAGCATAGTTGTCATATATTTGTTTCTTCAGCATCCTGATTCACCATTTTCAGAATATAACTAAACTACAAACTTGATTGACACATATAGAACTCTACCTCACAATTTCTAATTTGAAAAACAAAATTATTTTTACTTAGTAATTTTTGACCAAAACAGTAACAGAAAGCCAAATGAAGATCAAGAAGACAGTGACCAAAGAAAGTACCGTTTTTAAGTGGTGATTAGGAAAACGGCGTATTGGTGGGATTCAACAGTTGAACCGGGTTTTTTCAAGGGTGCATCAGTAACGAAATAGTATTGAGCAATGGTGATATAGGGCTGCCAAAACTCGCGAGTACGGAAACAACCAAAAGCATGTTTAAAGCAAGTGATTTAGCACGATGCAAGAGCAAGAATCAATTCGGATCTGTGTGAACCGATCAAACAAAAGAACAAGATGAGAAGCAAGAAAGAATCAAGAACCGACATCAAGATTAAGGGGGTTAATGTTGGGTTAATCTTGATGGTTCGGGTTGTTTACGGGTCATGGGTCACGAGTTAAGTTTCGGGTCAATGGGTGATGGTTATGGATTATCTTACTTGGTCTTGGTTGACCAGAAAAGTAGCAGCTGCACATCTAAATAATAATGAAGTTGTTGAGGTTTGACCGAGATTTGATGAAGGTTTACGTTGGATAAATGAGTCAAGCCTAGTACCGGTTCTTTTGGAGGAAAACTAGTTTTATTATTGTTTTATAATGTTCCCACGTACATGTTATAGGCTATAAATAGCTTTTGTAGTTTAGTGAATAAAGTGTATGCAAGATTTCCTTCAATTTTCTTTTGAATATTTGCTTTCTGTTCACATTCATCTGTGAGTTTTGTGTGTATAGTGTGTTTTGATCTTAGCCTGAATCCAATACTTATTAATTTCTTGTGGTTAACTTGCTACCTGCTTACTTCTTATTGTGTTTTCTTGCTTTAAATTTGCAACAACTTACTGATTAAGTTGCTTCCAAACCACGATATCAAAAATGAAACCACTACCTTTTTTCCTTACTCTCAGTGATTCGTAATAAAATTGGAACCCACTGTTTGCCTCCTTTATATCTCGGCCAGATCACATCCTTGTTGTTGAGCGAATGAGTTTTTCTTACTTACTAATGCTAATACATGCACATTTCAACCAACAATTTGACCCACAATATGGGAGTACGCTCTGATGCCACTTGTTTGGCCAAACTCCACTTGATTTGATTGTAACTACCAATAAATATTAAACGAAAAAGTGATGTTTTGAACCAAAAATTTTGACCCTTTTTATTGATTATGATGGAAAATAACAAACCAAAAAACATAAACCAAAACATCCTAGTTAACCTAGAAAAAGACAATCATACTGAAATTCAAACTCCTATCATTTGGAATTTCAAAGTAACTAGTGTGATTCATCGGCGCGTGTTGCACACTCTGAGCAGCTACTAATTTTTAAAATGATATTTAACAACAATATGTTACACAAACATGTTAAAATCAAATTTCATACATGTATCCTCAAAATCGAAAATGACTACTAACATTCATATTCAACCCTAGTAACAGATGCATATTACACAGACATGTTGAATATACAAATCTCACACATAAATCATCAAGTTATGTTTCATCAAAATGCCTACAAACAATCGTAATTAATTGTTAATGTAATATAGGTGAAACACGGTTACATGATTCGCCTACATTTTTATATGACCCGCCCTAGTGTAAAAGGTACCGGTCTTTGTGAAGCGTAGACATTCTGTCCTCGGTACAGTTGAAACGCGTGGTTATCACATATACTCCACTCAGATTATAGGCCTTTAAGCGCGGTTGTCATATGCTCCACTTGGATTATTACTATTTTAGGATACACGTTCTTTAACTAATAATGCTTGATTAAGCAATTAGAGTACGGGACCATTATTTACTGGCCGACTTACCAATTCCTTAAAAGATAAAAAAAAGATTCCAACAAAAAGATCTTATGCAACTATGCATAACAAAGATCTAAAATCTACTTACAATTGCGACAATATTCTAATCAATTTCATTAATTATTATAAACTAACTTATCAGATTCACATCTACATGATCCTTAGTTTATAGCCCTAAACATTGCAGGCTGCACTTGACTGCATGAAGCTTGTATCGCTAGTAATCGCCACCCACCTGTCACACTATGGGAGTTGGCCATGCCCGAAGTCGTTACCTTAGCCGCAAGGACGAGGATTCTACGTAAGTCGCTGTCTGTATCGGGTAAATCCTCATCTGACATAGTTGTCATAGTAATTACCATCTTCTACCAACAAAGCATTGTCCAGTTCAACCACAAGAGCGTTTTGCGCATCGATCGCCTGAATGTTGTTCGGTACAACTTCCAGAACATTTTCCATTTTGTTTGTGGTCATTTTCTTGAATTAAATAAATATTACCAGATCATTAATTCAGCTTGTTTATGTTGGATTTATATGTACAGTCTCGATAACTTAACACTACTAACTGAGCTGTGACCCATAAGAGTTACACCTTGGGCAACGAACATAACATCCACTTAACTAGATTAACTGGTAATAACAAACAATTAGCTAAATAAACGAGTTTTATTATTTATACTAATTATATATAATAATAATAATATAAAGTTTATTTACTAGTTAAATAAACAGGCAGCGAGCTTTATATCACGTCTTGGACTTGATCTAGGTGTTTTGGATTTAGGGGCCCAATAGAGATTAAACAAGTGATTAGATAATGATCAACCTTATTATTTATATTATAATTAACTTCATCATTATCTTAATAAGAGGTAATGATTATCTAATTATTATCTCTTATTAATTACAACAACCTCAAAGTGTGTGTATATATATATATATATATATACTATATTAATAAGCATAAAGGAAGGGCAGAAATGGTCATTTGCCACTTTTAAGAGATGTACAAGTCTCAAAAGCATGTATAAGCCCTTATTGCAAAGAAAAAAAACAAGGTACATAAGGGGAGAACCAAACTCGAGCTGCAACCAGAGTGTACAAGTCTTACAGCATATGATACAATTCCTAAAGCTTCAAGAAACACAATCCACCTAAAAAAACACAGCCAATAAGGGAGCACTAGAAGGATCACAATCCAAACCATCCATCCTCACATAGATCATAATGTTGACCATTCATTTTGAAAACCTACAATCCTTTTCCTTCTCTCTCACATAAACTCATTTTCATTTCTCTCTCTATTATCAAGAAATCTAGGGTTCCTCCTTCACTCCTGTTGAATGATACAAGCATACGCTCTAAGAAATCAGCTATTTTTTCATCATCCATGACAGTTTTTATGAACCGATTCATACTATAAATTTTAACGGTTGTATATTCAATCCATAGCGAATAACTCTGACCGCCATAGCGAATACGGTCGGTGATGGTGACGAATATATTAACGGTTGAGGTCGATTCTAGGGTTATCAAGAGAAGTTAAGGTGAGTTTTCAGTGACAGAAATCTACAGATGACATTGTGAAGATTTCTGGCAAGTAAATTAGGGCTCCGGCGAGCCCTTTCACCGTATGACTGTTATCTCCGTCAACAAAGGTAAGAGTCGATTCTTTTACTCCTGCTTGTTTTATTAAATAACTTAAATCCGACATTTAATGTTCAAATATCGGTAACTTGAGGACTTTGGTGGTCACTTACGGTGACAGGGGGATGTCCGGTCACCAGAAAGTGGTGGTTGTTGACGGCAGACATGGTTGAGACAAGGACGAAAGTATCGATACAGCTAAGGTTTGATTTGGGTGTCAGTGAACCAAGCCAAATCTGGTCAAGTGAGCCATCAAGACAGTTGAAGATGTTGCTGAGAAGTTTTGACTTTTGAGGTGGTTGTTTTTATTTGAAGCCCAAGCTTAAGAGATTAGGTTATTTTGAAACTTTTTGTAAGCCACAATTTTAGTTTGGGTTTAGGTTACAAGTCATAATTTGAAAGAAAACTAGATTATGATTTGGGGATAATGGATATAATTGATTATTAAAGACATACGAAACATACTTTTTTTGTTGCATATGCACCATTAGACTGGCGTCATCCTTGACTAATTGATTATCGCTTTTTTTTGTTTTTGTTTTGCAGTGATGACTCACTAGGCGTTGCAGATGATGCATTAAACTATTATACATTATGTTTCACTTGATGTTATTGCTACTATTAGTTTGTGTACGTTTATCTAATTTTTGTGTTGATTTATAGGTCTCAACTGCAGTTCTGGAACCCTATAATAGTGTTCTTTGTACACATGCTCTACTTAAACATACTGATGTAGCGGTTTGTAAGATTTATTTATTTTTAATTTGTTGACCTTATTAAGTAAAAATGTCATTACCAGTGAACTGCTACAGCCAATTGCCTGTTTTCCGTGGTGGTGCAGTTTCGTGTTGAGGGTGGCTGCCTTACGTCTTACATGGGTCCATGGAATGACGGTGAAATCAGGAAGGTATTCACTTTCTAGAGAATAATTTATTATTTAATTCTATAGTAACAAGATTCTGTGTTTAGAATTGTAGTTTTGTATGGGTTATTTAGTGTCTTATAATGGTAATCTTATATGGACAGATTTATGTGCTATTATAGAATGGAGTCCTAAATAAACAATTAGAGTTTGAATGAAAGATTAAAGGCTTCTATGGATATGTTGGTGGATTCTTTAATTGATACACTATTATGGTGTTTATTGATGATTAAAATATGGAATTAAAATAATTGATTTCATTACTAATTCTTATGTGAATATATAAAATTGTTACTTGAATTGTTTGTTAAATTCTACTGTTTGTCAGTGGTATAGAATGGAGATGAATGAGACGATTGTTTGCAATCTAAAAGAGTGTGTCAAAGCTACTGAGCAAGTTTGATGCTGCTTGGAGAAGAGAAAGTGCCATCACTTATGAAAAACATAAACTAAATGAAAAACATTTATCCAATATCCAATAGATTTGATCATGGAGTATCCAGCAAAGAACTAGGATGGAACTTAGAACGTGTTATTGGTTTGTTTTGTTAATGTATCATCATACACTTTGGTTATATAGCATATGGGTTTTCAATCAATTTGGTTATTTTGAACCCAATTGCATACTCGCTTTTTTTCATGATACCCACAGAGTGCAGCACATGCCTCCTTAAATTTTGGATATATATAGATATCTTTTGCAAAAGGTACACGTAGGTCAAAACAGCATGGTACTAAGGATCAAGCTGATGATTCAATGTCCCATCCTTCTTTCATCCATCCTCCGAATTACAGCACCCGATAAATATATGCACATATTCATACTTGTAGTTTGTGTATAAACGTGACTGTAACTAATAAGGGTCAAGGAAAATTGAATTTTACCTAAATGGGAAATAATGCATACAGCCATATATACCTAAATGTATTGGAGATGGTTCGTATTACAACAATGTATTAGATTCGTTGGGTATGATAAGCTTGGCACTGGTCAAACTTATATTAGTAACCACTGTGCTTTTAAAACTTTTCGTCGGATACTATAACAAAAGCGGATATCTTTTATACCATCCTGATGCAAATACTATTCCCATCAAAAGGAATGGAAAGTTTCTAGAGGAAGAACTTCTTAATCTAGGAACTGGAAACAATATTATGGATCTTAAAGAAATTCGAGAACCACAAACAACCGCTGATGAAGTCGGAACATCTGATCAACAAGAAATTGTTGCTGATGAATCATACATAAGCACAAGCGTTCGCAGAAGTAGCAGGACTCGAAAATAGCCTGAAAGATACCTCTGGCATCTTGATGGTTCTGAAGTCCTGGTAGTAGCTGAGTCTAATGATGAACCTACTAACTACAAATCTGCTATCTCAGATCCCGAATCTGCAAAATGGCTGGAAGCCATGAATGCTGAGATGCAATCTATGCGTGACAATCAAGTCTGGGACTTGGTTAAGCTACCCCCCGGATCTCGAGCAGTAGGGAGCAAATGGGTTTTCAAGAAGAAAACCGACATGCATGGAAATATACACACCTATAAAGCACGGCTAGTTGCGAAATTTTTCACTCAGACTCAGTGTGTTGACTATGATGAGACCTTCTCGGCCGTTGCTATGATCAAATTGATCAGAATATTGCTTGCCACAGCCGCATACTATGACTACGAGGTATGGCAAATGGATGTCAAAACCGCTTTTCTTAATGGATATCTCCTTGAAGATGTCTATATGGTTCAGCCTGAAGGTTTCATTGATCCAAAAAATCCTAATAGGGTGTGCAAACTGAATAAGTCAATTTATAGACTTAAACAGGCATCTCGTAGTTGGAATCTTCCTTTTGACCAAAAGATCAAAGAATTTGGTTTTCTAAAAAATGAAGATGAGCCTTGTGTTTACAGAAAGGCTAGTAGGAGCACTATATCATTCCTCATCCTATATGTGGATGATATACTGATAATTGGAAACATCCCTATGCTTAACGAAGTTAAACACTATTTGGAAACTTGTTTCGCAATGAAAGATCTTGGAGAAGCAGCTTACATTCTAGGAATCACGATCTATAGGGATATATCTAAGCGGCTTCTAGGGTTAAGTCAAAGTACATACATAGACAAAATGATGACACGCTTTAAGATGGAAAACTCCAAGAAAGGAGTTGTTCCTATGACTAAAGGTACTGTCTTGAACAAATCGCAATCTCCTTCAACGGACATTGATATTAAGCGAATGGAAGCAATTCCATATGCTTCTGCGATTGGTTCTATCATGTATGATATTTTATGCACTAGACCTGATGTCTCATATGCTTTGAGCATGACTAGCCGTTATCAGCAAAGTCCTAGCATAGCCCATTGGACTGCAGTCAAGAACATTCTAAAGTATCTGAGAAGAACTAAAGATATGTTCTTAGTATTTGGAGGAGTGGAAGAAGAGCTCACTGTAAGATGTTACACTGATGCCAGTTTTCAAAGTGACCAAGATGATTCTCGCTCACAATCAAGTTTTGTATTCACTTTGAATGGAGGAGCTATCTCATGTAAAAGTTCCAAACAGAGTGTTGTGGCGGATTCAACCACCGAATCTGAGTATATAGCCGCATCAGATGCTGTAAAGGAAGCTGCTTGGATGAAGAAATTCGTAGTCGACCTCGATGTGGTCCCAAGTATTCGGAAACCCATCGAGATATTTTGTGATAACACAGGTGCTATAGCTCAAGCCAAAGAGCCCAGATCTCATCACAAGGCCAAGCACATTCTAAGAAAATTCCACCATATACGGAAAATTGTGGAACGTGGAGACATCATGATAAGCAAAGTAAACACAGATCAAAACCTAACAGACCCGTTTACTAAGCCCATGACTCAGGACAAGCATGATAAACACAGGGATGCTATAGGGCTTAGATTAGCTAGCCATATGTTTTGATTTAGTATTTGGATGTACAAACATTTAAACAGTTGTACTTTTAAATTCGTTTTTATTTACTAGTTAAATATAATTTTGAATCTTATAACTGTGTTCGATTGTAATACGTTTAATCCATGAATATTATATTCTAAATTATCCGTAGTCGATCAGACTCGTGGGAGCGGCTCTGAATTAAGACTATTCTGAATTTGGACTCAAGTAGTTATCTCCAAGTTCACAGACCTCATTGTGAATGACGTTGGAGGTAACTCGCTTCAAATCATCTTCATGGATCTTAGTCATAAGATGTTTTGATATTGGTATACTCATTTAGCATCCTCTGACCTGAGATGCATACGAGAACTTTCGTTTACCAGGGATTATTCGTTGATTACTGTCAACCGTTGTCGCGTAACTACCAGTCATAAAGGCTTTAATTGGGAATAGTTCTGAAGTTCAGTGGGAGTTGTATGTAATCGGTAAGGGATTATGTACTCTTACATGACATGTAATAGTTAGAAATCATGGCGCCCTCGTTGATTCAAATTGGTGAAGTGTAAGGCCTTATCCAAACTAACTGTGTGTTTGATTGGACCACTATGAATCTTGATCGAGAACAATAATAATTGAACACCATATGAGAATGAACTTAATCCATGTCTCATTGATTCAATTGATGTCTTTTACGGAAAGGATGAATGACAACGATTGCCATAAGTCTATTATCTTGTCTTAAACAAGATGTTTTGGTTAATGACTTTAAAGTGTGATACCTTGTTGGAGGCAGTCATGTGCAGCTAGAGGACCGCTGACTGTCTGTGTTGACGATTTATCGAAGGCTGTCCAAGTGGGAGATTGTTGGATTTATATGTACGGTCTCGATAACTTAACATTACTAACTGAGCTGTGACCCGTAAGAGTTACACCTTGGGCAACCAACATAAAATCCACTTAACTAGATTAACTGGTAATAACAAACAATTAGCGAAATAAACGAGTTTTATTATTTATACTAATTATATATAATAATATAAAATCTATTTACTAGTTAAATAAACAGGCTACGGGCTTTATATCACGTCTTGGACTTGATCTAGGTGTATTGGATTTAGGGACCCAATAGAGATTAACAAGTTATTAGATAACGATCAACCTTATTATTTTCATTATAATTGACTTCATCATTATCTAATAAGAGGTAATGATTATCTAATTGTTATCTCTTATGAATTACAACAACCTCAAAGTATATATATATATATATATATATATATATATATATATATATACTAGTGGGAAACCCACACGTTGCGGCTGGGTCGACAATATAGGGCGCAGACATAATTCAAAACTTAAAAACGATTTAGAAAAAATTATAAGTAAGTTGTGTGTGTGTTAGTATGTATTATGTAGCTAAGGAGCTTCTTTATGAGGTAGATAGAAGGACAATTGTAGGCCGAACATCTTCTTCTGGGAGGTAGATAAGTCTGGAAATGCGAATTGAGTTATATAATTCAAAAGAATTTAATTAGGTATCAAATTATATATCATTGGTGATAAAATGTCTATAAGTATTCTAAAAAATCTTAAAAATTCAAACCAATTTCTCCAAATGGACTCTTGGTATGGTTATAAAAGTGAACTTATTGGCAAAACCACTCAACAAATTTCAACCAAACCAGAAATGAGAATAATAAGTTAGTAACTTCATATTCATGCTCTGCTTGTTATCCATATACTCACCCCTATCGATGCCAAATATATCAATCCAACAATTTTTTTCACGCGCGATATGCGGCAAGGCCGACACGTTGCGGTACTTATTTATGGTAGTTTTCTTATCATGAAGACAAGAATCCAGGGCATGAAAACAAGCATCCGTACCTTATTAGCAATTTACAGAAACCGTTAGAAATCATAAAAAGTTGAATCACGCGTGACGAAGTCCTACATTGTTACCGTAATCCATTGTTACCGTAATCTAGATTAGGTTACATACAACATCTCATTGTGTTGTTTTATTTTGTAGAAACTTCACGCAAAGTTTAATAAATTTGCAATTTACAAAGTTTAGTTTCTGTGATTATATACCAATTCATAAACACTACACACTAACCAATTTAATTACGTGACATTAGGTGGCATTATAATAATTTTTCTTATAAGATTTTAGAAAATGTAAACCAAAACCTTGTTAGGACCAGATTATAAGCTTAAATGAATTACATAATTATTTAAAAGCAACAATTTAGTTTATGACAAAATTGGTAGAGAAGTGCTTAGTCAAATTTGATGGTTGAACAGACCAAGGTAATGAATTATCATGGGTTGGTTCAAGACATCATCTGGGTGAAGTTACGAAACAACAGAAAATCATTGCATATGAAACATTTTGACCCATTCTAAAATCGGCTTTGCCCCGTGACTAAACCTTAAGTTGCCAGATACTTTACCCAAAACCCGAATTTTCAAGAAGTCAATTAGCAGCACTACTCATTTGAAAGTGAGATTATTACCTTGCTTTAAACTAATACATATCGAAAAGTAAAGATGTTGGTGGTGAGAAATCTGTAACAAGTTAGGCGAGCGGTACCATGGTTTCGTCACAAGGCTGGTTTGTGGCGGCTATTGGTTATGATTCAAAGTGGCATGCGGCGGTGTCGAATGGTGGTTTTTTGGTGATGTTGATGAAGATAAGCAAAGGTGGTAATGCCGCATTGCTTATAATCAGAAGTGTATGTGTGTGTTTTTATAATTTTGAGACTCAAATGAAAGATTGTATAAGAATCGTTTCTTAGTTTCCATCATTAATCTTCTTTAATTATCAAGGCCGGTTACGAAGCGCAAAGGTTGTGTTGGTATGGGGACTCTGATCGGGAGTTACAGAATGGAAGGTTGAAGTTGGTCGTTGGAGATGACTTTTGAATTTCTTCGCAAGTTTCACATAGACCCTTGAATAATAGGTATGATACAATATAAACCCCAAAGTTATCAAACCAAATTTAATTACTACAAATTAATATTCATGTTAAAAGACAATTGTGCCCTCTAATTAACATAATTAATTATTGTACCACAAGCATAAAAAGTAGTAATTACTTAAATTTTACTGGCGTCCTTGCCTCAAGCTTTATATATAGTATATATATATATAGGGAAAGGATATTTTGGAAACCCACTTGAGTTGAGAAAACCTTTGAAAACCCATGTAAAAAACCATTATTTTTTTTTTTGAAAAAAATAACCAATGTAAAATACATGTTTTTAAGCATTTTGGGCAAAAAAATAACAAAAGCGCCGATGGGATTTTTTTTTAAAAAAATAAACAAAGTTGCTAAAAAAACATATGTTTTCAGCTATTTACCTATGTTTTTAGCAACTTTGTTTATTTTTTAAAAAAAAATCCCATCGGCGTTTTTTTTATTTTTTTGGCCCAAAACGCTTACAAATATGTATTTTACATTTGTTATTTTTTTCAAAGAAAAAAATTGTTTTTTACATAGGTTTTCGAAGGTTTTCTCAACTCAAGCGAGTTTTCATTTTATAATTGACCTATATATAAATATATATATATAGGGTAGGGATCATACGAGAATCAACTTTAGGGAGAGAACCAAAGAACCAGTGTGAACACAAACAAAAAAAACCTAAAAACCACACCTCCACCCCTAAAAATCTAAACCTACCCACCTCACCCCCTAAAAACCTAAATCCCCCATCCCCCACACCGCCCCAACCCCCCCCCCCCCCCCCAATTGTGAAATGCACATGTGCAACTACCCCACACCCCCCAAAAACCAAAACGCTCCATCTCATCCCCCCCAAAAGATACCCCTTCTTTCACCATACCCAAAAACTAAACCCTAAAGCTAAACTCATTAAAAAACTTAACTATAATAGTGAAATGCACATGTGCATGTAGTACAATTACTTTATTTTATAGTTTTATATAGAGGTTTTTTTTAACTTTATTCACCACCAACCCCAAAAACTTAAACCCACCACCCCATCCCCCAAAAAACCTAACCCTCCTCCCATCATACCTAAAAACTAAACGTTAAAGCTAAACCCATGAAAAAAACCTAACTATAATAGTGAAATGCACTTCGCGTCTATTTAATGATCATTGAATAATTTTTTTTCCACCTTATATATCATATCATGTCCATTTAATGATCATTTCATTATGGTAATTGATAATTTATTCAAAAGTGTGCTCTAATAGTGAAATGCACATGTGCATACGATATATGTATGTATATATATAACAGCAAAATGCACATGTGCATCAGACATGACGTAAATATGACGTAATAAAAGCCATTTTTTGTTTTTTTAATTTTTTTTATTTTTTTTTTCAGAAAGATTAACACTAAAAAAACATTTTGGTGTTTTTACTTTTTTTTTAATTTTTTTTAGGTTATATAATTTTTTTTATTATTTTTTGGTGGAGGGGTTTTTGTGTTCACACTTGATTCTTTGATTCCCTTCCTAAATAGTAGTTTTCAAATGATCCTAATCCTATATATATATATATATATAAAGAGGTTACGGTTCTTTTGAAAAAAAAAAGAAATAGAATGAAGAAAACTTAACCTCAAAAATCCCAATACCCAATACATACTCCAGCAGCAAAAACAAGGTCCGCCTACTTTTTGTTGTTGTGCAATCACGTGTCAACACCCGCACCCGTTTCACGTCTCGTGTTTGATTTTCTAGCACTCGTTTGTTGTACCTCGATGTCTCAAACGATTAATTATTAACCACTCAAGTATATCTATCTCATTGGTAGATTAAAATTATTTATATCGTATTTGTATGTTTTGTAACCAGATCCTGTTCAGTTAGTTTTGGTGTTAAAATTTTATAAATATTCCGCTGTGTTTGTTAATTATATATTTAGTTAATAACAAATATATCAAACCCGTTTTAATAAAAAGTAAAGTTGACACCACTGAAACCCAACAATTTACGGCCATTTTTTCTGCATGAGATTGAAAGAGAGATATTTGTTTTTTTAACAATGTTGGTTGGTTTATGTAGAGGAGTTAAGTAAATTATTTCGGTAAATCTATTTATTTTACTGTTATATCAGATGTTTATTTTATTTTATTTTATTTTATTTTATACTTTTCTTAGTTTTAATTATTTAACTCGTGATGCCCACCCCTTTTGTCCAAATGCATGTACAGAATTCTTCAGACCTCCCCTGCAACTTGCACCCACAAACCAACTCCACATCAATTGTCTTTGCTACTTTTGCCACCAAAAAAATCTACCGATGTGGTGCCCTAACAACCATACATTTCCTAGATTTTTATGTTTACTGTTTATTGTAGCACTACCACTTGTCATCATCCTTTTGTAGATTTATTGCCTTTCTTGTCTCGGCCCCATTGATTTTGCCACTTGTTTGCCCCTTATTTTCGATAAATTATTCCAGGATACTTTACATACAACATGATTTCTCGTACCAGTAATAAAACTAGATATATATTGAAAAATATACCGCTAAAGATTGATAATGGACCCTAATAACGCCTAGATCTGATACAACCATATCGTCTTCATATAATCATCTACTATACTCGTTTTGTCCTACTAATGTTGGTGTTCTTGATTGTTGTATATAATGTCATTTGTTTTACTTAGAGGACTAAGATTTTTACATCTGTTTTCTAAACAAAGAGGATATGTTGAGATTGATAGATGTTTAAGAATTAAGAGAATGTATACGATATATATCTTTTTTAACGTGAGAAGTATAGGAAAGTCACAGGATAATGACACGTGTAAACTGCAGTTACAACTTCAAAACTCGTTCCCGATTCATTGTAGGGGTATTTTAGACTTTTTGTATACAACGCTTCCCTGTAATCACGTACGTCTTAATTTCTGTAACGTTTTCCAAATTCAATTCGTAAAACCAGGATATTAACTGTCGATATAATTTTTTTTTTCAAATTTGATATTCAATTGAAGAGGTTAGCGACATGATTGGCAGGTTTCTTTGTTTTTTTTTTTCATTAATTTTTCGATTTCAATCATTATTACTGTAATCATGTTGTTTTAATTTGTGCAGACTTAAAGATTGAGCCAGAATATTCAACCTACCAGTCCTAAGTAGTTAACTCGGCCGATATATCGGTGATATATCACCGACATCTCAGTTATCGGTCATCAACCGATATACTGGTACCGATATTTTGACCGATATTTTGTACCGATATTATCGGCGATATTGGCCGATATATCAGCGATATTCCCGATATTGGTGTTTTTCTTTTTAGTTCTTCCATTTTTCTTACTTCTTATAGTAGTTAGTACTGTTTAAAGTCTTAATTGTTAATAATTAGTGTTAAATATTAGTGTTTTAAGTCTTAACAAGTTCCCACTTGCTACAATTGTTAGTGTTTTGCAAGTTGTAAAAGGTTAATTTGTTAATGGTTGGAGAGTATATTGAAATGTTAGTGTTAAGTTGCTACATGTATGGATTTTGCATGATATAAAAATTGCCGATATTCCACCAATATCTCACCACGATAACCTATATCTCAAATATCGGTCTATCACCGATATCCGATATTTTACCGTATTAACTGCTTAGCCTACCACTTTGAAACATGCTCTGTATTTTTAAAATAAAAAACAGAGCATAAAAACATAGCATGATACTGAAAAAAATCAAATGCAGGTACATACCAAGAAAATCAAACACAATTGGTTCAAACGCATGCAATAATTGGGGATGTAATATTGGGTGTGTCTTTTTATGCTGCATGATGAGGTGGTAAAATAATGTGCGTTTAAAACAAACGCACGTATGATGTTGATAAAAGTAATGTGCGTTTGTTTTAAACACACATTATTTTATCAGACACACATTAAACGCACGTTATCAAATTATGTGTGCGTTTAAAATAAATCTACTTTGTAAAAAAACACCGTGAGTTTAAAACATAAAGTCCACGATCAATTTGGAGATGTTGGAACCTTTTGGAAATGAAATGTAATGAAATCCCTTGTCTCAATTCCTTGTAGCCCAGTTGGTTGAGGGTCTAAAGTATCCTAAGGGAGGCTTGGGTTCAATTCCCACTAGCTACATTTGGAGGACATTGGTGGAGGGGAAATGAGGGATGACCCGGCCATTGGCTTGGGTTCAAGTCCTGATCCCGACCGGTTTTACCGATTATTTCACTGTCGGGCCTTCGGGCGGGTGAGTGGTTGGGTTTTCCCGGGAATTGGTGGCAATTGGTGGTCCGGGTACTCTTGAGTACCTGATTCGCCAAAAAGGTGCCCGAGAGTGCTCGGAAATTGATTCGTTGGCCGTTAAAAAAAAAAATTTTCCCATATACCTATGTATTTTATTAATTAGATTTGAGAACCACAGAGCAAAAGGATGTTAGGTGGGGTTAAAAAACAAACGCACAAATTATTAAAACAAAACGCATGGTGCGTTTACCTTTTTTGTGCATACGTTTAAATTATGTCTCCAAAGTGCGTTTAAAAAAGATTTGTGCGTTTAAAAAGAATGGTGCCTTTAACACATGCTCTGTTTTGTTTCCTGAACATACAAATCAATCCCTAGCAAGTGCATTTGTTTTGTTTTGTTTGTTATAAAACAATTGATGATATTCTTTTACTTTGGAGTTTTTTTCAGTATCAATGTCATGCTCTGTTTTTTATTTTAAAAAACAGAGCATGTTTCAATTGTCGCAATTATAAATCTCTACCTGATTATTAAGATCAGGGACGGTTCAATCCTGGATTCAATCGAAAATTGATTTTGTAATTACGAGAGTTTTTTTGTTACGATCGTAAATCTAATAAACGAGAAATCGACAGGGCAATTTGATTTCAATTGAAAATTGATTCTACAGTGAGACAATTATGCCCATGCCTATGTTTAACAGTTTTTAATTAGGTTATTAATTACGATTGTGCCACCGTGTGGAATTTTAAAACTAATCAACGGTCAGGATTACTTCCTACGCTTCTCACGTTAAGGAAGATAGGTACTGTGACACCCCGGGAAAATCCCACATCGGCCGTGGCCAGGAGAGATCCTTGGTTCATAAGTAATGTCTTGCCTCTTAAATCAACAACGCGTTTTGGGGCTTAATGTTAGTGGATGAGAGGAGAACTCCACAGTTAAGCGTGCTCAGGTGGGAGAAATTTCAGGATGGGTGACCTCCTGGGAAGTCTCCACTTGGGCACCCAAAAACAAATCCGTGAGCTCTGGATGGGCAAAGCGGACAATATTGGTGGTGAGAGGGGCCGGATGTTACAGGTACGTTATCTCTTCTCAGGAATTAAAGAACCGATACCAAATGGGTAAGTAGTACAAGAAAGGTTTTGAAGAAATAAAATAGTCATTATTTATATTTATGAGTATAAAAGGCAAATAAATACTGAATGGATGTCACTGGTCATTTGGAGACACGTCGCAATTGGCAGATGGACCACAACCAAGTTATTTTTTCCTTCCGAGGCATTAAAGTGTTTGTAAGAGATTCGATTCAAGGGTTTAAATCCATAAAGATTGACCCAAGGCATTATAGCCTAGTGGTATCTTGGTGGTGAGGTAAGACTTAAGGGCCATAAGGTCCTGGGTTTGAATCTCACAAAGGAGGTTTTCTCATAATTATGAGTTTCCTCCTGAATTGGTGACTTGGTGGTGGAATATGATCGCGTGGCAACACTGGTGGCACGATGATACTCCAGTGTTCCGTGAGTGATTCCAATTTGTTGGCCGTTCAAAAAAAATCCATAAAGATTGGTTGGTCAAGTTGTTGATGAGCTCGCTCAATCCCGCTACCAACCCCAGTTTGATCTGTAGGGGGTTTTATTGTATTCCTGGTTTTTCTTTTATTATTATCTTTTCTCATAATACAAAGAATTTTAGAACTTTAGAGGCTTCTTCTCATGTCGCAAAATGCATGGTAAAATAATCCTAGCTATATATCATTACTAGTAAAATAAGCAGTCCGCGTTCACATTTCCAGTAACGCATTTTCCATTTCAAAGATCAATTCGGGGTGATACTATCTAGACACCCCCCAAAAAAACCCTAGACATCCCCCCTACGGACTGTGGAGGCCCCCACGGCCCGTTGTGGGCAAATCAGGGAAAAAAGACGGGTCGTAGGGGCCTCCACGGCCCGTCATAATACAGAAAAGTGAAAAAAGACGGCCGTGGAGGCCCCCACGACCCGTCCTAATACGAGGTATGAGGTGTTCAGACTGAAAAGGTCTGAAAAGGTATTTCACCACGGGCCCCGACGACCCGTCAAGATTTCAGATTTAACCAAAACGTGATCAGCTTCTTCCTCATTTGAACCAAACCTTAAAACATCACCACCACCAAAACCCTCGTCCCATCTCGACTTCCCGGTCTCACGATGTCATATTTACATAGTTATTCAACCGTTGACCTGTCTGAAAATGAGTCTTACGTCTCTTAAAGCGTAGGGTATGAACCCAAAGTTCAAGTTGGTGAAGAAGAGGTTAAATTCGGGCTTCGTGGTAATGACGGGAAGATGCTGCCCGATCTCAACCAGGAATATGTAGAGGAAGAGGAGTCATTTTTCACTAGGCTTCGTGGAACCTAACCCGGATGTTTCGTATGAAACCTAGCACGTGCGTTTATTTATTTTCACTAGTATATCTTTACATGTTTTAGGGTTTGTTGGATTGAACTAGTATATATTTAGAGTAGTATATAATTTAGAGTAGTATGAATTTAGACTAGACTCTTATATAAATTTTCAGGTATTCGGGTCTGTTGAAGAGATGAAACAATGGGCTTACGATAGAGCCCTCGCTAGCGGTTACGTCCTAGTGATCGGACGTTATGTTTCAAAAGGCACGGGAAATAATGCAAAAAAAAATTAGGATATACTTGAGATGTGACCGTGGTGGCGAATACAAAAAGATTAACTGTCCATTTAAGTTAATAGGGAGGCTACGCAAAGAGGGTTGGAAGTTGGAGGTGGATAACCCGAATCATAACCACGACCCTTTTAAACATGTTGAGGGTCATGCTTTTGCTAGCAGGCTGACACAGCATGAAGAAAAGATGGTGGAAACGCTTTATTTTCAGGGCCTGGAACCAGCAAACATACATTTGGCCATTAGAGAACAAAACCCGAATAATGTATGCATTCTACAAGACATACACAATACCATTAGCAAGATTAAACACAGAATTTACAGCGACAAAACTCCAATGCAGGTATTATTATTACTTACTATTATTGTTAAATATTATTATTATTATTGTTAAATATTAAATATTGTTATTATTAATGTTATGCAGATACTCGAGAGTATCTTGATTGAAAAAAAAAATTTACTTACTACACCCAGCAGAATCCGGAGACAGACCCTGTTGAGAATATTTTCTTTTCACACCGGGTCTCGTACAATCTCTGGCGTGCCTTCCCACATGTGTTGCTGAACGACGCCACCTACAAAACGAACGAGTACAGAATCTCGTTTGTTCAAATTGTGGGTTTGACGTCGACAAACTTATCGTTTTGTATCGCCCATGCATTTATCGTTAAAGAGAAAACGAGTAACTTCATATGGGTGCTAGAGAGGCTCAGAGATTTGCTGGAGAAGTGTATGGAGCCACGTGTAATTGTTACAGATAGAGATCTGGCTCTAATGAATGCATGTGCTACAGTTTTCCCGAATGCTACGAAGTTGCTTTGCAGGTATCATATTCAACAAAATATTATTATTATTATTATTATTATTATTATTATTATTATTACTAACCCTTATTATTATTATTGCTTTGCAGGTATTATATTCAACAAAATATTGCAAAGTATCATAAAGCAGGATTTTCACCAGAAGATTGGGAAATATTTTTGCAGTCCTGGGCTCGACTGTGTAAATCTGCTAACCCAGGTTCTTACGAATACAACCTTAACCTGCTCTACCAACGACTGTGTCGGGACGATCGAAAGGGTATATATTTTATTTTTTTGCTTTACAAGCGTTCATATTTTCTTTGTTGACATCGTTATTCTGTTTTTTACAGCGGTTTATGACTACATGGATAAAACTTGGCTCCAAGATTATAAAGAAATGTTTGTGCAAGCATGGTCAGATGCAAACCTTACATTTGGTCAGAGTACGACCAACAGAGTCGAGAGTCACCATGCTTTGATTAAGAGATACATAAAAGGTCCGAACAGCTCGCTCCACGCGCTTGTGATGAAAATAGACAAAGTTATGGAGTCACGACGCGTAGCGGTAAAGCACTCCTTCGAATACAGTCGATCAACAAGAATGTGGCACCATGAACTACCGATATACACATTCATACATGCATACATATTTATACACATATTAAATCTCACTATTTGACGGTCACAGGTACAAACTCGAGATCGACAAGTTTAAGAAATGGCTTCCATCTCAATATCATGAATACATTACAGAAATTCGAAATATCCGTGAAGACGGTAACTGTGGGTTTCAATCCGTAGCTGTGTGTTTAGGGTGGGAAGAGGATATGTGCCACTTCATCCGCACACAGCTTAAGGAGGAGATAGACGATAACACAGACCGGTGGTGGCCAATTTTAAACAATGTAGATAACAGTTGCTACGACAGAACATACACGTTATTAGACTAGGAAGGAGTGGGACGAGCGACGGATCATCATTGGATGGAGATGCCCTCCACAGGATTGTTGATTGCTCAGAAATTTAAGGTGGTTGTTCAATTTTTATCTCCGCATGATCTCAGTGAGACCTACTTCCCTATGTTCGATGGTCCACGCAACATTGAAGACCATGCGTTCGTATCGTTTGCTTTTGTTAACAAAGATCATTAAATCAAGATTGAGTTAGCAGCAGGCGCCCCAATGCCAAAACTGAATAGGACATGGCGTGAGTTTTGATCTGAAGAGGCAAGTGAGTGGGAGACAATATATGATGACCGTATACAAAGGGTTGATGTTCCATCACCTCAATACTTCGACTTAACCTAGCTTATCGTATGTTACTGTTTTTATCATGTATACTAAAATATTTAACGGACAAAAAATGTTGTGTACGCTAATTTATGATTATGAGAAGAATTTACTTTTTATTTCTTATAAAAAAACACAAATATTAAGCTTAGAATACATAAAACGTGCTAAAAAACAAAAAAAAACGTTAACAAGGGTCGTGGAGGCCACAATGGGCTGTGGAGGCCAAAAAAATGGAAAAAGACGGGCCGTGGAGGCCTCCACGATCCGTCCTCCAAAGTACACAACGGCCAGTTGTGGCCTCGATTGCCCGTCAAGAAATTAATTTAAAAAAAAAATAAAAACAAAACCATGGACCGTTGAGGCTCCACGGCCCGTCCTCCAAACCACTCCACGGCTCGTTGTGGCCTTGACGGCCCGTAAAGAAACAAAGCTTCCAAGGGAAACTTCCTTTAATAATTAATTTAAAAAAATAAAAAAAATAACGGCCCTCCACGGGCAGTGAAGAAAACCCAGAAATCACAAAAGGGGCGGGTTGTTCAATTTTTTCATTTCACCCCTAATTCTCCTTCTCTCTCTAACCTCTCTCTCTCTCTCTCTCTCTCTCTCTCTCTCGCCACCATCAACAACCACCATCATCCACCATTAACAACAACCACCACCATCCACCATTAACAACAACTACCACCATCCACCATCAACAACCACCACCGTCTCCACCATCAACAACCTCCAGCGTCTCCACCGTCTCCTCCTCCTCACGACAGTCTCGGCCACCGTCCTCCTCCACCTCCTCCGTCCTCCTCCTGTTTTTAGGTATTATTATTATTATTGTTATTATTATTATTATTATTATTATTATTATTATTATTATTATTGTTATTAGAGAAAATTGCTCGAATAGTCCCTGTGGTTTGCTCATATTTCCAACACTCCCAACTGAAGTCCATTTTATAACAATTCAGAGAAAGAATCTAATCAGAGTCATATAACAGTACAACAGAGTACAATTCCAAATCAAGTCAAAATTGAAAATCAAAAATAATAATAAAAAAATTAAGCAAGAAACAGAACTAATTCACCAAACCTAGAACATAAGTTTGCAAATATGGCTAATAATCAACAAATTAAGCAAGAAACAGAACTAATCCACCTGCAAATCAATACAACCTACAACTAGATCCAAGGCAAACTGTTCTAATCATAGCAACCCGACCATACATAGCCCCTGAAAAGCACCACCGTCGTTGTCTAGCTTACAAGAGTTGCAGGTCTTCGTAGAGAGAGGTTGATAAGGCCGAAAAACGAGTTTTGGTCGTCGCCTCGCCGGTGAAGAATGGTAAGGGATGAGGGGTGATCATTGAAGATGGTTTCCGTTATTGGTTACGGTGGAGGGGCTGATTCCATGGAATGAAGGTGGTTGCTTATCGTGGTTATAGGTTTGGGGAAATGGTGTGGGGATGACACGTTGAAGAAGAGGTGGAGGTGAGGGTCCCATCTATATTTGTTTTAATTATTTTATATGTTTCTTTTAATATAAAAGGGCTTCTTGGTCATTTCACACCCATTTAACTAGATTATTTAACCTTCATCCACCAAAAGGGTAATTTAGTAATTTCACTCCCACTCCAGGGATTATCCGAGTTAAGAAACACTAAAAGTTTGGGACTATACCTGTAATTTTTTAAAGTTAAGGATTATAGGTGAAATATGAGGAAACCACAGGGACTATTCGAGCAATTTTCTTTTTTTATTATTATTGTTATTAGTAGTAGGGTTTTTTTGTTTTTTTTGTTTTTTTTTTGTAGTGGTGGTGGTTGGGTGGGGAGAGGGAGGTGGTGGTGGTGGTGGTGGTGGGCTGTGGTGGTGGGGCAGTGGTGGTGGTTGGGTGGGGTGAGGGAGGTGGTGGTGGGGCAGTGGTGGTGGGTTGTGGTGGTGGGTTGTGGTGGTGGGGCAGTGGTGGTGGGGCAGTGGTGGTGGGTCTGTGGTGGTGGGGCAGTGGTGGTGGGATGTGGTGGTGGGGCTGTGGTGGTGGGCAGTGGTGGTGGGTCTGTGGTGGTGGTGGTGATAGGGTGGTGATGGGGCTATGGTGTTGGTGGGTTGGTTGTGGTGGTGGTTCGTTTAGGTCGTTTACGTTTGTTAAACATAAAGGCGCGCCTAAACATAAAGACGCGCCGCCTAAACATAAAGGCGCGCCTTTATGTTAAACATAAAGACGTGCTTAAACATAAAGACGTGCTTAAACATAAAGTTGGTATTTAGTTCGTTTATTATTATTGTTTTGGGATTTTTTAGACGACTTGTGTTGTCTGGTTCGTACAAAAACAGAGGAAACTCTGCCGAAAGTTTTGTTGTGATAATGATCTTTGTTTTGTTTTGTTTTGCAGATATGGCACCTAAAAGGAAGCGTGCTCCCGAGCCTGAAGATGGGGATCCTTTTGCGTTGGATGAGATGACCAACTGAGTATATAGGTCCCACCACGATCCTTATAAGGTCGCCCGGTGGGACAAGATGGAGTCGCATCCTGTACACCCATCGCGCGGCATTGACTGTGCTGCACTTCGGGCCATCGGTGCGGCGGATAGGTTTTTGGAGTGGATCCCCGCCTACAACCCTTGGGGGCGGATTTTTGCTGACCTCCACTAGGATGTGCATCGGCTGCTTACGATCGAGTTCATCTCCACATTTTGCTATATGCCGCTCCTAGCCGGTGCGGATTCCGATGCTGATCATGATCCTTAAATACGGTTCAGGATGTTTGGAGACCTCTAAACATATTCGTTAGATGATTGGGCTACGAGGTGTTTAGGGTGGTACACAGAGGACGAGCTTGTCCAGGATATGTACGTTGCAGGCTTGACCACTTTGCCTGATGACATGCTGATGGCGTGGTGGCCCACTATCGGTGGTGCAGCATATGCGGTGGAGGCCGAGAGGTATTATTATTACTTTCAAGTTTTAGGTTCATTATTATTATTGTTGTTGTCGTTGTTGCTTAGTTCGTTTAGTTGTTTAGTTCGTTTATTATTATCGTTATTTTAGATGACTTGTGTTGTCTGGTTCGTACAAAAACAGAGGAAACTCTGTCGAAAATTTTATAATGTTATTATTATCCTGTGCAGGGCCAGCAACATCAGGAACCCCCTGATTCGTTACCTACACCGTGTGATTACCTGGTCTATTGCCGGGTGGTGTACGTGTAACGAAAGGGTCAATAAGATCGACCTTTTCTATTTGTACTGCATCCTCAGGGGGAGGCCGGTTGCGCTGCACAAGTGCTTTGCTGAGTACGGTGATGGCTACCCTCTTAGGCATTCAGCGGGGGGTATTCCGATTGGGGGTTGGTCACCGCCATAGCGTTGCGTGTATGCCCGGCCGACTTGTGGATCCATATTGAGGACCGGAGATTACCACTTCCGATGTTGCCCAGGTATGATTATTATTTATTTATTATTTATTGTAATTTATTATTTATTATTATTTGATATTGTTATTATTGTTGTACGTTTCAGACGGCTAAATATTACGACTATGCAGCAGATGAAGGTGGCGGGCAAGGTGCCGGGCAGCCGTCCACCCGCATATTTCCAGCGCGCTTTTGGTGCAGATGGCGACCGTGGCGAGCATTTTGTACCACAGCCGCTGGCACATATTGAGTGGCCGCGTGCCGAGGAGGTTCAGATGCCACACGTTGGCGACGGCGATCCACCGGAGGATGTAGTGATGCCAGAGGTCGCCCCTGATGCCCGACAACATGCTGCCCGCGTTTATCATGCTGTTAGGTTGCTTGATACCACGAGCCAACTACTTCAACAGGTTCTTGATCAGATTGGGTCGATTCGGGCTGAGATGGGGTCGATTCGGGCTAAGATGGGGTCGATGCGGGCTGATATGGAGGGGATCCGGACTGATATACGGTGGTTATTGGAGAGCGAGAATGATATGAGACTATAGTTAGTTTTGCCGCCGCGTGGGGCGTCCACCAGTCAGCCGGGTGGGTCGGGTCCTTACTTTGTTTATTTGGATATTGTATTTTGAATAGTATTGTTTCTTTATTTGAACAATATGCTTTATTTTGTATGTAAATGTTTGAATATTATGCTTTATTTTGTTTTATTGTTCGTTTCTTGGGTTTTGTTTAGTTCGGCAACATAAACGTTAATAAAAACCAAACATTCATATTCATATTCACATCCATATAAAAAAAATCATATTATACAAATAAAAAAAATAACATGTATAAAAAACCAAACATTTATATTCACATCTCTAACCCATCTTAAACACCCACACTACACTAATAAAAAACCAAACAATCATCTCTCAATCATTGCCAATGATTACCAATGATTGGTAATCATTTGTATGCTAGGGTTAGGGTCGTGGGGGCCTCCACGGCCCGTTGTTTTTGTCGGGTTGACCTCTCTACGGGCCGTCGAGGCCTTGACGGGTCGTGGAGGGGGTGTCTGGATAAAAACCCTAATGTCTAAATAACCGGAGCCTCAATTCGTTTACATTGTTTGGAATTTCAATAAAAAAAATTGTTGCAGAACATCATAAAATTAATTGGGAGAATTGTCATCAATCCCTGGTCTTATCATTTGGGAGATTAACTATCTTAAACCGGCCTTTTATCAAACCGCCAAACCAATTGTAAAGCGGTCATGAATATTACGTCACGGCAGATTTTGAGGTGTAGCCTATACCCTTCTTATAGCAATGAGTTTTGGAACTATAATAATCACTGTTCAATTAGAAACTTCCACACTACAAGAAATCCTAACATTAGCCGTGACACCAATACCAACGACATCAATCGCAGCGACATGCCACTGCTAATACCTTTAGCAGCGACAAATGGGGTCTTTAGTAGCGACATATGTCGCCGCTAATGCTCCGTAGCTTTGTCTTGCCAGCATAAAATATCTTCATATTTCTATCCGTGTCTCTATTTAATATTTCATTTCTTTCATCCAATAATTATACGAACTGTTCACATGAATTTTGCTTGCCGTCACGTTATTATTTTTTTTTTTTGAATATTTACTTCATTCACACAAAAAAGGCCTCAAAAAGCAGAGACCCACTCAAACCAGTTACAACATATACAACGGGAATTTAACCCAATCTGACCAATCAATCCTGAAACGACTCGATCTAAAATTCAACCATAGAAAAGACATAGACTTAACTACAGCCATCACATCGCTCACTTTCGGGACCGAGCTAGAAAAAACCACCTTGTTCCTTTCTTTCCACAACGCCCAACAAGTCACCATAACAATGCCACGAACAATATCTTTACCTTTCGCTGAGATCGGAGCCAAATCTGCCCATTGCAGCAACGCTTGCGTAGACGAGCAACAAATCATCGGCAGCCTAACCCAACTGCAGTCACGTTATTGATGATATCGTAACGCTTGCCGTCACGTTATTGATGATATCGTAATTATTTCTAGACTATTTGTGGCTTACAGTTTTGGACATAAAATCTTTAGAGTTGCAAAAGTGAAGCATTAAATTAACTTACCTTTACATAAATATCTTACATAAAATCTTTAGAACATCTTCAAAAGTACGCCAAAATATCATTAAATTGTTCCGTGTTTATATTTATCAACCTAAAACATAAAACATAGAAAACCATATGTTTAATATTATATATTTTATTAAAATATCACTTAAACTAAAATATCACTTAACCTGTCAGCGGGTTAGAACTAATAAATGTCACCCACTAGGTAGCTTAAATCCATCAAGCCACAAATTTGGGGTAAAACATGCCGCCAGAAAGTCTACTGGGGTAAAACAACGTTGGATCGTATTCAAAACTGAAACCAAATGACCTCAAACTCTTATCTTCAAAATGGTGGGAACTATTACCTTTTTATATGCTTTCCCTTTAGGGTGAGCAAATTAACCGTCATAACCGATAACTGATATAACTCAACCGATAACCGTCATAACCAATGGTTATGGTTATGAAGTTTCTTTAACCGACCAAGCGATTATGGCTATTAATCTTTATAATAAATTCATTTTTGCTCCAAAAATTATGAAAATTTAGAAGTAACATCTTGAAACCAAATGGAAAATTATCATATTTTTGGTATTAGCAAGTTGCTTATTAATATTAGTGACTTTAATGCTCAGGTTTCGGTTTAAAGCCTGGATCAACACTCACTGGTCTTAAAGTTGGCATTGCAACTCTTCAACGACGACGACTACCTGAATAGTTAACAATTGTGTATACATTTCCATTTCAACTCATTTTTAAGTAGGCCAATGATATTTTCCTACTACTTCTTGGCATGGAAATGATTTTTAAGTCGACTACTTTTACTTTTTTTTTATTTTATAAACTTAGTTTTAAAATTATGGTTTATTGCGTGGAGTTTGAAGATTGACCAAAGTTGGTGCAAATAATGAGTTTAGAAAGATAGTTTCTTTGATGTACGAGAATGTGTATGCGGTTTACAGGAGTCTAAATTAAAATGTGAGCAACAAGCTATATGGAAGTCGCGCAACGTGCGTTAATTAATATACCTAGTTATTATTATTAAGTCAAAATTAAGCAGATCGAGTCAATGGTGGTTGCTGGGTTGTGGTATAGAGGGAGGGAGGGAGGGAGGGAGGGAGGGAGGGAGGGAGAGAGAGAGAGAGAGAGAGAGGGGTAGGGGTGGGACAAACATAATAAAGGTTTTTGTTTTATAAATATTTAAATTCATTTTGTTTTATTTATTTAAACATATACTAAGTATATTTACCAATTTACCCTCATGTGCACGGCACATGACTAGAGTTAACTGGAATTTTTTACTGGGTTAGTGCTAAAGGACAGTGGGTGCAAGATTTTGATTCGTTAAGGATGATTCTCTTCAATCATAAAGCTAAAGAGTATTCACTGAAAAACAATGTAAACTTAAAGGACGAATTTTGTAATTTTCCTTTAATTTATTTCCTTTCTATGTATAAATGTATGTATCTTTTTGTTTAATAGTCTATCTTTAAATTTATAATAGAGTAAATTATCAAAACCGTACTTGTGGTTTGGCCAAATTTGTCACTCCTGCTGAATCTCTTAAAAATTGCTTAAACAGCCCTTGACTTTTGAGAAAATAGGTCAAAACAGTTCAACGACTTAACTTAGTTAAGTTTTTGACGTTAAGTCATGGGCATTTTGGTCAACTCATGTATAAATTGATCTTCTTCCCCATTATCTTCTTTCCTAATCAGACCCACCACCCACCACCATCTTCACCTTTCACCCCCATCGCGACACCAATACTCTGTCTCAGTCTTAGTCTCAGTCTCCACCTCCTAGTCTCTATACCTTGGGAAGACTGAGGCCTTAGTCTCTCTAGACCCTAAATTCTTTAAAAGGGCTAAGCTTTTATGAGCTTGAGGGGAGACTGGGATATTAATACTCTGTCTCAGTCTCAGTCTCCACTTCTTAATCTATACACATTGGGAAGATTGAGGCCTTAGTCTCTCTAGACCTCTAAGTTACACTTTTGCCATTATCACACTTAAAACACAATAGACTTATCTAACTTAGCGAATGATCTAAAACGACTAATCACTAGCTGGGACATACATATAAAGCAATAACAATGGACCCTAGGTGAGTGGCATCCTCAACCACCATAAGCATAGGTCCTGTCAGTATATAATATTCTACTAGAAACATCTAAAGAAAAATATCTAGATCTTTCTGTCCATTTTGCGAGTTGTTCACAAGAATTTTGCGTACCCCCACAATCTCACCATTGAGAGTATCATAATTGTGTCTACAGAATTTGTGGTTTATAGTTTTGTACGTATGTCCCACTTTAACGATTAGCACTTAGATACATGGAAAGTGATTTGCCTTTAGATAAATATCTCATACGTCATAATTACCAAAGTATTGACATCACCTTTATTAAGGTTCATAATATATATGAGTGTGAAGTAGCTCATACTAATATCATACATGACCAAAATTCAAATATGGAGAGCACACACACATCTCAACTTAGATCAATTAGCCTTCCCTCCAGATTAAACCCATCTTTTTCTCAAATCGAAATCAACCTCAACAAGCTCAAATCACTTGAGCCATTCTACTCAACCACACGTATTCATAGTGGTTTAGAATGTCTAGTTGACTTGTATACTTCGGTTGATGAACTTATTGGCTCCACCCAAACACAAAAAGTTTATCTTCAATCAAGAAACAAAGTCCTAATCGAAGACGCTCTTGCTAGATCCACTAGATTGATGGACTCATATAACAAACTTGTGGAGTTGCTTGGGCAAATGAAGGGAAGTGCTCGCGTCCTCCAATTTGCATTGAGGAGAAAAGGTGTTGCGACGCATTCAACCAACGATGGTCACCTTATGGATTACTTTTTGTCGCGAAAGAAGGCGAAGAAGAACATAGTCGCGTGTATTGGTTCATTAGAGCAAATAGAGAGGGAAATTGAATCGTGTCTTGTCAACGGTGAAGATCATCATTTGTCTATGGTGATTCGAGTTTTACAAGAAATAGTCATTGCCACCATCTCTATGTTCCGTTATATTTTGGTAATCTTGTCAGGTAAACCTAAACTTGATCATAAGTTGTATACTTTCATCACAAAGTTAATGCACAAAGGCAAACCAAGTTGTCCCAAAAGTCAAGAGATTATTAATGATGCTGATATGATAGATCTCACACTTGACTCTTTGTGGAAAGACATTAAACAGAACGAGTGTAAGACAATTGATGTACAAATGGTAATGGAGAGATTAAATAAACTTGATCGCGAAATCGAGGGTTATGAGGCCGGGATAGATTCTCTTTTTCGAAAGCTACTTCAAACCCGAGTCTCACTTCTAAACATTCTAGCAAACTAGAAACTAAAACATAAGGTCCACAACGCTCTGAAAGAGACGTGCAGCCCCTTGGGCTCCATATCGGTCTACTCTCTCCTTCCTCCGTCGCCGCTCCATATTTCAGGGCATTCGAGAAGGTCAATACCACTTGTCATATGGTTGGCACTTGTGGTCAATTTACCACCAGTTGAACATAAACAGCCAATTTTATGGTTATGGTACTTGTGGATATTATTCATTTATTTGTATTGGTTTGAACATTGTCACTAGTAGACATTTTCATTTATTTGTATTGGTTTGAACATTGTTACTTATTTGTATTGGTTTAAACATGTGATCATGTGAAACAACTAATAAAAGAGTGATTATGTTTGTTGAAGTGTTCAGTTTGCGGAAAAATGGAAAAACAAATTATTTACATGTGCTAGTTTGGTTGTTAAATTATTAATAAATTAAAAGTGACCCACATATTTTCTTGAATATTTTAAGGATATAATGACATTATTATTTGCATCACACAAGTATTGTTGGCCTATTGTTGACACCTCGGCTTTCTTATGATCTATTTAATTGACACCTGAGCTTTCTTATGATTTATTTAGTTTACGCCTTAGCTTTCTTATGTCATTTAATACTCTCTATTATAGTAAGTATAGATTTTGGTCTAGTATTTTAATTTTGTTTTCACGGGTCATATTTACAACATGGTGCAGACCCCTATTATTCTATTATGTCATCCAATTTCAGAACTGGTTACTCTTAAAACTTAATGCAAAGAAGACAAAATAACTTTTACAGTTATTTAAAATATTGTTGTTTATATTATGTAGACAATATGGAAATCGTTATTGTCTCTCTTTAACTCTATTACGAATTATCTTCATTGCCTTCTTGTAATGGTCCCGCTAGTTTTGCAAGTTGTTTGCCCATTATTGGAATACTTTTCATACTACATAATTTCATAAAGTAATAATACAACCAGATATAGCAAAATATGATAGTAAGGGTTATTACTAGGTGTGCAAACGAGCTGAGCCGAGCCGAGCTCGAGCTTGACCAGGCTCGAGCTTGAGCTCGATTAACTTATAAGAGCTCGGGCTCTAGCTCGGCTCGTTTCGAGCTTTGTTTTTCCAGCTCGAGCTCTGCTTGGGCTCGGCTCGGTGTTTATTAGTTAATATATTAAATTAAATAATATAAATAATAGGCTCGATAGCTCGATAAGTCAAAAACTCGGCTTGGCTCGTTTATTAAACAACTTTAAATGCGGGATAAATAGTATAAAATATTAATAAAATCATAACTAATATCAGTATGAAACTGTCATGTTGAACTTTCAAAAAATTGGTAACACCTGCAAATATAGAATAGCCTGATAAAAGGAAGCCTTCATGTAATGTCTCCTATATTTAGTTTTACATGCATTTTATAATCTTGATTAGTTAGACATGTGGTATTATAATATTGTACATATGTTAGGAAGTAAAATATTTGTTATCCCAAGTCTAGATAATACACTTTGTGAACTGGTGTGTCACAAGGTAGTTAGGGACGGTTATGTTTAGTTGAAGGGGCATGTCGGTTATAGTCACACCGATTAGAAATGTATATATAGGGTCAAACCTCTTCATTTGTAAATGTGTGTATGTTATGTTTATAATAACTAAATACAAAATTCCCTCTAAAGTTTCCTACACTTTTCTTTCCCTCCATAACCGTATACTTTCAAAACCAAGTTAACATACATATCAAATTCTATCAAATTTCTCTAGGTTTATTATATTGCTTTCGTTCTGCGTCAAACTAAGACCGGACAGTTACATCTAAAAATGAAAATATCTTGGTGGTTCTATCCGTGCCTCAAATATTCATTTGTCTCATCCATTGATTTTTGCCTGTGGTTCACAAAGATTTTACCTGCCCCCACAATCACATTATTGATGATTTCATAATTATGTCTACAGAAATTGTGGTTTACAATTTATTATGTATGTCCTACTTTATCAAGTTGCATTTGCAGCTGATAAATCCAATATGATTTACTTTTAGATAGCACCCTTGTGAAAAGATATTAAAAAATACAGTACCACTACATGATCACAATTATATATATGAGTGTGAAGTGCATACCATTAGCATACATGACCAAAGTTCAAACATGGAGAACATAAACACATCTCATGAGCTTAGATCAACTAGTCTTCCATCTAGATTAAACCCATCTTTTTCTCAAATCGAAATCAACCTTAACAAGCTCAAATCACTTGAACCATTCTACTCAACCACACGTATTCATAGTGTTTTAAAATGTCTAATTGACTTGTATACTTCGGTTGATGAACTTATTGGTTCCACCCAAACACAAAGGGTTTATCTTCAGTCAAGAAACAAAGTCCTAGTCGAAGACGCTCTTGCTAGATCAACTAGAGTGATGGACTCATATAGCAAGCTCGTGGAGTTGCTTGCGCAAATGAAGGGAAGTGCTCGCCTCCTTCAATTTGCATTGAGGAGAAAAGGAGTTGCCACGTATTCAGCCACCGATGGTCACCTTATGGATTACTTTTTGTCACGAAAGAAAGCAAAGAAGAACATAGTCGCATGTGTTGGATCATTAGAGCAAATAGAAAGGGAAATTGAGTCGTGTATTGTAGACGGTGAAGATCATCATTTATCTATGGTGATTCGAGTTTTACTAGAAATAGTCATTGCCACTGTCTCTATGTTCCGCTACATTTTGGTAATCTTGTCAGGTAAACCAAAACTTGATCATAAGTTGTATACTTTCATCACAAAGTTAATGCACACTAGCAAACCAAGTTGTCACAAAAGTCAAGAGAATATTAATGATGCTGATATGATAGATCTCACACTTGACTCTTTGTGGAAAGACATTAAACAGAACGAGTGCAAGACCATTGATGTACAAATGGTAATGGAGAGATTAAATAAACTTGATGGCGAAATCGAGGGTTACGAGGTCGGGTTAGATTCTCTTTTTCGAAAGCTACTTCAAACCCGAGTCTCACTTCTTAACATTCTAGCGAACTAGGAATGCATAATGCATTTTGGTCACATTTGTGATCCATATTTACCGTACCACCAAACGGCCGCTTTTATGGTTATGTTACCAGTGGATGCTATTCATTTTATTTGTGTTGGTTTGAATCTGTTATTATGTGAAACAATGTAGAGTAGTGATTCTATGTGTTGAAGTGTTCGGTTTGTGAAGTTGTTGTTATTATTATTATTATTATTATTATTATTATTATTATTATTATTATTATTATTATTATTATTATTATTATTATTATTATTATATACAGTAGTTTGTTAGTTAAATAAGTCATGTAGATGAAGGGAAGTTAATATTTCACAAAAGATTTTGTGAAGATACGCAATTTGAATGAAAGAGTTAATTTCTCTTTTCGTCCTTGAGGTATGTCTATTTTAACTAGTTTAGTCCAAAAATCTAACTTTTAACAGATTTAACCCTAAGGTTTCACTACTACAAAGTTGAGTATTAGACGGTGTAATTATTTTCATAAGACGCGGTCAAAGCCTAAAACCGCGTCCAAAGTGAAAAGTAGGTTAAAAGAGGTTTTACTTTAATATTTTTATGGTGAATTCAATAACCACATCTCAATATCCGGATTTCAAAGTTACTGAACCCAAATGAATTTTTTTCTCTAAATCTTCTCTCTCTCTATCTCTCTTCACACACCAACTCTCTCTCTCTCTCTCTCTCTCTCTCTCTCTCTCTCTCTCTCTCTCTCTCTCTCTCCCTCTCTCTCTAAACACACACTATCTTTTTTCCATTACAAAAAATGTGTGTGGAGAATGTTGTTTGGTGACGGAAGATGGACACGGTGAGGTTTGGTGGCGGATACAGAGATTGAGACGGTGATGTTTGTTGGAGTAGACGGTAGAGTTTGGTGGCAGCAATGATGGAATGATGGTTGTGAGGCTAGGTGAGGCAGCGAAGGGTTTGAATGACGATGATCATGTGGTTTTTTATACATTTCCCCATATGTTCTTCTCTCCTTGATTCTGGGGAGACCCTAAAACTTCTTTAAATATGTTCTTCTCTACTGTTAACTTCTTAAGATCTCAAGGTTCATTAATGTTTTTAAAAGTTTTGAGTATGGATACCTGCTAACGATTGTGGTACGTAGGTCGACGACGAAGGAGGTGGTTCAAGAAGATTACTTGTGATTAATGAAAGTTTTCTGGACTGTCCAGACATTTGAGATGCTCCAATGAGACATCGGAGAGATTTTTTTTGTGTCGGCACCATACTATAAGACGCGGTTATAAACCAAAGACGCGGTTACAGACGCTAAAGACGCGGTCAAAAACTGCGTCTTATGATCAAAATCACCGCGTCTTTAGCTCATTTTCTGTACTAGTGTTTACATTTTTATTGGTTTTCGTCCAAATGACTAACGGAGTTTGTTTTTTCTATTAAATCTTGACTAATTGACAAAAGTGCCCATGAGAACTAAAATAGAAGTTACTTCTTATATGTAAAGCTTATATAATATATGCTATACATAAATATTATATATTATACGTATATATAAATACTATATGTAGGTTTATTGTGTAAATGTTACAAATATATTAATATCACAATGTTGTTGAAAAAAATACTAAAATAAGTATCTATGTTGTTAAAAATATAAAGAGTTAAAGTTTACACTAATCGAATCTATATCGTCCGAATTCTTGCCATAACGCACATGGAAATTTTAGTTTTTCATATGTGATATGTATTAGGGAAATGATTTTGATTTCTTTTTTCGTTTTTATATCAAGTTCATGCATCGTAAAAAAACCAACTAATAACGACAAGATTCTTGTGGCGTAGCACGGAGATAGTTTACTTGTTATTAATATATAGTCTTTATATATACATTTTATAAATATTTATATACATATAAATACATTATATATAATATTTACATATAATATATATATACATATTATTTATTTATAGTGTTTATATATACATTTTTACATATAAATACTTATATACATATAAATACGTTTTTATGTATTATTTATCCATAATCTTTATAAATACATATTTTATAGGTGATATCTAAAAAAATTCAAATATTTAATGAGGGTGTATAATAAATAATAGTTCTTTGATTTTCAATTTCTTCAAAGGACTGAGCTTCATATTATTTTACGAGGTTTCAATTTAATTTCGTACTTTGTGTTAGTTCCTGTGTTACAAAATTTATTCCCCTGCTTGTTGATATCACCCTTTTTGAGTAGCAGGATCCTTGTGTCTATCCCCAACCTACTTCTTTTGCAAGGGTCTTTTACGTCACATTTGTTTGACAATTTCCAACGTTGTTCCAAACCTCATGAATCTCCCTGCTATATACTCAGAATATTCACCTATACGTTACAACCTCATTATTCCTTGTGTCCTCTTGTTTGAAAACTTGTTTAAACTGCAACTGTTTTAAACCTATTGATTTGACTGCTAATATGTTTTTTTAATAGCCTTGGTAATATCGATTATTTTTTTATATAATTCTGAAAGGAAAAAATAATATCATTATTATCATGAATAACATAATACTTCACAAAAAATTTTGGATGATACAATCTCCCTCACTTTTGGAATCTTTGTCAAGAAATTGAAGAAAAACATTGAAAAGTTGCAATGTAGAGTTATGGACTAGGTGGCGCCCCGATGTTTCCGCCATTGGTTGGGGTGTTACACGTCGGGAACTATACATTAATGACCAAAATACCCCCGATACCTCTAAAATGCTACCTGATAACATCCAAAACGCTATATAATCATGCATGCGACTAATATTGATTTATCACTAGGTAGGGACATACACGAAGTGCACTAACAGTCTCCCCCTTTGAGCTAGCTAGTGATCTGTAGACTTAATCAGTCACTGAACTGGAGATGTCTAGAAAGGCGTTCACAGATTCCCCAATAGGTCTAGCTAATGATCTTCAGTCTTCAAGTCTTCATATCTGGCAATCTTCAACATGGGAAGACACCCAACAGTGCCCTAACAATCTCCTCTTTGAAGACTTGAATACTTGTTGATTTGAGTTTTGGTCGTGGCTTCATGAGATCTCATCTTTGTCTTAGATTAGCTTTGATGACTTGGGAGGAATCCAGAAATCCTCAATGCTTTGATTGACGATTTTGTGACAATGACGGAAATCAACAACATCTGCACTTTCATTTCTCAATTCTCATCTTCTTCAGCTTTGATTGTTGGAGCTCTACCACGATCTGGTGTCTATGAAGATGGAATATTGGGTTCTTGTTGTTCAGGATGATCTTATTGTTCAGGTTTAGGTTTTATTCATCTTCAAGCTTTGTAGTTAAATCATGATAAGCATACTCGTTGTGTTTGATCCTTCAGAAAAAATTAATAGAAACTGCACATAAACTACAACTTGTATTAGAAAAGACAAATAATCAGGACTCAATCAAATTATCAAAATTTGAAATTCTTGAAGTTAATCATTCAATAAACTTTCAGAATTTGTCCATTTCGACCACCAATTGGAGAAACGACTTATTCTCCCCCTTGAATAGTTGAATCTTTAAAATTTTACTCTGAACTTTCAAACTTCTCAATTTAAAACCTTTAATTTATGAAAGTTGCATTTTGACCATTGAAATTTGAAAGATCTAATTTTATTGTGTTTCGGCATCGGATATGATATTCCATATGAAGAATTTAGTATTCCGACATCGGTTAATCTAAAATAAATTGAAAGTAAAATCTTTTAGTATTTTCAGAATTTTAAACTAAAAACTTTGAAACAGAAAACTAGTATTCACAGACAGTATATTTGCGAGCTTGCTGATAAGATAATCATATCAGTATACGAACCTACCATAATAACTGTTGTTCAGTTAGATATAATTTGGATAATCAGTAAATAAACGATTACCAATATTTGGGTCCACTAAAACTTAAAAATCAAATGTACTCGCCAGCACTTTAGATACAGTTAATTGGTAAAATTTAGAATTTTAGTCCGTGGTCCCCCACACACACGACACATTCCCATATCAGGTATTTCAGAAAGCTTCGTCTTAACGGGTGAGTAAGCCATGACCATCCGTTTACAAGAAGCGAGATTGACTAAATCTCGGTCAGGGTGAGGGTAGATACCGGAAACCTTTTTTTTAATCATACTTAGCTTAGAGGGCAATGCACAATCCTAGTCACTATCCTGGTGTATCCAAGCTTAGTGGGTGAATCCAATCCAGGTCACTGTCCCAATGAACAGACGCCATAAATTTCAGCATTAGCTATAGTATACTCCACACGTACAATGGTTTACCAGTATGAACAGCTGGAGACGAAATATGCTCGCACTGCTCAGCTAATATTCTGTTACTTATGAATGAGAATAAGGGTTTGGAATAGATGATTCTTTTAGCTCTTTGAAGAATGCCTGGTCGATTGGATCAGATTTCTGAGAAATTCGAGATTCGACCTGTTGTTCCCGGATGCATCAATAGCTTAAAGACCCGAAACCTTAAGTTTTAGCAACCCATCAATTGAGATTTCGGTACTAAAACCATATGCCAATAAGGTGGGATAACCACTCGATTTAAGTTGTTAATGTTTATATCACCGTTATAACTTTTAAATGATTTTCAGGCCTACCAGTATTTCATTTGTAAGACTGATCATCATTTGCAGTTTAAGCTTTAGGAAATCCTACAGTCCACTGATGTACTTCATTTTCTCTTATCCTCACAGCAAAAACTCATTTTTTATTTTATATTGTTTGTCATTTTTTTTTTAATTTTTCTAATGTTTTTGTATTTTTCTAGAATTTCTCCCCTTAAAATTCAAAAAGGTTTAAAGAAATTGAAATCTTTTTGGATTTTCTGATAGAAAAACGGTTAATCAAAAACTGATTTTTCAATGTGGTTTACTCATATTTTCCTAAAATGCCTTTTACCTTTCAAAGAGTCCGATTTGGATATGTCAAATGATTTCCTAAAATTTTTGGCAATTTGGTAGTCAGTGTGGATTATTGTAATCACTGAATTCTTAGTGATTACTATGGAAGTTACATTATCAACAGAATATGGAGGTGATAAGAAAATGCAAACAGTTGTCATGCATGTGTATTGATGTGTTTCGGATATTTAGAATAGGAGCACAAGAAGATGATGGACCAGGATCAGAAGTTATCATTGTACCACTTGTACCTGCAGAATTACCTATAGTATTACCTGTAGGACCACTTGTAGGAGCAGTAAACCTTGTAGGATTGGAAGTATTAGACGGATCAACTGGCTGTTCTGAAAACACTTTATGGGTATCAACAAAATCATCACCATCTAATAAAGATGCATCATGTTCCTCAAACGCTTCCGTAAACACATCTTCTTTTTCGTCAGTATTCCCAGCTGCCGCATAAGAACCTGGAAATAGTAGTTTGAAGCCACTACCTGATTCGTCTTCGCAGGTTGCAGGAAACACACGTGGCGACCTCCATGAACTGATATCCACCCATTGAGGATTCAACTTTGAATTTGTTGTAACCACCATTGACAAAATCACTTTGGCCAATGACATCTAGCTTATCGCCATTAGGGTACCATAAACCTTCGGTCGGCATCCCTTTAGATCCTGTAGGAACCGTTCTACAGCAACTATACAGTCCACTTTTATTCATTAATGAAACCCGTTGTTAAGTCGAAACATTGGGTCATGAATTTAAATTTCGTTGGACATTTCTCATATTTCTTCTTTCACAGCAAACTCCCTCCTTTAATTGGCTAAGGTTACATATCCTCCAAAGATGATTTGATCAATTTACTGGAGCAATATGTCACCTAATGTGTGCTAGAATGCCCCACTGTCAACAATCAAATGATTGCTGAAAGTTTGTCCTCGAACACCCTGTACACACGTTCAAAAATTAGTTCTGGAGGGCTAGGCCTTGATAGTTTTTGTTCTGCCTCGGTCATCAATCATAGGGAACTCCATCCACCTACCATGAGGAGTAGGAGTTGGATCGTTTGATATCGAACCCTCAGAAGAATTTACTGATTTAGGTCTCAAAATCTGCTGAATTTTATCTTTGAAAGCTTTTTTTTTTGCAGGTTTGGGTTTGGCCTTAGGTTGTGCCTTTGGACTAACCTTAGGATTTGTCTTAGGATTTGAGACCTTAGGTTTTACGACCTTCTCAGTCTTAAGATTTGAACATTCAACAACAATTCTTTGTTTTCTTTTAAAGGGGTTTGGTCTCTCATTTTGAGAATAATTATCATAAAAATTTCAATTTGGAGAGCCAAAGCCATTTTTTTTTTGTTTTTCTCAAGGGTTCGTGAGTGCTAGCCTTCATCTTTCTCAGATAAAGACAATGAGATCTAACATGTCCTGCCTCATTGCATTCAAAGCATGTCCTCCACTCTACATAGTATTGAGGATCATACTATGAATACCCTGAGCTATATTGAGACGATCTCGGGCTAGAGCTTCCAAATCTATTGGTACTAGAGGATGCATCATGGTCATGAGATCTAGGTGCATTAAATTGTTGATCTTTTGTTCAAAGTAAGCAAGATTCGAATGATTTTCGAAATATTGTACCTGATCCGTACCCTTAGGTTTGACAAACTTGACTCCCTTAGTCTTAGGAACTGACTTGTTCTTCCCAGGCTTTTTCTTTTGAACCCAGATGATTTTCTTAGATATATTCAATTGGTTTTTCTTATTCTAATGAGTTTTCTATGGAGAAGCTTGTGGTTTACCTGTTGAGGTTTACCATTCTCCTTTTTACTGTGGGTCCAGGATCATATTCAATGTATTTTTCAAGTGGAATAACTAGTTTTAATCCTAAACTCGGTCTCTCAAATTCCTCATCGGAATTGTCATAATCAATTTTGGCTAACACATAATTCTTATCTTTAACAATCTCAGTTTCCTTGATCTCAAATTTGTCAGCAACAAGTGGTGTTGTGACAACAAAGTTTGTGAGATCTGTCACATCTTGTGACTTTGAGTAATTGTCACGCAAAGGAGGAGGAACTACATTGTAACCTATACCTGAACTAGTTCTTTCGGTGATTTGACTCTCAATAATATGATCGAGGACATAGCGAGAGTTGGAATAGCTTTCCAATTTTGTTTTGATGGTTTCATAGTCACACTGTGCTGCTGCTAATGCTTTCTTGGTTTATTCCAAAATAATGTAGTTGTTAATGGCATCTTGCTTGTTTAAGCTCACTAACATCTTTCTTAAACAATAAAACCGTTTCTTTAAATTCTTTTTCATTGCTATATTAGCATCAGTGCATGACCTCAAATCGCATACCAAACTTGTGTTATGTTGTTTAAGAGTCTAACATACCTTCTAGATCTAAGAATTTAACACATACATGTCAAAAAGAGTTAGAACTTACCTGAGTATGTTGTTCAGTCTGATCTTCAGTTGACTGAATTAGAATGTCAACATCTCTAACTTCTATCCTTTCTTTCTTTAAATCATCTTTTCCAGATTTTGAAAACTCTACATCAGCGCTGCTGGTTGACTTCGAACTTTGTTCATCAGCAGATGATTCACTTTCTTCACTTGACCTGTCTTCATATGATCCACTTTCTTCATTTGACCTGTCTTCATACGTCATAGAGCTTGAATCGGAGGCCTGATTTTCCTTACTTGAGCTCTCATCTTCTCCACTGCCTTGTTCCTCTGAACTCTGAGTAGTGTCTGAGGATTCTTCTTCATCCTGAACTCATGTAATCTCTTCACACCCTTTATCTGCATGTTCACCCAATGCTTTGACTATAACTGTATTTTCCGGATCCTTGTTACGACTTCTTGTTTGCTTATCACTTTGCAA